>JBAIZL010000005.1:49446116-50021116 GCA_036971475.1 Prosapia bicincta
CCACTTTTATACAACTGAAGTCTTACAGCGGCTGACCAACACACGGCTGTGATTTTTTACTCAATTCTTAGTGCAGAGGAAAAAAATTCCAAAGGAGAGAAATAGAGAAAGTATTATTTTCATTCAGTTTTAATTCCTTTTAATAAACTAATTCTTTTGTGGTTATTTAGGAACAATTATTTGATGGAGATAATTTTAAACTTGAATGCCTGTTTCAGAAGAACAAATCTTGCGGTAACTGGATCCGTGTAGTATTAAATTTTGACAAGATTTAACCTAATTTTATCTTATCCTATGCGTGTAGGAGACCCCGATGTCAACATTTCTACTAGCTGACTTACAAAATAATACTAAAAGTATTTTTACTGCCCTTCTAGTTTTTCTCAATTTATTTTCTAAACAAATTAAAAATTAAAAAATTGACTAGACTCGACTTAATTTATGCATAATTTATTTACTTTATTTTTGTCCCTTTTGGGTTTCACGTTCCTTACAAAAGCACACAGATTCAGCACTGCCTGAAAGAAAGCTTTCAGGGTCTCTAATAAGGAGGTGAGAGCTGCAGTCGTTTCTGCATAAGGCAAGTCCTCATCCTGAGGCAATGGAAACCAACAAAGAATAAATATTTGATTGCCCTATTTAAAAAAAAAAATTTAAGTGACGACGAAAATCAATGACAGGAAACCCTCGTCTGTATGCCTGCTAAACGCATTTTGTAGAAACAATAATACTTTGTCAATTAGAAGCAGTAGGTTGAAATAAGGAAAATCACACAATGTCTGGTCGTAAAGCATGTATTTGGTCAAGTATTACCAAAAGGGTGATTTCAAGTGTATACATTTTAGTTAGATCTACCTTGAATACAGGTTAAAACTTACATAAATTATTTATAAATAACATACAAAATATATATGTTCAAAACCTAACCACATGTTACAAAAATAATCCTTCTTGAAAAATTGTATATGATTGAAACTTGTAATCTCACACTATACACCTGTATCTAAATGTAGGTAAAAGGTGTCCGGTTAGGATAAATTAGGTTAAAGAAGACTAACACCTATTTTTTCTAAATATACAATAACCATTTGTAAAGTTGAACACTTTGATTATATTTTCAGATGTATATATGTATAACATGGTACAATCGAGATACCAGTGACAAAGGTTTCTATGAAGAAATTTGTTATTGTGTCTAACCATACTGAACTAATCAGAAATGCTATTTTGGTGACACGATGATAGAGCTTTTCTGAAAGAGTAGGCGAAACCATACTGACTGGTTGGAGCATACTTTTCTTCCCAAAGATGGACGTGACCAGTAAGTCTTAATTTAGGTCTCTTGAGCTTATCGACCTTGGTGACACAAAGTCACCTGGTTCGGGATGCCGAGTTTGGATTGTTTAAGGTAGGAGTTCACCTGATGTTAGATGGTTTCCTGTCAGTCTGTCGAGAATCGTCCATGCCTCAGAAGCCTTAAGGCAGTGTAATGTGCCTCAAAGGGAATGTCGAGCAGTCTAAACTTGAGCGAATTTATCTGTAGCTCTAAAATATGTAAGTGATTTATTTATAATAATGAGTGTAGGAAAGAATTTATAAACAACTACATAAAACAGGTAAAAAGAGAAAAAATGTTTTACATTTAAATTTAAAAAATTGTAAAGGCATGTAAGTGGAGGAGTAAAAAGACAAAACACAAAATAAGAAAAATCCTATGAGAATAATTGCACAATAAACATCCAACTACATGGGAGCAATAATCACAAAAAAATAGGAAAATATATTGACAGATAATACAAAACACCTAGTAAAGAGCATGTAACGCCAATAAGCGAAAATAATTGCATAAACGATCAATTATTTCTTTTCTTATAATTTTTTTTCAATTGAAGTGATTAGTAAATTAGACTAAAATTGAAATAAAGAGAAAAATTCTTAAAATTATTTCTGTTGAAAACAACGTAAAATGTAACGAAAGAAATAAGCTATGAAAGTTAGAAATATTTGACATGATTAAAAGTATAACATAGATAAAAACTAGGTGTCAAATAAAGAATAAATACGATTAGGAAAACTAATAAAACAAAATCTAAATCATCAATAATCATAATAATCATAATAATGATGTTTAATTAAACCTGGATCGATTACACAGCCATGACGGTTTACAACTACAATTATAGATTACAAATAATCTAATTAATAAGTTATGGTTTGTGTTGAAATTGTAGTACCATGGGCGTGGCTGATGAAACCACTTGGCGCGGCAAAAACATCTGATAATAATAGTAATTAATATAATCTGAAGTTATATTATATTAATATTTTTATAGAACTAAAAAGATATATTTTGAATACTGTCTAACAACAACTATGCAAATGAAGGGTTTGAATAGTAAAAACAAAGAGAATATTTGTTGCTTGTGAATAATAGAAAAATGTGATGACACTCTAAAGATACCAACGGGAGACGATGAGGTTAGCCCAGAATACGATAGCTCCACGAGCGGTCAATGAAAAGATTAGGACTAAAGAGGTGAAGAGGAACTGCAGAAAGCCGGACGGAAGGGAAAAAGGCCGCCGTGAAGAAAAATGTCCTCTTTCAAGAGCATTGTAAATTCTACTCCGATATTCCTAAAATAAGTTAAAACTTTATGATGCAACTTAAAACTGCACGACTCCGCTGGAAAAGTTTGTCGCCCAGCTTGTCTTAACAACTTCTCGGGCATTATTTTGTAGAAACTTTTTAAATTAAAGGCTAAATTTTATTTAATACTCTGGCCTTGTGTGGCCTTTTTTTATCGTTTCGCCTTTTCCTATAAAGAAAGGAAATGACAAAAAAATGATATATTTAAAAGTCACGGTTTGCAAATTTTGTTATAATTTAGGAATTTAGATATTTATAAATGGAGTTTTTCGATATAGGGATGGGAATTCAATACTGATGGTCTATAATGTTTCTGTACGTATTTTTGGCCTGAATATGTTTTGGTTGCACTTTCTAGCTATGAAAAAAAATTAAGTAACTGATTTTAACTGCCCGTTTGTTAAAGAAGTTTAAAGTAGAATTGGCAAAAAGGCTCACCGACCCGCAAGTTGTGGATTTCCCATTCGCCCAGACGGTGGCAGCCCCTACCCCCACAAGCCGATTTCACTTCCGTAGAGTCCTATTCTGTTTCAAATCAAACTATAACCATAGACTGTCTGTGACACCTACCATACACATCAACTCATCTCACCCGTCTCAAGGTCTCCACAGCACTTCACTGTTATTGGCGAGACTAAGCCAGATCCAATATCCAGTATTGGAATCCAATATCTAGTATTGCAGTTCTTTAAAGGAAAAACCCAGAGACAGAGGGCTGAATTTACTGAGTGTACGATCTTACTGAATAATATCTCTTTGTAGAATAAGGAAAGATATAGAATAGGTAAGAAAAGAAAACAGTGATATGATGTGACTCTAGTCCTGGGCGTTAGAAGGAATCATGACTTATGTGAACAGTGTCTGAGATAGAGCAGCTCTCTACTACAGGTCATAGAGAGTTGTCTACACGGCACCATATTCAGGGATTTTAAAAATTCTCTAGATTAATGTTGTCAAACACAGTGATATCATTTTTTTATCTTAAAACTACACAACCTCGTAATACTTTATTTGAGTTTTGTAGTTTTATCAGAAACAGTTGACCAATTTATGTGGTAGGCAGATTGATCCTGGAGTTTTTCGTAACGATAAGTCGCTTGTATGCTTGTATACGTAGTATGTGTGTGTGTGTGTGTGTGTGTGTGTGTGTGAGCGTGCGTGTGTGTGTGTGTTTGTGTGTGTGTGTGTGTGTGTGTGTGTGTGTGTGTGTGTGTGTGTGTGTGTGTGTGTGTGTGTGTGTGTGTGTGTGTGAGAGAGGGAGTAGGAGTTACTAAAATGAAATTTAATTGTAATATTTTAATACAATACTACATTTTATTTTAATTGAAAAATGTGTATATTTATTTTATACAAATGTCCTTATCTACCATTAAATAGCTCCATATTACGGAAGTAGTTCATCCTGGAAGGTAAAAACAAGAATACCAAATATTTTTTTTAGACTAAACATTTTAATTTGAAGCTAAAATTAAAAACGTTTGCTAGCACATCACGTGACCAATTTACCATAACGATATTTTTATGTTGTGCAAAAAAGAAACGCGACAAATCCTGGATATAACTAATTGAATTTTTTGTTTGATTTTCTTTGTTAATTTGTATTGTTACTCCAGCAATAAAGCACTGTTTTATGTTTTTCATTCCAATAACGAAATCCCTATAAAAGTACAATCTTAAAATAAAGTTTCCAGAAGCGATACAGTGTGAACGAATGTTAGAAGCGGCGATCCTAATTAAAACTTTATT
Organism: Prosapia bicincta; assembly: GCA_036971475.1. NCBI lineage: Eukaryota > Metazoa > Arthropoda > Insecta > Hemiptera > Cercopidae > Prosapia > Prosapia bicincta. The sequence goes on from JBAIZL010000005.1 coordinate 49,450,510, forward strand.
TTGCCAATTCAAGTTTGACTTGTACTTCCAGTGTAGTATAAGCTGTTGCCTAACTTTGTCCTTTATGGGATTCGGAAATTCAATATAGAACAAATGTTTTCCTTATTCTCACTAAACTTTTAAAGTTTAACTTCATGGTAGGTATATACACTTTACTTTTTTATTAGAAAAAATATAATAAATTTAAAGTCAATGTAATATCAACTACATAATCCATATAATCTACACATTAAAGTAATGTAGATGTATAGAAATCGCACTCATCCCTTGTCTTGGCTGGCTACGCAAATAAAATATGTTATTGTGTTCGAAATTTGAAAAAAATCACAATAAATGGCCGTATTTCTAGCGCCTTTTGGCGGGCATTAATGCGGCACTTTAACATTCCGCGCACAACCCCGTCCCTTGGACTAATCGCAACGAATGTCAACAGTTTTTATGATTTCCCGATACAAAGATAAATCTCCCGATGCGGACACGTGTGCTTGACGTACAAATATCGATCCCTTCTGGCTGGCTTCACGTCATACCGTTATTCCCGAACGTTCAAGAGGAACGCTTTAAAGAGATTCTCAAAAGATTATCTCTGCAGTGGTGACTATGTCAGGCAAGTAACGAGTCACATGCGTGAAGGTTCTATGGAAAAGGCATATACTATTGGTATTTTTACCTTACCTAACCTAACCAAATCTAACAAGAGGGTAAATAGTCCTCCCATCTTCTTATGAGACTATAGGCATGACGTCTATAGTCAGTAGATTTTATTCTGCGGCGCCCCTTTCCTCACGTTTCATAACTTTTCCATCCGCCTTTGCTCTACCAGTATATTTTCATGTCAACACATTAATTATACTTTTAGATTTTTTACACTATACATATTCCAAGGCCAAAGGTCCGTTAAAGAGCAGGACTACTTTGGGGTAGAGGGTATCCACCTTTTTTCACCCAGGGTATGAACAGGTTTATTCACGATACCAGGCAAACATGATATTCTTTCTTTACACCTACCTAATTAAATCTTCCTTTATCCTTGTTTAACACGGTTGGTAGATGCCTCTTGTCACCCCGGGTATGAGGAGGTCTATTGACGGTACAAGGCGATAATGATATTCTTTCTTTACATCTACCTAATTAAATCTTCCTTTATCCTTGTTTAACACGGTTGGTAGATGCCTCTTGTCACCCCGGGTATGAGGAGGTCTATTCACGGTACCAGGCGATATGATATTCTTTCTTTACACCTACCTAATTAAATCTTCCTTTATCCTTGTTTAACACGGTTGGTAGATGCCTCTTGCCACCCCGGGTATGAGGAGGTCTATTCACGGTACCAGGCGATATGATATTCTTTCTTTACACCTACCTAATTAAATCTTCCTTTATCCTTGTTTAACACGGTTGGTAGATGCCTCTTGCCACCCCGGGTATTAGGAGGTCTATTCACGGTACCAGGCGATATGATATTCTTTCTTTACACCTACCTAATTAAATCCACCTTTATCCTTGTTGAGCACGGTTGGTAGATGCCTATTGCCACCCCGGGTATTAGGAGGTCTATTCACGGTACCAGGCGATAATGATATTCTTTCTTTACATCTATCTAATTAAATCCTACTTTATCCTTGTTGAGCACGGTTGGTAGATGCCTCTTGCCACACCGGGTATGAGGAGGTCTATTCACGGTACCAGGCGATAATGATATTCTTTCTTTACATCTATCTAATTAAATCCTCCTTTATCCTTGTTGAGCACGGTTGGTAGATGCCTCTTGTCACCCCGAGTATGAGGAGGTTTATTCACGGTACCAGGCGAAAATGATATTCTTTCTTTACACCTACCTATTTAAATCCTCCTTTATCTTTGTTGAGCACGGTTGGTAGATGGCTCTTGCCACCCCGGGTATTAGGAGGTCTATTCACGGTACCAGGCGATATGATATTCTTTCTTTACACCTACCTAATTAAATCTTCCTTTATCCTTGTTTAACACGGATGGTAGATGCCTCTTGCCACCCCCGGGTAAGAGGAGGTCAATTCACGGTACCAGGCGATATGATATTCTTTCTTTACACCTACCTAATTAAATCTTCCTTTATCCTTGATGAGCACGGTTGGTAGATGCCTCTTGTCACCCCGGGTATGAGGAGGTTTATTCACGGTACCAGGCGATATGATATTCTTTCTTTACACCTACCTAATTAAATCCTCCTTTATCCTTGTTGAGCACGGTTGGTAGATGCCTCTTGCCACCCCGGGTATTAGGAGGTCTATTCACGGTACCAGGCGATAATGATATTCTTTCTTTACATCTATCTAATTAAATCCTCCTTTATCCTTGTTGAGCACGGTTGGTAGATGCCTCTTGCCACACCGGGTATGAGGAGGTCTATTCACGGTACCAGGCGATAATGATATTCTTTCTTTACATCTATCTAATTAAATCCTCCTTTATCCTTGTTGAGCACGGTTGGTAGATGCCTCTTGTCACCCCGGGTATTAGGAGGTTTATTCACGGTACCAGGCGAAAATGATATTCTTTCTTTACACCTACCTATTTAAATCCTCCTTTATCTTTGTTGAGCACGGTTGGTAGATGGCTCTTGCCACCCCGGGTATTAGGAGGTCTATTCACGGTACCAGGCGATATGATATTCTTTCTTTACACCTACCTAATTAAATCTTCCTTTATCCTTGTTTAACACGGATGGTAGATGCCTCTTGCCACCCCCGGGTAAGAGGAGGTCTATTCACGGTACCAGGCGATATGATATTCTTTCTTTACACCTACCTAATTAAATCTTCCTTTATCCTTGTTTAACACGGTTGGTAGATGCCTCTTGCCACCCCGGGTATTAGGAGGTCTATTCACGGTACCAGGCGATATGATATTCTTTCTTTACACCTACCTAATTAAATCTTCCTTTATCCTTGTTTAACACGGTTGGTAGATGCCTCTTGCCACCCCGGGTATTAGGAGGTCTATTCACGGTACCAGGCGATAATGATATTCTTTCTTTACATCTATCTAATTAAATCCTCCTTTATCCTTGTTGAGCACAGTTGGTAGATGCCTCTTGCCACACCGGGTATGAGGAGGTTTATTCACGGTACCAGGCGATAATGATATTCTTTCTTTACACCTACCTATTTAAATCCTCCTTTATCTTTGTTGAGCACGGTTGGTAGATGGCTCTTGCCACCCCGGGTATGAGGAGGTCTATTCCACGGTAGCAGGCGATATGATATTTTTTCTTTACACCTACCTAATTAAATCTTCCTTTATCCTTGTTTAACACGGTTGGTAGATGCCTCTTGCCACCCCCGGGTAAGAGGAGGTCTATTCACGGTACCAGGCGATATGATATTCTTTCTTTACACCTACCTAATTAAATCTTCCTTTATCCTTGTTTAACACGGTTGGTAGATGCCTCTTGCCACCCCGGGTATTAGGAGGTCTATTCACGGTACCAGGCGATATGATATTCTTTCTTTACACCTACCTAATTAAATCTTCCTTTATCCTTGTTTAACACGGTTGGTAGATGCCTCTTGCCACCCCGGGTATTAGGAGGTCTATTCACGGTACCAGGCGATAATGATATTCTTTCTTTACATCTATCTAATTAAATCCTCCTTTATCCTTGTTGAGCACAGTTGGTAGATGCCTCTTGCCACACCGGGTATGAGGAGGTTTATTCACGGTACCAGGCGATAATGATATTCTTTCTTTACACTTACCTATTTAAATCCTCCTTTATCTTTGTTGAGCACGGTTGGTAGATGGCTCTTGCCACCCCGGGTATGAGGAGGTCTATTCACGGTACCAGGCGATATGATATTTTTTCTTTACACCTACCTAATTAAATCTTCCTTTATCCTTGTTTAACACGGTTGGTAGATGCCTCTTTCCACCCCGGGTATGAGGAGGTCTATTTACGGTACCAGGCGATAATGATATTCTTTCTTTACACCTACCTAATTAAATCTTCCTTTATCCTTGTTTAACACTGTTGGTAGATGCCTCTTGCCACCCCGGGTATGAGGAGGTCTATTCACGGTACCAGGCGATAATGATATTTTTTCTTTACACCTACCTAATTAAATCTTACCTTACACTTGTTTAACACAGTTGGTAGATGCCTCTTGCCACCCCGGGTATTAGGAGGTCTATTCACGGTACCAGGCGATATGATATTCTTTCTTTACACCTACCTAATTAAATCTTCCTTTATCCTTGTTTAACACGGATGGTAGATGCCTCTTGCCACCCCCGGGTAAGAGGAGGTCTATTCACGGTACCAGGCGATATGATATTCTTTCTTTACACCTACCTAATTAAATCTTCCTTTATCCTTGATGAGCACGGTTGGTAGATGCCTCTTGTCACCCCGGGTATGAGGAGGTTTATTCACGGTACCAGGCGATAATGATATTCTTTCTTTACATCTATCTAATTAAATCCTCCTTTATCCTTGTTGAGCACGGTTGGTAGATGCCTCTTGTCACCCCGGGTATTAGGAGGTTTATTAACGGTACCAGGCGAAAATGATATTCTTTCTTTACACCTACCTATTTAAATCCTCCTTTATCTTTGTTTAGCACGGTTGGTAGATGGCTCTTGCCACCCCGGTTATTAGGAGGTCTATTCACGGTACCAGGCGATATGATATTCTTTCCTTACATCTATCTAATTAAATCCTCCTTTATCCTTGTTGAGCACGGTTGGTAGATGCCTCTTGTCACCCCGGGTATTAGGAGGTTTATTAACGGTACCAGGCGAAAATGATATTCTTTCTTTACACCTACCTATTTAAATCCTCCTTTATCTTTGTTTAGCACGGTTGGTAGATGGCTCTTGCCACCCCGGGTATTAGGAGGTCTATTCACGGTACCAGGCGATATGATATTCTTTCTTTACACCTACCTAATTAAATCTTCCTTTATCCTTGTTTAACACGGTTGGTAGATGCCTCTTGTCACCCCGGGTATGAGGAGGTCTATTGACGGTACAAGGCGATAATGATATTCTTTCTTTACATCTACCTAATTAAATCTTCCTTTATCCTTGTTTAACACGGTTGGTAGATGCCTCTTGTCACCCCGGGTATGAGGAGGTCTATTCACGGTACCAGGCGATATGATATTCTTTCTTTACACCTACCTAATTAAATCTTCCTTTATCCTTGTTTAACACGGTTGGTAGATGCCTCTTGCCACCCCGGGTATGAGGAGGTCTAATCACGGTACCAGGCGATATGATATTCTTTCTTTACACCTACCTAATTAAATCTTCCTTTATCCTTGTTTAACACGGTTGGTAGATGCCTCTTGCCACCCCGGGTATTAGGAGGTCTATTCACGGTACCAGGCGATATGATATTCTTTCTTTACACCTACCTAATTAAATCCACCTTTATCCTTGTTGAGCACGGTTGGTAGATGCCTATTGCCACCCCGGGTATTAGGAGGTCTATTCACGGTACCAGGCGATAATGATATTCTTTCTTTACATCTATCTAATTAAATCCTACTTTATCCTTGTTGAGCACGGTTGGTAGATGCCTCTTGCCACACCGGGTATGAGGAGGTCTATTCACGGTACCAGGCGATAATGATATTCTTTCTTTACATCTATCTAATTAAATCCTCCTTTATCCTTGTTGAGCACGGTTGGTAGATGCCTCTTGTCACCCCGAGTATGAGGAGGTTTATTCACGGTACCAGGCGAAAATGATATTCTTTCTTTACACCTACCTATTTAAATCCTCCTTTATCTTTGTTGAGCACGGTTGGTAGATGGCTCTTGCCACCCCGGGTATTAGGAGGTCTATTCACGGTACCAGGCGATATGATATTCTTTCTTTACACCTACCTAATTAAATCTTCCTTTATCCTTGTTTAACACGGATGGTAGATGCCTCTTGCCACCCCCGGGTAAGAGGAGGTCAATTCACGGTACCAGGCGATATGATATTCTTTCTTTACACCTACCTAATTAAATCTTCCTTTATCCTTGATGAGCACGGTTGGTAGATGCCTCTTGTCACCCCGGGTATGAGGAGGTTTATTCACGGTACCAGGCGATATGATATTCTTTCTTTACACCTACCTAATTAAATCCTCCTTTATCCTTGTTGAGCACGGTTGGTAGATGCCTCTTGCCACCCCGGGTATTAGGAGGTCTATTCACGGTACCAGGCGATAATGATATTCTTTCTTTACATCTATCTAATTAAATCCTCCTTTATCCTTGTTGAGCACGGTTGGTAGAGGCCTCTTGCCACACCGGGTATGAGGAGGTCTATTCACGGTACCAGGCGATAATGATATTCTTTCTTTACATCTATCTAATTAAATCCTCCTTTATCCTTGTTGAGCACGGTTGGTAGATGCCTCTTGTCACCCCGGGTATTAGGAGGTTTATTCACGGTACCAGGCGAAAATGATATTCTTTCTTTACACCTACCTATTTAAATCCTCCTTTATCTTTGTTGAGCACGGTTGGTAGATGGCTCTTGCCACCCCGGGTATTAGGAGGTCTATTCACGGTACCAGGCGATATGATATTCTTTCTTTACACCTACCTAATTAAATCTTCCTTTATCCTTGTTTAACACGGATGGTAGATGCCTCTTGCCACCCCCGGGTAAGAGGAGGTCTATTCACGGTACCAGGCGATATGATATTCTTTCTTTACACCTACCTAATTAAATCTTCCTTTATCCTTGTTTAACACGGTTGGTAGATGCCTCTTGCCACCCCGGGTATTAGGAGGTCTATTCACGGTACCAGGCGATATGATATTCTTTCTTTACACCTACCTAATTAAATCTTCCTTTATCCTTGTTTAACACGGTTGGTAGATGCCTCTTGCCACCCCGGGTATTAGGAGGTCTATTCACGGTACCAGGCGATAATGATATTCTTTCTTTACATCTATCTAATTAAATCCTCCTTTATCCTTGTTGAGCACAGTTGGTAGATGCCTCTTGCCACACCGGGTATGAGGAGGTTTATTCACGGTACCAGGCGATAATGATATTCTTTCTTTACACCTACCTATTTAAATCCTCCTTTATCTTTGTTGAGCACGGTTGGTAGATGGCTCTTGCCACCCCGAGTATGAGGAGGTCTATTCCACGGTACCAGGCGATATGATATTTTTTCTTTACACCTACCTAATTAAATCTTACTTTATCCTTGTTTAACACGATTGGTAGATGCCTCTTGCCACCCCCGGGTAAGAGGAGGTCTATTCACGGTACCAGGCGATATGATATTCTTTCTTTACACCTACCTAATTAAATCTTCCTTTATCCTTGTTTAACACGGTTGGTAGATGCCTCTTGCCACCCCGGGTATTAGGAGGTCTATTCACGGTACCAGGCGATATGATATTCTTTCTTTACACCTACCTAATTAAATCTTCCTTTATCCTTGTTTAACACGGTTGGTAGATGCCTCTTGCCACCCCGGGTATTAGGAGGTCTATTCACGGTACCAGGCGATAATGATATTCTTTCTTTACATCTATCTAATTAAATCCTCCTTTATCCTTGTTGAGCACAGTTGGTAGATGCCTCTTGCCACACCGGGTATGAGGAGGTTTATTCACGGTACCAGGCGATAATGATATTCTTTCTTTACACCTACCTATTTAAATCCTCCTTTATCTTTGTTGAGCACGGTTGGTAGATGGCTCTTGCCACCCCGGGTATGAGGAGGTCTATTCACGGTACCAGGCGATATGATATTTTTTCTTTACACCTACCTAATTAAATCTTCCTTTATCCTTGTTTAACACGGTTGGTAGATGCCTCTTTCCACCCCGGGTATGAGGAGGTCTATTTACGGTACCAGGCGATAATGATATTCTTTCTTTACACCTACCTAATTAAATCTTCCTTTATCCTTGTTTAACACAGTTGGTAGATGCCTCTTGCCACCCCGGGTATGAGGAGGTCTATTCACGGTACCAGGCGATAATGATATTTTTTCTTTACACCTACCTAATTAAATCTTACCTTACACTTGTTTAACACAGTTGGTAGATGCCTCTTGCCACCCCGGGTATTAGGAGGTCTATTCACGGTACCAGGCGATATGATATTCTTTCTTTACACCTACCTAATTAAATCTTCCTTTATCCTTGTTTAACACGGATGGTAGATGCCTCTTGCCACCCCCGGGTAAGAGGAGGTCTATTCACGGTACCAGGCGATATGATATTCTTTCTTTACACCTACCTAATTAAATCTTCCTTTATCCTTGATGAGCACGGTTGGTAGATGCCTCTTGTCACCCCGGGTATGAGGAGGTTTATTCACGGTACCAGGCGATATGATATTCTTTCTTTACACTTACCTAATTAAATCCTCCTTTATCCTTGTTGAGCACGGTTGGTAGATGCCTCTTGCCACCCCGGGTATTAGGAGGTCTATTCACGGTACCAGGCGATAATGATATTCTTTCTTTACATCTATCTAATTAAATCCTCCTTTATCCTTGTTGAGCACGGTTGGTAGATGCCTCTTGCCACACCGGGTATGAGGAGGTCTATTCACGGTACCAGGCGATAATGATATTCTTTCTTTACATCTATCTAATTAAATCCTCCTTTATCCTTGTTGAGCACGGTTGGTAGATGCCTCTTGTCACCCCGGGTATTAGGAGGTTTATTAACGGTACCAGGCGAAAATGATATTCTTTCTTTACACCTACCTATTTAAATCCTCCTTTATCTTTGTTGAGCACGGTTGGTAGATGGCTCTTGCCACCCCGGGTATTAGGAGGTCTATTCACGGTACCAGGCGATATGATATTCTTTCTTTACACCTACCTAATTAAATCTTCCTTTATCCTTGTTTAACACGGATGGTAGATGCCTCTTGCCACCCCCGGGTAAGAGGAGGTCTATTCACGGTACCAGGCGATATGATATTCTTTCTTTACACCTACCTAATTAAATCTTCCTTTATCCTTGTTTAACACGGTTGGTAGATGCCTCTTGCCACCCCGGGTAATAGGAGGTCTATTCACGGTACCAGACGATATGATATTCTTTCTTTACACCTACCTAATTAAATCTTCCTTTATCCTTGTTTAACACGGTTGGTAGATGCCTCTTGCCACCCCGGGTATTAGGAGGTCTATTCACGGTACCAGGCGATAATGATATTCTTTCTTTACATCTATCTAATTAAATCCTCCTTTATCCTTGTTGAGCACAGTTGGTAGATGCCTCTTGCCACACCGGGTATGAGGAGGTTTATTCACGGTACCAGGCGATAATGATATTCTTTCTTTACACCTACCTATTTAAATCCTCCTTTATCTTTGTTGAGCACGGTTGGTAGATGGCTCTTGCCACCCCGGGTATGAGGAGGTCTATTCACGGTACCAGGCGATATGATATTTTTTCTTTACACCTACCTAATTAAATCTTCCTTTATCCTTGTTTAACACGGTTGGTAGATGCCTCTTTCCACCCCGGGTATGAGGAGGTCTATTTACGGTACCAGGCGATAATGATATTCTTTCTTTACACCTACCTAATTAAATCTTCCTTTATCCTTGTTTAACACAGTTGGTAGATGCCTCTTGCCACCCCGGGTATGAGGAGGTCTATTCACGGTACCAGGCGATAATGATATTCTTTCTTTACACCTACCTAATTAAATCTTACCTTACACTTGTTTAACACAGTTGGTAGATGCCTCTTGCCACCCCGGGTATGAGGAGGTCTATTCACGGTACCAGGCGATAATGATATTCTTTCTTTACACCTACCTAATTAAATCTTACCTTATCCTTGGTTATCTCGGTTGGCAGATGCCTCTTTATGACCTCGATAAAAAGTAGGTAAACTTTAAGTACGTGATGCCATGTGCCTCTTATCTACTATACCAAGGAATTTTACAGTCTTACCTTAATCCTACCATATACATAACCCTTTGATAGTCTACGTGAGGTGGTTACTTCTACTTAGCACTCGCCATCATTTCCTAATTCTTACTGGGCTATGTCAGCCTTATTGCGGATGACTGTTTGCCAGTGGAAGCTACTCTGTTTGTTCTGTGCTACATCTTTAGGTTTTCTGAAATATATCTAATCATAGACAACCGCGTGTATATGATTGATTTCGGAAAGGGTACTCTTTTGCCAAAAATTTAAAACTTTCTTTCTACTTATGACGTGTTAGGATATAGTTATATGGACAAACATCTTTATATGTATATATATATATATATATATATATATATATATATATATATATATATATATATATAGGCTATATAAAACTCCAGTAAATAATAACAATAATTCATCATACACGAGTTTTTGAAATGGAAATCAATACAAACAATTAAAAATGATTGACTCTTTATGAAATTACAATAGTTCTTTTAACAACATATATTAATAATTTTAGGCTTATATTAATATTATCTTATAAATTTGGTATATTATTTAGTAACATTTGTTAAAATGTGTAATGAAAATGATCAATATTTATTTTTGGAGGTGTTCGCCCCCTATCGCAAATTCTGTATACGCCACTGGCCTCGGAATTTTGTGATCCGACTTTAACCCAACTATTTATTCTCTTATGTTAATTATGTACAAGTTCTAATTCAATTCTGAAAACACATTCTGTAAAATTTAAATGGCAATTCTCTTTTAAAATGTATTTTTCTTAACCATTTTACATCTTTCCTATTACAACTTTATTTTTATCATACACTTTTATTATAGCTAGAATCATAAACATAATTTTGTTTAATAGTTTGAGTTTATTTGTTTACTTTTAAATACAATAACTTAAGAAGGTAAAAATAACCGTCTTCTTTTTATGGCCAAAAGAATCCTAATAAACCCCTTAGGATATAAGGTTACAATAATGCGTAATTTAAATTTCATCGGAATACAGAAATGGAAGACAGACTTAATAGCTTTTAAACTCAATTTCAGAAAATAGCTTGGGGATAATTTTAAAACTTCTTTTATCATGTAACAGCTAAATGTTTAAACGGCTACAGGAAACTTTGCTTCTTTACTCTGTTTAAGGTCATATCGCATAAAGCCTTGAAGGTATATTTGGTTTTAACTAGTAAATATGACCTTCTACAGAAAATCAAAAGTTATTTATACAAATAGCTTCAACCGTGTAAGTAATCGACCAGAAGTCTCTCCTCTCCAACCCCTATTCAAGGTATAACAAACTGTCGTAAGTGTTGCAAAAGTAATAAAACAAAGTCTTTTCATATTTTGCTCTTTGGCAGCCATTACTCTGGCAAACTTATGTAATGAAAGAATAACTTCGCTTTAATGCTCCTTAATACGTTCTATCTCTGAGATAAGAACTTTCTTATTCACAACACAGGAGCCCTGAAGCCTTTCAGCTTGGTCGTAGGCAGAGGACATTATCTTTAGTCAGAGTACAGTTGGGACGAAATAAAGGTACCACAGAACACGGCAGTACTGACGATTCATACTATGAAGTAATAGGGTGAAGAATAACAGGATCTTTGTTTTTTGAAACCACTGTGGATTCAGCTGTCTACAGACATTAATCTATTAATAGATAACCTTACTACAAGAGGTTACGAACGTTATTGATGGTTGCAAGATTACAGCACTACGGCGAATCTTGTCATCAAAGCTCGCTGAATTCTGTAAACGATACAGGCATTTTGTGATAGAAGAACCATTTCCACAGAATTGTAGAGTGATTTATCATCAGACTAGTTTATTTCTCTGTCGTTACTTAAAAGAAACTGTTTTCAGGAGCAATGCTCATATCCTGCAGAAATTGAACAAACATTTCCAACGCCTTCAATAAAATAGTAGGTGTAAAGATAATGAATAGCCATCATCATGGAGAAACGTGTTAAGACGTTCATTGAAATGGATGGAAAACATTTCAAACATCCTCTCAAACCTTTTGCCAAAGTAAGTTTCTGCCAATAGACTATTATTCAAACACTAATCTAAGAGATGAGGCCTATTTAAGTTGAACACCCTGTATATCAATATAGCACAGCACTTTAACAACTTACAAACATTTTCAATATCCTGTAAGTAGAGAAAAGGGCTGTCCAACCCTCATCTGTCAACTCATATTGTCAACTATATTGATGCGATCGTATTTGTTCAACTAAACTACAAGTTGTAGAGCTGTTATTTTATGAGAAAATACTAGTAGATTAAGGTTGGTTTTAGATTCTAAGTCTTTGTTAATCGATCAAATGTCAAACAGTGAAACGATACATTCTGAACCAAGCCTTTATATTTCAGCACACTCTGTATCAGCCAAAGCCTTAATAAAGTCAAAGGCACAAAGCTAGGATTTATCCTGCAAGCCTTTATAATGGAATAAAGGATTTGCCTAATCTTTCTCTTTACTTTCAGTATCTTGCTGATCTCAGTCTTGAAGCGATGTTCCATTTAGAAAGCTTCTCTGACATTTATCAACGTCCATACTAACAGCTTAATCTAGTGCTTTCTTGTTTCCGTTAGCTTCATTTTGCAATAAAAATACGTTTTATTTTAAAGAAACCTTTTTAAGATAGTGACGGGAATCTTTAACCTATTTTAATAAATACTCTCGATTGACACTGAGAACAGTTACAGCTGGCTAACTTAATCCAAATGTCAGTGTTTCGAGTTTTCCCTGAATGTAAATCTGTTTTTTAGCGGGGGTTTAGATATTAATTTTCGTTAAATTCTTTTTTTGGAGGGCACGAGCTATTTCGTCTTATTAGGGAAATGGTGAGATCCGTCATTTGTAGGGTCGCTATACGTCCCGTTTTCCGGGATTGTCCTCAACAATCGGTGTTCCGAGGATTCTGTTCAGGCCAATAAATTATTTAGGAAATGCTGTAAACAAAAAATCTGTAAATATAAAAAACAATTTTGGAGAAGGAATCGGGGGAAACGTTGAGGACTTTTAAGGAACGAGAAGAATCTCTTTATCAAAAAAATAGTTTAATATAAAAAAAATAGTTGCTTATGAAATAAAACAAAGTGATAACATACGTTTAGTTGAGAGAATGTGAAAAATTTTCAATCAGTGGAGTGATACACTTCAGAGCTTATCTTTTACATGATGATGCTAAAGATGGCCTTTACTTGTTATAAAATTAAAAAAACTTCTTGGCTTGTTTAACCTCAAAGAACATTCAATTTCGTGAAAGCGAGATTTATCATCTTAAACAGAGAAACCAACTTTTAATGACCAACAGAAATATAGAGAGAGGGGGAAGATAAATCGGAGAATTTAATATTAGGTGGAATGTTGATTCAACAAGACCTATTTAAAGCGTAATCGTCTAAGAAATATAAGTAGTATTTAATCAAATGATTGTATTTAGAATTCCGCTGCAGCCGCATAGACTTGAACTACGTCATTCATTTCTAATTACGAATTATGAAATGTCTCCTTTATCCTGTTAGTTTATCTAACGTAGCTTATCTATATTAAAATAATAAAAGATGATGTAATAATCTTGTTTACACTGATTAATTAGGTATTGTGTTTAAAAAATAGTAATATAACATTTTCTAATTCCAATTCCTACTTAAGTCAACAAAGAAATTCTTTTAAAGATTTTTATAAATTTTATAATTACAATTAATATAATTATATATATATATATATATATATATATATATATATTTATATATATATATATATATATATATATATGTCAGAATAACAATATTAAGAGACCAAACATATTCGTCGCTTGCATTGTGTTGTACTTTCTTTTCGCATTGTCCCTTTGTAAAGCAAGGTTCGATACCATTAATCCAGTTTGTTTATTTTATTTTTTTCAGCCATTCTTAATCCCTGAGCCTTATTTATGATATTGTGTGGTACCCATGGCAACAATTTAAGGTTGTACATCGGAGGTTTCGACGACAACCAAATGGGAGAAAAACAAAAATTCATATATGCCCCTACTTCTATGAGAAATACACATCTACCTATGGGAAAGTCGGCTCAGTGCCAAAAACGCCTGACTTTGGTAATAAAGATACTCAGTTCGAATCTGGCCTAAATCTCACAATTTTTTATAATTTAAAGATTGAATAAATATTTTAAAAAAACATGAATTGTCATTTACTACGTGTCAGAAAATGTATTTGAATGTGATTGGATAAATAAAAATATATTTTAATAACTATTGAAAGTTTGTACAAGATATATATATATATATATAAGGAGAGTCTGAACTAATAGAAATAATTTTAAAAAAATAGGCAGTATACTGTGCTAACGCGTTCCAAAACAGTCACCCCGGCATATGAGACCTCGTCAATGAAGGGATAGTTTCGAAACGCGTCGGCACAACAAGATGGTGTAGTTTCTCTTTAACAAACAACTACTAAATTAAAATAATAATATTGTAGTTGCCTAGAATTAGTAAGTTACATGAATAAAAAAGTTATTTGAAATGTTATATATTTTTACAAAAGGTTTTGGTTCACAATTGCTCTACACCATTAAAAGATACAACATTAATAAAAGCGTGAAAAATATTCAAACAGCTGTTTGCTATTCACTGGTGAAGTGTAGCCTCTTTGTATTTCAAGTCAGTTTGACTGAACATTTGAATAGCTGATATAAATAAGTGGGTACTGCCCCTATATATATGACGAGATTCTGGCCCCTGTAAACAGCTGTTTGCTATTCACTGGTGAAGTGTAGCTTCTTTGTATTTCAAGTCAGTTAGACTGAAGATTTGAATAGCTGATATAAATAAGTGGATACTGCCCCTATATAAATGACGAGATTCTGGCCCCTGTAAACAGCTGTTTGCTTGTCACTGGTGAAGTGTAGCTTCTGTGTATTTCAAGTCAGTTAGACTGAAGATTTGAATAGCTGATATACATAAGTGGGTACTGCCCCTATATAAATGACGAGATTGTGGCCCCTGTAAACAGCTGTTTGCTTGTCACTGGTGAAGTGTAGCTTCTGTGTATTTCAAGTCAGTTAGACTGAAGATTTGAATAGCAGATATAAATAAGTGGGTACTGCCCCTATATAAATGACGAGATTCTGGCCCTTGTAAACAGCTGTTTGCTTACCACTGGCGAAGTGTAGCTTCTTTGTATTTCACGTCAATTTGACTGAACATTTGAATAGCTGATATAAATAAGTGGGTACTGCCCCTATATAAATGACGAGATTCTGGCCCCTGTAAACAGCTGTCTATGGCTCCATTAAATTCTTGAAGCTATTCGGCACTGACCAGGCGAATCAATTATCACCGCTCCATTATAGATATCATTACTCATTCAACCGTTGTATATTTAGAAGATACTCGTTTATGTCTCCGCTAAATTGTAGGTGTAACTTAAAGAATGTCCTTGGAGAGGATCATTACCACTTTTAAAGGTAGGTTATGATGAAGTATTCCTAAATTTCGCAAATTGTTTATTTTTACAAATTTTCCATCCGTTTAATAAACAATATACGAAATTTTACGGGTTAATAAAAATTGTCGTTTCTCAAACACAGCAGAAGCGGTCTGATCGGGTTGAAGTCTTGACAGGTTAGACGTTTGGCTCTATCGGGTCACTTTTATGTGGTTCACCTTATAATAAATGATAGATCGGTTAAAAACAAATACTGGTTTATACTAGGCCGGTTAAGAAGGGTTCTGCTGTATTAAACTGTGTTAAACCCTTTCAGTGCCGTGGACAGTTCTTCAGTCACAATTGATAAATTATCAGCCATTTTTTTGGTAATTTTACAAGCGCTTGAAAAAAAATCATTAAACACTTTTAAATGTTTATAAACTTGCCTATAGTAGCACTTACTTATGTTTGTCGAGGACGGCCGTTTCGGGAGGTGTGTCCCATTGTCAACTCAGACCGTAACTCAACTCAGTTATACCTGGAATTCTTGACGACCATATTTGACGAAGGAAATAGAAGGGAAATATAAAAAATCAGTACTAATCAGGACTTTTAAACATTAATAGTACTGTGAATTGAAGAATCGATTAAAAAAATAATAACAATCACTGATTGCTTACCGAATCGATTCAGTAACAGCAGACGCTATTTCACTCAAAGGATTAAAAACCAACCAAAACAAACATATTTTAAAGCTATTGAAATACAAAAGCATTCAGGACTTTTGTTAAGTAGTGAAAACAGTACAAAAAACTCGTGCAGTTTAGAAAAGTTTATAAATAGTTTATATTGTACTACGAAAGAACTCAGTATGGTATCTGTTTCTTTATTAAATTCCTGAAAACCGTAAAGACGGCAAACTTAGATTACAGCTTAAAGAACAAGTCAAACTCGAATTGACGAATAAAGTTTTTAAGTTTGGATAGTCGTTTGTTCTCACTGTCGGCTCTCAGTACTTTTGAGCTCCGCTACTTTGCTGACTGGTATTGGACTGATGTAATTTCAAAATGGCGCAGAATATAGGTGTACTATTTTCTTTGCCTATGATTCATAAACTATTTCTTTACCATACAGGCTAGAAGCAAATATCTGTTCATTTCTTAAACCTCTATTCGTTAATTTATACTGCTTTACTTACATTAGAAACTACCGAATATTCAATTTTGTATTAGTGTAATCTTAAAAGTACTGAGAGGTTTTTGAAAATTTTAACCAACATAGATTGTTAAGAGGCTAACGTGAGCGTCTAGAGCTCACAGTGGACTGGGGAAGAGCTTCACTCAATATAGTGAGACCTTTAATGGATAGAATTATACACTCGTGTTGTGAATATCTAAGAAACCATGAACTGAGAGAGAAAGAGATCTTATCATGGATATCTAAGAAACAATGGATAGAATGAGAGGTAGTTGTAGTGGACATCTAATAAATTATGGACTGGGGAAGAACGTCTCCCCAGAGTTAGACACTCTTGTTGGGAATATATGAAAAACTATGAACTGAGAGAGAAAGAGATCTTATCATGGATATCTAAGAAACAATGGATAGAATGAGAGCTACTTGTTGTGGATATCTAGGAAACTATTGAGTGACAGAGCTTCAGTGGACACAGTTAAAGATTTGTATCGTGGATATCTAAGAAAAAAATGACTGAGTGAGAGATTTTTTGTTGTTTACATATAAGAAAAAGTAAAATACGTGAGAGGTTCTTGCCATGGATATGTAAGAAAGAATGAACTGAGTGAAAAACTTGTTGCGGATATCTAAAAAACAGTAGATGTCTAAGAACCAATGGGCTGAGCTTAGGTTTAGGGACATACAGTTGTCAAATGAATCAAGCTACTATTTGAGTCATCATAAAACAAAATAACAAAATAAAAAATGTTATTCATAAGCACTATGTCAAGGAAATCGTACACAAAACAGAAAGAAAAGTAAATGTGTAAATTAAAAATGAGATAAGTGAAAAGTTTGAAACTCAGGAAGTTAAAATGAAAACAAAAGTAGTCATAGGAATAAAAGATATATTCTGTGAATTCGAAAAGGTCAGTACACCAGTGAAAACACATTTGCAGAGTTCCGCTAAAATTTGAACTTTACGAAGAAGACAAACACGTATTGAAAATATGAATGGTAAAGTAAATAGTGGTTAAAAGGTTGGTTACGTATTGTGCTAAAGTAAATGAAGAATGTAGGGCAACAGAAGTAATAAGAAAAACGAAAATAAAAAGGTTATGAAGTTATAAACAAGTTAAAGTTGAATGAAACACGAAGAAGATTACTAATTATATAAATTTGATAGATCAGACGAAAAAAGAGGTAGACAAAGCAGTTACAAAGATTTGTATGTTAAGTGAAATACAAACATTTGGGTGTGAACCTTTGAATAAATAAAATCATTAACAGCCTAATCAACAGCTAAATTTCATTACTCATTAAGGTATTAATTATTATTATTAAGGCTGCAATGCATTGGCTCCACTATATGAATCAACTAAAATCACAACCGACGAAAAACGCAAAACCGTAAGCAATGTATAAGCAAAAACACAATACACATGGCTTTAAAGCAAACTGAAATAAATGGGAATATAGCAATAGATTAAGCTGTTAGTATGGACGTTGATAAATGTCAGGGAAGCTTTCTAAATAGAACATCGCTTCAAGTCTAAGATCAGCAAGATACTGCAAGTAAAGAGAAAGATTAGGCGAATCCTTTATTCCATTATAAAGGCTTGCAGGATAAGTCCTAGCTTTGTGCCTTTGACTTTATTAAGGCTTTGGCTGATACAGAGTGTGCTACAATGTAAGGGCTGAGATGAAAATGTATCGTTTTACGATTTGAAATTTAATCGATTAACAAAGATTTGGA
The DNA here is from genome assembly GCA_036971475.1 of Prosapia bicincta. Classification (NCBI taxonomy): domain Eukaryota; kingdom Metazoa; phylum Arthropoda; class Insecta; order Hemiptera; family Cercopidae; genus Prosapia; species Prosapia bicincta. The sequence goes on from JBAIZL010000005.1 coordinate 49,468,807, forward strand.
AACTGAAGCCAACCTTAATCGATTATCTAATTCAATGACAACACTACACCTTGTAGCTTAGTTGAACAAATACGATCGCATGAATAAAGTTGGCAATATATTTCACAGATGTGGGTTGGATGGTTCTTTTCTCTACTTACAAGACACTCAAGATGTTTACAAGTTGTTCTTGTGCTGTGCTACATTGATATACAGTGTGTTCAACTTAAAATAGGCCTCATGTCTTAGTTTAGTGTTTGAATAATAGTCAATTTGCAGACACTTACTTTAAAAGGTAGAACAGGTGTTGGAAATGATTCACTTCCATGTCTATTGACGTCTCGACACGTTTTCCTATGATGATGGCTACCCATTATATTTACACTTGCTATTTCATGGAAGGCGTTGGAATTGTTTGTCTTCAATTCCTGTAGGATATGAGTATTGCTCCTGAAAACAGTTTCTATTAAGTAACCTCAGAGAAATAAGTCGAAACTAGGTCAAATAAGTCAAATCAAAGGGGTCGTAGTAACCACAAGACTGTGGAAATGATTCTCTCATAAAAAATTCCGGTAGCATATCCAGAATAGAGCCATCTGTTGCAAGTGGTGCCGTTATGCTGCAACCAGAAATAAAGCGCACATCCTCTTTTTAGTAACGCTATGAACTGTTAGATAATTGTTATATAGCATGCAGAATCCAAGGTCGTTTCAAAAAGCCAAGGCCTTGTTACTCTTCGCCTTGATACCACATGCCATACGCATATTTTTGTGTGAGTATTGGGGAGATTTAATAAGATGTGTCCTGGTTATCAGTAGTTGATTTTCAACAGTTCATTTAAACAATCAACAAGACACAATTGTATAACTTTGTTAAAAAAGTAAACGGTTGACAAGAACTTCAACAACTCTAATGTGTTCTAGTCATGCCAACATCACTCACAATATTTTACCCACCCTACTAACATACGCGATTTAAATAAATGTATTTCGTTGATGGTAATGATTAATGGGGCCTCTTTAAAGTAGAAAAGCCTGTATAATTTGAAGTAGAACGAAAGAAATAATAATAAGAAAAATATGGGTTTCTTCAATGATATCGTATTGCATACTACAAGATACAGCTCCCTTTCGAAAATATTGACTTTATACAGTTTCCTGTATGCAAATTGGTTTATAACTTTGACCACAATTTCAGCTTTGTCGCATTTATAATAATTCATTTCTTGTTTAGAATGTATTTTCAAGAAATATGTAAACAAAAATCTCGAGTGACCTACTTTTTGTCAAACGTTTACATAAGTTAGATTGAAGTAGAACGTAAGAAATAGAAAGAAGAAATGTATGAGTTTCTCCGATAATAAGTTATTTAGTTCGGCCAGAGGATCTACTGACTTTGTGTGTTGATAACACTGTCTTGTTAGAAACTTTCGTCTGGAAAGCGAACGGTTTTCGAAATCAATACGACTTATTTCAAAACAGACTGTCGTGTTCTGTGGTACCTTTATTTCGTCCCAACCTGTATTCTGACTAAAGATAATGTCCTCTGCCTACGACTAAGCTGAAAGCCTTCAGGGCTCCTGTGTTGTGAATAAGAAAGTTCTTATCTCAGAGATAGAACGTATTAAGGAGCATTAAAGCGAAGTTATTCTTTCATTACATAAGTTTGCCAGAGTAATGGCTGCCAAGGAGCAAAATATGGACAGACTTTGTTTTATTACTTTTGCAACACTTACGACAGTTTGTTATATCTTGAACACGGGTTGGGGGGAGGGGTAGGTTACTTCTAGTGGATTACTTACAAGATCAAAAATATTTTTATATAATTTTATATTTTCTGTATTTTAAAGAACGTATTTACATATGAAAGTAAAGTAGCAGGGTAAGAGTTAATGGTGTCACTAAGTAGATATACAAGGGTAGCCCACTTTAAAAGTGCAACGCAATGAAATAAAATGTGAGTCTTTCTCTTGTTTACGTTTTCATTTTAAGTAAGAAAATTTTTTAAATTTAATTTTTTTAAATGTTTTAAAGAAAAGTGAAGGAGATGAGAAATATAAAATTAAATAAAAACGATATGTAGGAGTTTAAAGAGAGGTAGTTGAACAAAATGAACTTCAAGCATTGAAAACATTTTGTGAAGAAAAATTAGCAGTAGTCGGCTAATATGAGATATTACATAAGAAATAAGGGATACAATTATGCTTGATGACTTGTTCTTAAAAACCTGGAGAATTTGAGCTGAATCAGGGTGAAACAAGGTAGATATAGAGAACTCGCGAGTATTTGGAATAGAGCTGTTGCGCTACTCATGCCGTAGTCCATAAGCTCAAACAAGATTTTAGTGATCTCGATTGTTTTAGTTCCTTAGAGGAAAATCTGAATATCCTATGTCTGACTCTTAAGAAAAGATAAATGTAGGGGTTTTTTCAAATATACTGAAGGGTACTTAAATTATAAACTGACTTAAAGAGCCGTTATTGTGTAAGTTGAACTGGTGTTTATTTTATAAGTTAAGGTGTCAGGTAACTGTAACGCCTTTTAGCCTGAAATTTCAGTAAGTAGTTTGTACACACATTTACTTTTGTACGTGAACGTAGTTTCAGGTACCAAACCTCCTCTAATTATCTCCTTTTGCTCTTTCCTATCACCGCTGATATCCACATTTGTTGAGGTAGACATATCCGTGAACATTGTATCAGGTACCAAACCTCCTCTAATTATCTGCTTTTCCTCTTCCCTATCACTGATATCTACATTGTTGAGGGACACATTTACGTGAACATTGTTTCAGATGCCAAACCTCCTCTAATTATCTGCTTTCCCTCTTCTCTATCACCACTGATATTTACATTTGTTGAGGGACACATTTACGTGAACATTGTTTCAGGTGCCAAACCTCCTCTAATTATCTGCTTTCCCTCTTCTCTATCACCACTGATATTTACATTTGTTGAGGGACACATTTACGTGAACATTGTTTCAGGTGCCAAACCTCCTCTAATTATCTGCTTTTCCTCTTCTCTATCACCGCTGATATCTACATTTGTTGAGACACACATTTACGTGAACAATGTTTCAGGTGCCAAACCTCCTCTAATTATCTGCTTTCCCTCTTCTCTATCACCGCTGATATCTGCATTTGTTGAGGTAGACTTATCCGTGAACATTGTTTCAGACACCAAACCTCCTCTAATTATCTGCTTTTCGTTTTTCATATCTCTCCTGAAATTTACATTTGGTAGCACACATTTACGGGAAGGTTGTATCAGGTATCACATCCTCCCTTATTTCTTCCTTTGTTCCTCTTCTGTAATAAAACTGACATAATTTGTTAAGGCACATACTTACTTGATAATTGTTTCACGTGCTCCTCTAATTAGCTCCACTGTTTCTCTTTTACAATCCCGGACTTTTCGTTTATTTGTTGAAGCACACATTTACGTAACGATTGATGATGTGCCATATCTCTGCTAATAACCTACTCTGTCCCTAATCTCTGTCACCCCTGACATCTAGATTGGCTGCTACACATTTACGTGGCCACTTCCTCATGTACCATAACCATCCTGCACTCTAAGATGTCTCTTCATTCTCTCACCCGAATCTGACGTGTCTCATTATATATCTGTTTAATCATTGTTGGTTTTTGCTAACCAGTTCATTTCTCTTGGTTAAGGGTTATTTTGTCTTTTCTTTGTTTCTAACAAGAGATAAAATCTAACGGTTTTTAACCGACTACAATTTTTTTTACAAATAACACTGCACCAAAAAAGGAAACGTATATTTCTTGTATTTATTCAACCAATAGTTTGATTACATAACCTATAAAAGAATGGATAAAAACAAGTAGGTAAGTTTGTCGCCGAAAATAGATGCTCCGGTGTCGCACAAGATGGAAGGAAACTTGTACTTCAAAATATTTTCACAGTCGCATGAACATCGGTTTAAGAAACTAAAAACTGATAAAAATCTTTTGAACCGATTCACCTGTAAATGGGATAAGGTTGGAAGCTTGGGAGTTTTATTTTATTGCAGGACAACGGATCAAGCGTGGCGAAGGCAGCTGGATTTAGTCAGATTGCTTTGTTGCTGTCACGTGATATAAATCCTTCCGTCGAGGACACGGCTTTACCGTGATTGGTTTACGAAAATCGTTTCAAACTTGCAAGAACAATGCTACTTACACTTCTTACTTACTAAAAGTATCTTCGAGAAATGTAATATACAAATAAAAAAAACCAATAATGAATTGTATGGTCCAGGTAGTGTACAGAGTATTATTTAGCAACTGGATCCAGTTAAAGAATGTTAATCTTATTCAGAAAAGATGGATTTTATCTGAAACCTTGCAACAATCTATAACTGATTGTAGAAATTTACACGTCTAATTTACCAGCTGACGTTACTAGACTGAAATTGATGCCATATAATTGTATTAATTCTGTACCTAGAAGCAACGTTGCACGGAATATTGGCAGACTTAGCAATATATGGAAGCAAATCATTGAATTGTTATTAGAGTGAAGATCTGAACAGATATGAAACAGTGCTTCCGATGCAACACTCTGTTACTGTCACATACAGATATATTCATTTGTCGTGTTTTTCGTTTACGAAATCAGTAGGAGGTAAACAGGTTTTTACCTCATGAACTAAACATTTAAGATATTTCGTTTAGTTTTATTTTGTATAAAATTTTTTTAAAGCTATTAGTAGGTATTTCTTTCAGTTCGTCAATAATCTATCTTCCGTGTACCAGCCGTTTAATTTGAAGGGAAACTTCTTTTGGGGCAGTATATAAAACAAATTTGCATGGGAGTATCTGTAGAACTTGACATCGTTTAGAAATTTCTACGGAACGAATAATTCTGAGACCGACGAATTGCCCCTAAGATTTCTAAAAGTGAAACTTCTTTCAATCTTCTCTCTACTGTAGGGGAACTGTTATATAAGTTTTCGTTCTCATTTAGAGGTGGTTTTGAGGTTATGTTTAAATAGTTTTAAAATTCAGTCCCCTATATTATATTAAGAAATATCGTATTGTTTAAATTATTTGATAACATATAATTTCACTCAACAGCTGTTTTATTACTCGTTACCTTCTGTACATTACCTGAATTACTTACTAATGCGTTAACAGTAAATATAGTTATCTAATAAACTAATTTGTTGAGACTTGAACAATATTTATTAAATAAGTTCTTTTACTATGATCCACTTAATAAAATTCTAAAACCTGTAAGTATAAGAAACTGAAATTGAAAAATGTTAAAATATAAGTAGCCTAACCATAAGTTACGTTCTCAATACCATGTCTTTAATAGTTTACCAAAGTGTTAGAATATACAATTAATAAATTAGAAAACTTAAAGGCTTTTAAAAAGTTATGTTACCTTATTATCGACTTTACAAAGACTTAGATAGTAAGTTTATAAATAATATTATTGACTACTTGTTTGTCAATCGACTACTTGTATGCTTATCATTGTTTTATTTTTAAAGTTTAAAGTTAAATTATTGTTTCTTAGATTTAGGCATTCAAAATGTTCTACCAAATTTACATCACTATAAACTGAATAATATCAAAATATTCCTCTTCTCTGCTCTTCTCCTTTAAAAATTGTTTGCTTTTAAAGTCAATACAACTCATCACTTCATACTTTCTATTGTTCTGACATTCCTTCTGATCATCTTTCTTTTATCATAACGTCCAGTTACAAAGAGATTCTATTAAAAAAAATCTCGCGGTAATTTCTTTCCTTCGCCTTCGTAAACTCCAGTCTTATTCGTTATTTACCATCTCTTTTTTATTATTTCACCTTTATTGTCTAACAAAGTCTCTTTTCTCCATCTACATTGAAAAGACCCGTTTAATTGATTTATCTCGTTTTTCATAACTTCATCACATTGTCCTAGTTCTGCAATCTTAAAGGAAAATTAAAAGTTTACTTTGTCATTATCTGTATTTTAATTACTTGTTCAGCTCGTCTTATCAGAGCACATCCCAAGTATATGAAATTTTAACCCTCTTCATCCTCATAAATTTGATTTAGCTGTTTGAACACTTTAATTTTCTCGTTAATCATATCATTTTATTAGCTCACACTCTCTTGATATATATATATATATATATATATATATATATATATATATATATACACACACACATATATAGTACACATTTCAATAGTTAATAAAATACCTTTTTATTTATCCAACCAAGATGAAATGTTTTTTTAAACCTCTAATGGATGACAATTATTGTTAATACAGTTTTAAAAATATTTATTCAATAATTACATTAAAAGAATTTGGGGGTCTAGGTCGGATTCGAACCATGTTCGGAGTCTAGCGCATTTTGGCACTGAGTCAATTTTCATAGCTAGAAATTAACTTCTTAAAGATCTATATGAAAAACCTCCATTGTATAATCTTAAATTGTTACAATAGTTACTACACAATATCATAAATAATGCTCTGGGTTTAAAATTAAATGAAAAGAATAATTTAAACAAACTGGAATAGGCCTAACGTTATCGAAGCTTGCTTCATAAAAGGACAATGCGAAGATAGCGAAAAGAAGCTACAACACAATGCAAATGACGTAAAAAAGCGTATAAATAGTAACAATCAAAAATAATATTGCAACATATACATATAAAGAAAAATGGTAAATTGCAAGGCAATTCGTTTTCTATTGTACCACTTAATAGTGTTATTCTGACATATGTATACACATATTTATATCAATTGCAACTGTAAAATAAGTAAAACCTAAAATACAATTTTTCTTTGTTGACATAAGTAAGAATTGACTATAACAATTTTTTATATTACTTGTTTATATTTATATTTTATTATTAATTAATTTTATTGGTTATTAACTACAATATCATATACTGAAAAATATGCATCTAATCAAAAAAATCTAGACACTCTGTTCTTTAACCTTCTAACGACAGCCCATTCATTCTCTTACTAAACCCTTGCAAGTATAGGTACTAATTTAGCGTCATATTCTTTGCGGGGCCTTCTCTTGATTTCACCTATTATTTTATCCGTGATAGCCTTGACCTATTTTACAGACATTATTTAGAACTATGCTAAACACTTTTATTTTGATCAATCAGTTTCCCATTTGGCTCACTTTTACCATGTTTATGATGCTACAAATATATCTCTGTATTTAATAACAAGCCTTTCATCGACAGTTTGCATTAGACTACGCGCATCTTACCTACATTTTCCTTTTCTGGAAAAAAATTGCATTTAAAGTCTACCAAATATCGATTTAGTACTATAAAAAAGTGATGAACGTTTTGTCTGGCTTCTTCGTCAGGCTATTGGTTATATACTAGTTTCGTTTTTATCCTCGAGGTGACGTGTAGGCACCCGCATATCCTGTAGAGCTGTAGAGTACAAGTAGGCCTATAACGTAGGAAAGAGTCCTATACGAGTCATTTTTCTCTCGCGCATACAGAATGAGTTTCATGTACTACTGTTCGGATAGCAGGTAAACCTTTCTTCCCGGTTGGGAGCAGGTCTGCGTTAAGTAAGCGACCTCCTCCCACGCCATACAATATTTTTTCATATTACCACTACCAAAGGATTCGATGTCCTTTCTTTAATGCTAAGTAATTCCGCCTACCTTTCTACACCCTTTTATGTCCTCGATAAAGGGTAGATCTACTTGAGAATCGCTGACTTGTGCAGGTGATATCTTGTGTGCCTTGTTCATGGAGTTTTTGTTCCTCTTTTATGCTATCTATATTCACAGTTCCATTTTCTTTTCTTTCATAGGCGATAATAGTGATACTGGCTGATGGCCTTAAACATAAAAAAGAAAAAAATATAAACATGTATATATATATATATATATATATATATATATATATATATACACACACACCTCAATTTAATTATAACTATAATCTATAATATATAGGGTATAATCTACCCTATTTCCTAGTCAGGTGATAAAAAATGCAATTTTTGCCAAAACCCGTAGAAAAACCTTGTTTTTTCCTTTTTTGTAGGTGTTTATAATTTTAAAATGTCATAACAAATGTTGCAGATATTTCTCTTATAATATCACTGGCTTGATAAATGAAGTTTTCCTTACGAAGGATTTTTACTTAATATTTATCTATTTTACACCAACGTTAACATCTCTAATACAAGAGAATCTCCTCTTACATTACTGTCTGTAACTTCTCTCTCTACCTAGCACTGACGTCTCTAAATTCCCAACAGTTTCTATAATATCTCTCTAGAACAATGATTAATTCAATGTAACAGGGAACCGTTAGCATGTAAATGACAAAGTGGTATTTCCAACTCAAGGCAAGGGATGTAAATTAACGGATAAAGCTATACTGTGTCAACAATTAATTATGTACGATTAGAAATTCCTGAGTAACTTTGAGCAAGCAATTAGTGTTTGAAACTTGTTCGGGGTGAATCATTGGGAGTGATTGGAGACCATATGTCCTGTGCGGATGTATTCAAATTGTTCAGGCGCTGGAAAATTTAATTAAAGGTTTAACGTATTCGGATCAACATATTTGTGCTATTGATTAATTACGAAATTTTTTTTAAGTTCTAAATTTTTCGTTCATTTTAAATGTATATTAAAAGTTGACGATAATTAATGGTAAATTAGTTAATATGAAAATTGCATTTTGATATATTTTTTCTACGAACGTCTATTTCTGGAATGCTTCACTGAAGGTGTTTATCGTCTAATGTAATTTTGTAAAACCCATTTTAGAATGTTTGATTACATCTTTCATTGTTGCAAGTCCACAAATGTCAGAATCTATTCAGTCGAAATTTCGGAGATGTGTCCTATTACAGACCTAACTCCTACTTGGCGACTCTCCAAACAATAGTTTCGATAGGTTTGGAGTTAGCCTTTCGTTAACTTTCTCAACTGCTTCCAAAAAAATACACTTCTAATAACATCCAGCATAATTTTTCATAGTAAAGTCGATCCTCGTCTTCATAAGCGCTAGAATAATTTCACCTAAACGTTGAAGACAACAGATTTTCTTTTTCTAATGCTGTCGTTACTAATTACACGGGTATAAATATGTCTCAACATATCGAGTTGAGTTTATCATTTTCACAACAAAAGAAATCCTGTTGGTTTATATCTTTGGACTTATGTTTGGAAACTGATAACCAATTTCCAAGTTAAGAATCATTAGATAAATAAAGGTTAGCGATAAACATTTGTTTGTTGTTTTGGTCTAATATAGCGGTTTCCAGTACCTAGAGAGTCAAACGGTTGGTATAGTGAGTAGTCCGGAAAGACAAGTTTTACTTCAAGGGTATGACAGTGACTCGTAAACGTTATTTCAGCCGTCTGCAAGTGACACACGAGGCAGTTATTTCTCACCTTGGCCTTACTCACTCACATTCTACACCAGTAGTACTAAACGGCTGATCTACGTATAAGCGTTGATTTTCCCTCTATAATTTCATTATAATTACAAAAGATCTATCCAACGATGTGGCCGTGTAGACTTGAATCATTAAATCCTTTATCTGCAAGTAACAAACGAGATTGATGTCATGTATTCTCTACAAGGTGGTTTTAGTCCTTACCGTATTCCTACTTATATCCGAAACCCTTTTGTATTCTTCGTCGGTGATAACAGACAAGCTGGCTAATCGCAACCACTACAAAAAAAAAAAAAAAACAAACAAACAAAACAATACTATGAGAACAAATAATCTGCTCTGAATAGAAATTATGTGCAACGAAGAAGCGCGTGAAGCAGAAAATTCTGGATGAGAAATACTATAACCAGGACTGCCCCGAAAATCAGAGACCAAAGTATACTAGTTCCCCTCTACTCAAAGAACATCAAAATGCAACAACAATTGATTGAATTTAATTACTGTGAAATATTTCTTATATTGGTATAAGAAATACGTCACAGTGAAATATTGATTTTGTAAAGAATTTCAATGGAACTAGTATCCATTGCTGACTCATGGATAACAAAACAGCAAAATACGAAAAAACTAATTGTTTTGTAATATTTATTTTGTCTAAAATATAGGAAGGTTGTTTAGTTAAATAATATTTTCGAGAGAAATCCTTGTAGGTTTTAATAAATAAAATATTGAGTACAGCATAACTGTGTTAAAAGTCTTAAATAATAAAGACCTTATTGATAGAACAAGCACAACGTTCAACCACAATTTTATTTTTACTTTAATCGACGATTCAACCATTTAGAAGATAATTTATCATCATTACCAAGTATAAAACATGTGGCATTACTTTTAAAAACTATTTCATGATTTTAACAAGTTATGACCTCATTTATTAAAAGTAATTAAAAACGTTTTATTCCTGATGATAGTCGTAACACATTTTATAAACAGTAGACACTATTTAAAAAAAACAAAACATTTACTGTTCATCATTGTTTTTACTTTTTTTTAATAAAAATATCAGAACCATGCCATTATTATAATTTGCATAGGTCTTCCCCTATTCGAGTCATGCGTTTTTCCCAATATGCTAACATAACCTAGAATTATTTTCAACTGATCCTATAAAAAAATCTAAATAGATTTTTAAAAAAAGTGGTTACCTTTCTAACGCCAATATGCAAAACATTTACACCTAAAATTATATCAGATAGTTCGACTTATTTTCAAAAAGGTGTTTGATAAGTTAATTATGAGAAGTTTACAATTTGTCGCATAAATGGAGAATAATGTTCTATTAGAAAATAAAATGTACAGTCGAATCACTTTGTGAAAAATCGGGCTGTTGGATGCGCAGTGCCTAGAGGCGCTAATGCGCATGCGCGTTAGGGCGACAGTTATGACACTTCAGTTGGTCGTGAAATTAGCCGGTGGTGGATCTATACGAACCTTTCCAAAAATATTTGCCAGTGTTATGTTTTGATTTAGCTATTATGTTATCGTTTGTGTTTTATACTGCACATGTTTTTAGTTTCTTTAGGAAATGGTGCACCCGGGTAGTACCCTGGTTTTTCCTCTTGACGTCCATAAATGAATAAACTTAGCCGAAAGTATGTAGTCAGGCTAGAAGCTTTTCTACTTAGAACTTCCTCTTCCTCCTCCCCTCGCATGCTGCCAAGCCCCATCCCTTATCCCCACATGCCTGCGCGAGGCGATTTTTGTCAAAGCGATTAAACTGTACAGTACCTACTCTGTGGAGAACTATAATCAAACTGAAGTTAGGAAATTGTCAATGCAAGAGGACAACTGAGTAAGGCGAATTGACTTCATTTTATACCATTGCAGAGATAGACAGAAATGTTTTTGTTTCTAGTTTTTTTAAAAAAAACTTTAAAGGCAATCTGTTAATATGACTAGCGTTGCCAAATAGATATGAGAGGGTTATGATCATATGAAATATTAAGGTAGAGGATATAAAAACCCCTGGTAGAGAATATAGGAAGAATCATGGCACAACATGTGAAGGACTGCGTACTTCAAACACACTTACTCTCTATTGGGGTCAGAATTCGCCTTGGCAAAAATGTTTTGTGAGGTCTTTATTTCATTTGCCAGGGTTGATTCTATTTTTATTTTTGATGTGTACAATATTTTACTCTTTATAAAGAATTGAGATAAGAAATAAAATATGATTTATGACCATGTTTTAAACTCTTTCACTATTGTATTTTAAATTATGGGCTAGAAAAAATATAATAATTTAATTCTGACAGGAAATAAATAAATTCTTATGAGAAATCAGTTTTTGTGTTGCATTTGTAATTAATAATCAATTATAAATAAGTACACATTATCTTTTTTTTTTATTAACTTGGGAGCGGGTTTTAAACTGCCCGAAGCACTGCTACCTTAAGTTATATTGTACTTACCTCCCTGATCTAGTCAAATAGCCCCTGTCCTCTTACCAGGTTTAGGAGTTCCTGACTAGTGTTTTACCTTCAGCATCCACCAGAGCTGTTCCATCACCAAAGAGGTGAAGTGCTTCACATCTGTAAATAATGTGCGTGGCAGTCTCCAGTTCCTGCCCGCATAATCTGCACACTGGTTCATCTTTGTAGATACCCATTTTATGCAGATGTTTCCTTAGTCCACCGTGTCCCGTGAGTAGACCTGTGGCTATCCTCAATTCCTGCCTAGACAGACAGACGAGACTCTTCTGCAGCCCCAAGGAAGGTTTCCTAAGGGTTAGCTTACTGTGTCTCATCCCTTCAGCCCTGATCCAGTGCTCACAGTGTCTTTCAGCCATTCACCTTAGCACTGCCATCTTGACCATGGATTTGGAAATACCTACCGCAGGCTCCGGTCCAATCAGGGGAGTCGAAGACCCCTCTCTGGCCAGCGCATCTGCGGCTTCATTTTCAAGTATTTCTCTATGCCCTGGCCCCCAACCTATCTTGATTTGATTATACCTTGCCAGGGCTTGCAGGTTATTTAGGCACTCCCTGACTATGGCCGAGGTGACCACATGTCCGTTTAGTGCCTTAATTGCTGCCTGACTGTCGGAGAAAATAGCAATCCGGGTCCCGTGTGTTCCCCTTCTCGCTATCTCTCCCAGACAGGCATTTATAGCATATATTTCGGCCTGAAAGACAGAGGTATGCCTCCCCAAGGAAAAAACTAGTTTTACCCTTGGGTTTTTACAATACACCCCCGCTCCAGTGCCGAAGTCCGTCTTGGAGCCATCTGTTTACCAGATCTGAGCTCCCGATGTTAATGTCCCTGACCATTCCATCATAGTTTGGTGGGCCTGGTCAGGTGCAAACGTTCGAGTAATGTGGTCGCTGCCCATTTCCAAGACGGGTTCTTTGACCACGCACTCGATACTCATATGTCCCGAAACATCTGGGAGGTTAGCCCAGTTGTTCGAGTTCATTTAGACATTATCACAAATAAATTACACAAATAATAATTTGTGTAGTACTCCTAAGTGAAAATCTTAAATATTGTACACGAAAGTTCATTAAAACTAATGATCAAATAGAAAAACAAACGCTTCATTAGGAATATTTATTGGATCTTATCTTGCTCATATCTTGTTTATTTTCCTTTTTGGCAAGTTAGGTACATAACGTTATCGTCAGTAAGTCTGTAGGGCCGTCACCCCGTCACCGCTATCAATCGATGCTTTGCATTTTCTTGGTCGCGATGCCTATATCTCTTTCGTAGTTTTGTATTTAATCAATAATTTAACATATTGCGCTGGTAATCAGACAGGTATTTTAGGCACATATATCTGTACATTATTATATTATTTCCATTCAACATTTTATTTATTTTTATGTCACGAGTAAGCGCGAGCCCTTTAGCTTCCGCTCCACTCGTTCCGGCCTAAGGACGGAACTGATTAGGGTTATAAAGAGTTCCCTGCCAATTAAACTTGAGAAACTTTAAAAAAAGTGAGGTGACGAGTGATATGAGAACACAGGAACATTGTCTATCACATTTACATTGAAACCACTAGCTAGTTTCCTAATGAAAACTAATAGCTTTTAATCTCAGCTGGGAAAATACCTTTTCAACTTCAATTTTAATCTATATTAAATTTTTTAAAATAAATCCAGAATGCATAATAGTACTTAATAGTTGAAACAGTTTTTTTTAATGAATTTGCAAAACATATGGTAAGAACAAATTCCATTTTCATCATACAAATTAAAAACAGTTACAGAAAAAAGCCCATTCTTTTAGTCTACTTGCTCCGAAGAGAGGGTTTACCCTAGTTTTGTACTCCTCTAATAATGTTTTAAATTTTTTCCGAATTAATCATCTTCTTGTAATCGTGTTCGATCTTCATTCATTCTAATATAATTTCATTTCTCATTTTATCCGCTTATTTCCAACCCTGTTATGTTTCTTCACCACACATTCCAAGCACAACGCTTTACCTCTTTCTTGGTTATTTCTAAACTTACAAAAATATCTGTCTTCTAATTAAAACATTTTTTCATATTTATATTTTAAAGTTCACTTTCCTATTTGAGACGTTTCAACCTACCTCATTGTTTAATGTTTTCGTCACTAAATCACATATTTATTTCTTAATTCTCATTAACAAATGAGGTTTTCTATTTACCATCTAATCTCGCAGTATTTGATATCTTAATTTTTACTATCCTATTTCTAGCGTTTGTAGCAACCCCATTGCTCAACTCTATCATCACTAAATTACAATTTATCCTTCATTTTTTTGTTTTGAAAAATGAGGTTTGATATTTAACAACATATACCTTGAACTCACCAACCTAATTAATTAGCTTTTACTATCTTCTTATTTTATACTAAAAATAAAACATCATCATGCTATATATTTATTTTTGCTATTATTCTACTTTCTCCTTTTCCTACGGCAAAATGGTCCTTGTTTGTAATAGTTTTCTTTAAATTCATAGAAAGGAAAGAAACAGAGCGAAAGATAGAGGTATATAAATCCACACACTTCCAGTGGGTGATAAAAATAGATCAGAGCTGTTTCGCTCTCCTCTGGGAAATCGCACCTTTGGACGTAAGGGATGGAATTTGCAAAGTGCACTTTTGCTAAGTCACTTCACTAAAAGAATAATAATGTTCTTCTTGGAAAATCTCCTTTTCTAGCCACAGTTCCATGTTTGAAGTGAAAGGAATTTTTTTAATAAATCTTAAGAACTGTTGCAAGTGTTCATTTTCATTGAGCCGCTGAAACCTTTTCAGTGGGCTTACTGTCTTGGTGCATAACTTGAAGATTTTTTTGACAATGTCTAGGACAATATCCTATGTTTTAGGATTTAAAAAACAACAATTCCCCTTGCATCTCTGTTGAGTTCAAACCAAACTGTTTTGAATGTAACAATATTCCTTTACTTTGCTGGTAATAGATTTGCTTTCAACTTAGCTCTAAACATGTGTGATTTAGGCAGGGTCCAGAGGGCGGAACGCATTGGGGCAAAATCCTCAAAGGTCAGGCTCATTTAGTCTCAGAGACAAGGTTGGTAGGTAATGTTCGTTATGTAGGCTAATAAGATGGTTACTCGATCTTTTATGAATCAAAAACGGAAAGCTATTTCGATGAATTTCTGCACAGCAAAGAGGGAAGGGTCAAGTCAGTTGTAACTGCTCTAAGAAATTACAAACAAAAAACAAACTCTAAGACAAATTTTTAATTAATTTATAATGTCAGAAAAATATTTTAATGAAGTCTTACGTTCCCATATTTTAAGGCAGAACAATAGTAGGAAATGTTTTCAGAGTTAAAGTAGTAAATTATACATTCCTTCTGCGTCTTCTGAGAAAAAAGACATTTAATCATTTCTCAATGTTATAGACGTATTGGCAGTAAAATTTGAAAACGAGGTTAACTGTTCGTATCATCTTATTATCTCAAAGAATTTCAGAAATATATACATATATAACAGATTTTTGAAGTGTTTCTCCACCTTACTCACACACACACTGCAACGGGCCAGCACCAGCCACCCCCACTCTCAACCACACACACACTCTCACTTACCTAGCCGTCAACCCTTTCGTTGACCAGCTCTATAGCGCATGGCCGGCACCACTGGCCGGGAACGTCATCCCGGGGATGGAGTTCTTTTGAAAGACATATAATCGGCGAAATGACCATATCGATTGTAGGAGAGTGTAAGAAACTTGTTTAAAAGAATACTCAGTTTGTTTGCAAGTTAGTTAAAAAATATTTATTTTTTTAATTTTAAAATTTATTAATTTAAAATATGCATAGCACAGTATGCATTTTAATTTTTTATCCTTGTATTACATTTTGTGTTGTTTCTTGCTAATTTTAAGAAAACATACTATTTGTTGTTTCTATTTGAAATTAAACATTTAATTAAGATTTTACAATTTTATTTTACTAACAATCGAAATATAAAGAAGCGTAAAACTTTACTCAATTTAACACTCAATCTTGCTTGTCAAAATTAAACCCTTTCAACCTGAAGTTTTTGTTATTATCTTCAATTTAAATATCTCTTTTCCCTTAAGTGACTATTTAAAACCTTTGACTGCTTGTCCTAATTTTATTTTAATATCCCTGTTTATGTAACCTTGAAATTTTAATTGTCAATGTTTGTTTATCTTTACTTGGATTTTTACTTAAAAGTTATTCGTTACAGTCTACAAATTTTCGTTTTAACCCTTTTGTTTCTAGCAAAGCTTTACTCTTCAGTACACTCCAAAAGCTCCCTAACTTTTACATTATGTTCAACTAGTTAAAATCTCTAAACAAACAACTTATTTATGGCAACATTCTATATAGCCATGTAAGTGATAAAATTTTTCCTATATCACTATCAAATTTAATTGACCTTTCAAAGTTATTTTCTACTTGCTTTTACAGGTAGAAATCAATTCAACTTTACCAAACAACCTTAAAACAATTTCATAAATTACATTAGATTTATAAAAAACTAATATCAAGCACATACTGAAACAGAAATTATATCTAAAAACATATAGATATATCTCCCACAAGATCTCCAAAATATTTACTGAACAACAAATCATAATTAAAAAAAAATGTTAAAACATCTGCTGAATGAAATCAAACACTTACTGAATGGAAATTACAATATTTAATAGATATTTTAATTTAAACGTTTACTGAAACATAGTTAAAAACCTTTCTGACAGATCCTTAATCATTTACAAAAAGAAATCTACATATTTACTAAAATTTATTTAACCCATTTAATAGAAAATATTTAACCCTTTGGTTACAATTAAATTAACCCTTTGTACAAGAAAGTCATACACATTGGAAATTTACTAACATTTACTGAAACATAGTTAAAAACCTTTCTGACAGATCCTTAATCATTTACAAAAAGGAATCTACACATTTACTAAAATTTATTTAACCCATTTAATAGAAAATATATAACCCTTTGGTTACAATTAAATTAACCCTTTCTGCAAGAAAGTCATACATACTGGAACTTTACTAACATTTACTGAAAATATATCAACGCAATTTCTGAAGGAAATTTATACTTACTAATATTTGACTAACATTTGCTGAATGGTCACTAACCCATTTGCATAAACTAAGTAACTTGAAAAAATTGCATTTTTCTATTAAGTTTTCTATATCACCAACATTTTATTATATATATATAAATCATGAAATAATCAAAATACACTTATAAATTATAAAAAGAAAACTTATTTTAATATATTAGCTAGCCCCACTCACAATTTTAAAATCTCTTGTTTTAAATATTTGGGTATTATTCATATTTTCATTAATTTACAAAATTCATCTATATATATATATATATATATATATATATATATATATATATATATATATAAAGCCTCCTTTTAAAACGTCTCTTGTGTTACTTAACCCTTTTGTTGCACTCTTAAAATATTTAAATTTTATACGGATCAAAGTCATAACCCTGTATTTTTACTCAAACTTTAGTTTAATTTAATTTATTGAATGCATATATATATTTTTACCTCTTTCTACATAAAATCAACAGTTTAATTTAAATAGCTTGAATTAATGGTATAACCCTTGTTTATTAAAGAAGAACAATGTATGTTAATTGGTTTCACTTTTAAAAATTACAAAATAACTCCTTCTAAATAAAACAACAATTCAGTTTAATTTAATTATATAAAATACCGCTCCACTGTTAGGACTTTTGGAAAACAATGCATGGCCTTCGAATCAGCTGTGGTAAACAAACTATCTTTGTCAGCCATCTTGCATGTTTACCTTTGCCATATCATATTTAATTTATTTCAACATATCCCTTACTTAACTTCCTTACACCCTCATAAAACTTGACCCTTTAAATAATTTAGACTCCTTTATTTGAGTTGTTTACAATGAAACCTTAACCCTTTACAACATTTCTAACCTAAAATTTTTATTTCCCTTATTTTCATGAAATACAAGATAATTTCTACTTTTAGGGCACCGCCATCTTGCAACTCTTACCCCTCCCTTAAACAAAGCCGCCAGTATTTATTGCTGAATTTCCAAGTTTACTATTTATGGTTTTAAGATTTATTTAAACTGTTTTACATTTTCCCATTTAAAAATTTTTTCAAATTAAAAATTTATAATTTGCAAAGGGAACACAAAGCAGATCTGACCTGAATTTTTCCATAAAGCAAGGTTTACACATTTCTCCCTCTCTCTTCAGTTCTCGCTTTGTTCTCCAGCGGGGTGGGGAGGTCCGGCCTGGCTTCATTCTTGAACGACGCTGGCTACTTGTCTGCTTTTACATGAGTTGCCGCCATCTTTGAAAGTCACATTTCCTTTGTGTTGTGGATGAGATTTTCTCCAGGTCTGCTTGGCTTCCCTTTTACTCCGTGGGTCATATCTTCTTTCTTCGATGAATTTAGCACATTTTTAAATTTGAGACTCTTACTAATAAAATTTTAACTTTAAGTCCTTTTTTGACACTGTTCCTAACTGGGCATTTTCTAACACTTGAAATTTTTAAAATCTTTTACACAGTTAATTTGAATTATATTTAGTTAAATCTGAATTTTAGTATTATTTAAATAATCTTTGCTAAGTCAACACTGTCCACTTCGCCTTACCCTTTCGGAGTAAGGTTGACTTTTAGTTAAATTTTAAACACACCAACTACCGAAGACGCTTGCACATATCGATCTAACTGTTAGGGATACCTCTTTCGGCTAGATCTTCACCGAAAGGGCCCCATTTTTCGAAAGACCACGTCACGACATACCGGCGAATCACACTTTACTTAGCCGCTCATAGTTTTTAATCGGTTTACGGTAAAAACACTAATGTCCATTGTCTTTTACTGGAGCTGCCTTCGACACACGTCCGTTCACTTTCGCAGTCTCGGTAAAGCTAAAAGGCGTCATGACGCCAAAAATTACTCCCACCAGGAGCCTACCGTCTCCAGTATACGTTCCCACAATGCATTTCAACCAATAAGGATCTCTATCGATTTCGTCACCCACTGCGCACGCACCCTCTTCACCTGTTTCCAAGCTGATCTCGAAAATCAATACCCGGGTCGAAATATTTACTATTTTTCGTTCTAGCCGTATAACTCTTTATGGATGCTTTTCATGAAGTTGTCTTATTCTTGTTTTTTGACTTCTTTCGTCTCGCTGTATCTTTGGAAATGTCGATTGTAGTTCTAGGTCAATTTTGACAATTTTCCCCTTGCAAATGACTACTTAACTTTTCTAACCCCGTTTATGGTGGCTTGGTTTGTTTTATATAAAAAAACGTTTAAACTCTCTATGTTTTAAATTTTTTCTTTTTGCGGTATGTATTCCAACACAACACACACACACACACACACACTTTCACTTTAAATTCTCATCCAATTTGATTAATTATTCATTTAAAAAATACAAAATAGATTAAACAATTAGAAATATATAGCTACAAAACTTAATTCTACAATTCCTAATTTGGTTTTCATAGATTCGACTTTAAATATACTTTTTACAAAACTCCAATAAAACACAAAAGATTTAAGTTTTTATTTTAATTAATTCAATACACAAAATTTTACAATCTGTATTTAATTATTTTTGTAGTCTGGCTGACGACCTGTTCCAAGAATTGTTACCAGTCCCCGGTAG
The DNA here is from genome assembly GCA_036971475.1 of Prosapia bicincta. NCBI lineage: Eukaryota > Metazoa > Arthropoda > Insecta > Hemiptera > Cercopidae > Prosapia > Prosapia bicincta. Next base: position 49,488,381 of record JBAIZL010000005.1, read on the forward strand.
ACAATGACTTGTAAATAAATAAAAAATTAAAAAAAAACAGATCCGGCTAAAAAAAGGACCCGAATATATAATTTTTACTTACTAAATAGTAAAAAATAATTTTCGAAAACGAAAACATAAATTATCATAAGATTATTAGTCACACAATTTTGAATTGGGGGTTCATTTCATACTTGGACTCTTATTTAACAAACTGAACGTGACAAATAACGGTAGTTTAAATGATGTTGACAAATTATGATATACACATAGACTATTCCATCATTTCTTCCATACACTCATTTTATAGATACAGTATAAGAAATTTATTAAATTTATGATACAAAAGGATTAAGGAGATATGATCTTTTATATTTATAAGCATTTACATTCCGTGTACATCATTAAGAGAAGGTAGAATTGTCTGCAATCTGTATATCTGAACGAAAAATATCCAATCACATATTGTATGATCTTTGCCGAGAGCAAAGATAAATTATTGTCTCGCATACTATCATAATATTGAACACATGAAATTTCTGTTTCGTGAGAAGACTCTATGGTTCGCTATAATTAGTCATGGAAAATCAAGCAATCAGCAAGTTGATAGATTAGGACATTTTTGGAATAGATTAGCATACAGCAAACATGATTGCAGCGCTGAGTTCAAAATTTTGTGGGTAATAAGCTTATGATAAATTAAGTTTTTGCTATAGGGAAATTATGTTTGACTTTTTAGTAAGTAAAAATTATATATATTTGTTTTTTTTGAAGACAGTTCTGTTTGAAAAAAATTATATTTATCTATTTTTAGAGGTATGATCTTTAATTTCTATTTACATTATAATTGAATTTCGTTTCATGCCGTTGATTATGTTAGCAAAGTTGCCACTATTCATTCACACAAATTTCCAATGTGTATATCCTTTTAATCATATTGCTTGATCGTTTTGGATGTGTATATCCTTTTAATCATATTGCTTGATCGTTATAAACATTTCAGTTTGTCAGAGAAATACATTGAGTAGTTTATATTTGAAATTTATTTCTACATATTATTTCTTATGTTGCGATTATTGTTTTTCATTTCAGTTTAAAACCTGTTAATAATCATGTAATGATATATCTCAGGTAAATATTCAATAATTCTGTCTCTAATAACGTTTCATGTAAATGAAATGTCTGTAATATCACATAAATGTCTGTCGTACACATAAAATATTAATAAAAATTAAAGTGAAAATTTATAGTAAAGATATTTTTAATGAATTTATCTCTTGATATTTAGTGAAGTAATGAAATTCTATACCGAGAATTGAATATCTTGATTTTGGTAAATGAACTAAATCAGATTTTCAGTGTATTTATTTTGGCTTATCTCATTCGAGTTATATCAAGTTATATATCAGTATGGAGCATTCATGGGCTTTTTGGGACCACCAAAAAGTCTATTCTCACATTTACAAGGAAAATCACTTCGGTCGGTTAAATACCTCAAAAGTTATCGTCGAACAAAGAGAAAAAACATACCGATCGAATATACAACCTCCTCCTTTTTTGAAGTCAGTTTAAAAGAAAAACTACTCTCAATGCCCTGGAAAAAAGGTAACAATTACTAACTCGAGTTTTTAATCATACAACTGAAAACAAGTCTTTTGCCATATAGGCACTCAAGGAGCGTGTGTATGTAGGCGTAAGTGCGTTATCAATGAATACCTAAACTGACTGAGTACCAAACTAAACTCACTAAACTGACCAGCATGTTAATGCTTATCAACTATGTTAATGCACACTAACTATGTATGTTGTACGTGTGTACAGTGGCCTAGCTGTGTAAGTCAAGGCAGCCAGCTACCCTCCTAATAATTACGTATAGAAGAGTAGAATATGCTTCGTTAAGTTTTCGTATAAGAGCGCCTTGAATTCTTCGTCGGAGCACTTCCTTGCTCCTGTGGTTTGCTGTTTCTGTGCAATATTTACATCTGTATAATTTAGTAAAATGACATTATTGTGACATGACTGGTTGTGGACTGATCGCTACAGAGGCTTTTGTGAAGGTCATTTACACTTAAATTTTGCACTTGGTTGTTTGGTGCTAGGCAAGCTGTTAAGGTTTATGTTTGTTTGTTGGGTCAGATTAGGTTGAGGCTTGGATTAAAAAGTTGATGCCTAGGATGGATTCGAACTGAAGAGCTTCATGTTTGAAATCCAGCCCTCGACACTTAACCGACTTTCCCATAGCTAGAAATCTTTATAAGAGCGTCCGAATTCTTAGCGCTATAAAACTTCTGACATACCTCGTGGAGAACTGTATTGTTGAATACCATGGAAATGAAACCATATTGTTGTCATTTTTTAAAATTATTTTACATTTTCTAAGTACTTAAATTTATTTATATTTCACTCTTAATAAAATTTTAAAAACTTATTTGCAACTCATTACTTTTATTACCTTATTAAATTTTCATCAATATCTAGTTCCTTTTACAATAAATTTGTACACAAAAATTTTTTTTACTATACAAAGAAATCTCAATAAATTGTTTTCTTGTTGAGATATTCAATATGTAAACATATTGTATATAAATGCTCTCCTTTACCTTATCTTGTCTTGTAACAATCCTTCGTTACGTTATTTACACACACACCGAATCTACTCTTCACTCTACAATAATATTAGTCTTATTTTGTGATGGATTAACTAATTTTAGTCTTTTATTGTCGGAACGGTCATTCTCATGTTAACCTAATAATTGTTTCATGTTTTTATAAACTATTCACAATTTTAAACCAAAAGAGTAATCATAACCCTAATATTTTCTACAATAAAAAATCAACAGTTTATCTTAGGTTATTTAAAAAAGAAATTACAAAATTCTCTTTAATATGAGGCGCACTTCCTCTTCGATGTTCATCCTACTCTTAAATTCAACCCACTGACCATAACTATTTTTGAGTGATGGTAATGTTTTTTTTAATAATGATCGCTTTGTATAGCACCTGGTTGCAGGCTATGTTTATATGGTAATGTATATGCAGCTTTTGCTGCATGTGATTAGTTCAGATACGTTACCCCACGCCTTGTGGAGCCATAGAATTGGGGACATAGGCGGGCGGTGGAGACTCAAAAACCAATCGTACAAGACAAATGTAAGATATTATACTTGTCGGGTGCAGTAGAGCAGTAGATACGCTATCTGCAGTAGACCTGCTCTCAGGAGGGTAGAAAAGAGATTACCCGAATCGACGAAGACAGGTAGAGTCTAGTTGACGAGTAAATGTGTATGTAACTAATAAATTGATGAACAATAAGATAATTATATAGAATTTAGAATAATTCTATTTATAGAATAATAGAGTTTACAAAGATTTTCTTCTAATAGTAACTGTTTTCAATGATTTTTGCGTGCTGTAAATATTTAGCGTGTGTATAAATGTATCCGTAAATTTATATTAAAAAAGTAATACCAAACATGTAGATTGATTACTGGAACATAAAAGACCAAGAAAATCCTTTTGATATTTGATCGTTTCGTGTACAGCAGGAACGTTCTCTTCAGAAGCTATTGCTGCTTTTTGTAGATTCATGATAGGTAGCCCATGACAGCTTCAGACACACTCGAGTCTTGCAAAAATATTTTCATTTCAAGTTTCGTACATTATTTTATGGACCCTTTCACCTCTAATGAAATGAACCGATTTTATAACAGCTTTTATACTGTTTTTTCCGTATCTGTCTCTATAAAAATGCCAGCAAATCCACTATCATTAATAAACTGCCCCATTACACAACCATTTCTTAGCCTAATGAAAAACACTCATCCTCACAAATAAGTTTGTAATTGCGTTATTTTGAATTTGGATTAACTTGGAAATTAAATGTATTACCATTTCACAAGAACGGGCTGAATATTGTTGACTCATATCTTCAAAAGGTTTTGCATTATATTGCACACTACATCTGTTGTAGGCGATGGCGGTGCTGCAAGTAAGATACAAAACCCTAAGTTAGAGGTAGGCACGGTTGATTTCGAAATTAATGGTTTGAAAGATGTCCCGCCTAGGCACAGTGCATACTTAGGAAATGTATTATCGCTTACAGAACCGTGTTCAAATCTGTTTAGAATCCAAATCAAATCTCTGACATTCAGTTTGTTTGATTACTTATTGCTGATGTCAACACAGATTCTCCAGACCTGTATTCTGGCCTCTATGTAACGCAAATGCATTTCCTTATGGTTTAGCAAGGAATGAGTTTGTCAGTGTTTAAACATAAAACCTTAGCTGCTTAGCTTCTTTCTGTTTTATAAGTGAGGTTATATTACACAGTTGCTGTCTGATATAAAACCATAGCAGTGACGTACGTGTATTCGTTTCCGTCTGTTTTCTTCTGAAAAGTCGTTATTATCTACAGCTGCTTGTAGAAAACGTTCTGAATTACGAACTACGAGGGGTATTCTTAAAGTAAGGGCCGTTTGAAAATAAAATAAAAACAAAAAGAAATTTGCAAGAACTAATTTTATTTTTGGAATCTACATACTTTTATCTATTTTTCTACACTTATCATATCGCACAACTAAGTTTTGGAAACCTTCTTCATAAAAACTGGCCGCCTGCTGTGATAACCAAGAATTCACGGCCGTTTTCAATTCGTCGTCATCGTCATAACGGCTGCCGCCCAAGTGATGTTTCAGATGACGGAAGAGATGAAAGTCGCTCGGCGCAAGGTCAGGGCTGTAGGGTTGGTGATCCAAAACTTCCCAGCCAAAAAAGTCCAATGCAGCTCGGGTCTGAGTGGCAGTGTGAGGCCTTGCATTATCGTGCAGAAACAAAATTCCTTTTGTGAGCATGCCACGTCTCTTGTTTTGAATCGCTCTGCGCAGCTTCCTCAGAGTTTGGCAGTAGGCTTCTGCATTTATTGTCGTTCCTCGTTTCATAAAGTCGACCAGCAAAACACCATGCCTATCCCAAAACACGGACGCCATGATCTTGCGCTGTGACAAAGTCTGTTTGGCTTTGACCTTTACGAGAGATTGCGTGTGTCCATTCCTTGCTTTGTTGTTTCGATTCGGGAGTGAAATGCGAAACCCACGTTTCGTCTCCAGTTACGATCCGACTCAGCATATCGTCACCATTTTCGTCATAACGTGTCAGAAAATTCAAGGAACTCTCGAGTCTTTTGTGTTTGTCCTCCTCCGTCAGGAGTTTAGGGACCCAACGCGAGCACAGTTTCTTAAAGTTTAATTTTGTAAATCACAGACCTCGAAACTTCCGGAAATTCGTGTGAAAGAGTAGTGATCGTGAAGCGTCTGTTGTCACGAATTTTCGCTTCAACTGAAGACAGCAAATCGTCTGACATTAGAGATGGACGGCCAGATCGCGTTTCGTCATGGACATTGTCGCGGCCATCTTTGAAGTCTCGAACCCACTTACGCACTTTTCCTTCACACATAGCATTAGCACCGTAAACTTCAAAAATCTGTCGGTGAATTTCTGCAGCAGACATGTTTCTTGCCGACAAAAACCGTATAACGAACTTCGCAAGGGGCGGGCGATTCGATAACCTTGAACATTTTGCAAGCACAGAACACAACGCACAAGTTAGCTACACAGCTGTAACTGAGCGTAGTTGTTGCCAATGCATGCCGGGACGCTACGCAAGCGCTCGTTGCGGCGTGCACGCGAACTATGAGGGAATATATACAAACGGCCCTTAGTTTAGAAATACGCTTAGTATGTTAGAAGGCAGAGGAACGGCTCCTGTTTTGTATTTAGATAAAATGTCATTGCCTACTTAGCTATCAACCATTTTCAGCTTATACGACGCCCTAGCTTGATAAGGGTTGATATTCAATAGTATTAAGGATTTATCGTAAAACAATGTTTCGAAACAAGTTCGACCCACAAAAAACCTGCGAAACACTGTTTACAAAGTAAAATAAAAAACGCCTAGAAGGATTGCCGTTTCCGCTCTGAACTATCCACTGAGTGCATCATAACTTCAGGTGTACACTAATAATAGTTTAATTATTAAATAATTCCGTACATTTTCTACTATAAACTGCTTTCTGTTTCGTTTTTTAGTTCTTTTCAAAGACAACATTAGTTTCCCTTTTTAGTTACTCATTACTTCTACAAATTGTAGGAAAATTGGGAAAAATGTAAAGCTTGCTTGTATAAAGAAAATGCATAAAAGATACAGCATATTTTATAAAATACGCATCTAAAGAACCCGTTTTTTTCAAGTCTATTAGTGTTATTTGGAAGCTTATATCTGCTACCATTACCGATTTACAAAGGGTTCCTAAACGGGCAATAACGCCCCATCCCTTTTACCCCCCCCCCCAGAACGTCTATCACATTGGAAAGTGACAACATGGGTTTTGTACTTCACTTAAGTAGTTATATTAACAATTAAAAAGGAAACAACATGCAACTTGAAGTGCATACACAACGTTCCTTAAATTCCTGTTCTAAAAAGTAAGTAAAGACACAATGAGAAAAGCAGTAGCAAATCCTGGGCTACGAAGTCTTGATAAACCAGATATAGCATGTTCCCGCCACTCAGTCACCCGAGCCTCATTATCCTTTTTCTTTTCGAACAAGGTATTCAGTCACTTCATCATTTAAGCCCTCATCTGTGATTCGTCATTAGTTAAATCCTTTTGTATAAAAAAATTCTGAATAAGTTGAGAAATTAAGATTTTCTAGGTAATTTCTTATATCTAAAAGGAAGTTCAACAGTTTACCTTTTTCTAGTGATAGTATGACTATATTAACGTAAAATTATCGACAGAGCCTATGTCGTGTCGTACTTAGAGTTTCTACTTTACACGTTAGAAGTTGTATATTTATTGTATTTTTGTATGAGTGTAAACAAATATATTTATTATGTTTTTCTATTTAAATGTAGATCGAGAGATTCAAATATTCTGTGCAGTAGAGAACCTGTGGAAATTGACGTTGTACGTTTGACGAAAAATTGTTTGAAGAACTATAATCCTTTTTTTTAACAACTTATTTACTTTGGTGAGGGTTACACTTGCCATGGCTTCAGTCAGTATCGGTATCGCTCATGAAGTATAAGAGAAGTATCACGAATAAATAGGCAGGATTAACGTACAAAATATAACCTGTACTCTAAGCGTAGAAGCTCATGTTCGAAATCATGAAGTGGAATTTTGAATCAGAATTACTTTATGTTGGTGTGATTTATCTACGTGCAATACCCTGGTGTATGAGAAAGTATAATGGATTATAGAAAGGATAAGGATAAAGAATTGTGTCCTGATAATAGTAGGGGTAAAGGAAACTATCACTACGAGTAGCCCCAGGGGCGAATGTCCATTTGTGAAGTTTTATTTTCAAAATTCGTTAAAGTTGAGCTAATACGAAATATAATAAAGCAGAAAGTTCAATTCCTAGTTCTGACTATCGCTACCCAGTAGAAGCTCTTGGCTGGAACTGCTAACGGAATAATTTCATTTATTGCTCATATTTCTTGATCTTGAAACGGTCAGAGTTTGAAGACACCAAACCAAAGATACCGACCATGGATTCAAGTCACATTTTAACTTCAATTAAATTAATCAAATTACCATAATCATTTCCAACTGTTAGCTGCACAAAGAATAACAAGAGCAATTATTCATCTGACTCCAAGTTAATATATATGTAGGTCAGTTCATATGTGAAGTAAGTTAGTCTGTATCTGCGTCCACCCACCCTTTCCGTAAGGCAAGGAAATAGGGAAAAATAATAGCGCTAAGGAAAAATACAATAACTTCCTGGTAAACCCACTGAGAAACAGGAAGCGTTCATGTATCATGGAGTCAGTTTGTGCAGAATAGCATACAAATAGTCATTGATACGCCTATACCAGAAATATGAACTACTCTATCGGGGACAATGTGGAATCACATGAACAGGGTAACCTGCATAGAGTAAACATGCCCCCTAACCTATTCATAGATACGTCTCTACCAGTACGTCTACTAATCTCTAACAAAGCAGTTTAAGTACGTTTTGAACAGGGTAGCATGCACAAAATAGACATGTCCAGTAACTTAGTTACAGATACGTCTCTATCAGTAACATTAACTATTCTCTATCAGAGCCATTGTGACACAGCGTGAACAGGATAGCCTGAATAAAATAGACATGCCCCCTAACTTAGTCACAGATACGTCTGTACCAGTAACATTAACTATTCTCTATCGGAGCCATTGTGGCATCACGTGAACAGGGTAGCCTATATAAAGTAGACATGCCGCCTAACTTATTCACAGATACGTCTGTACCAGAGTAACATGAACTTCTCTTTATCGGGGCCATTGTGGCATCACGTGAACAGGGTAACCTATATAAAGTAGACATGCCGCCTAACTTATTCACAGATACGCCTGTACCAGAGTAACATGAACTTCTCTTTATCGGGGTCATTGTGGCATCACGTGAACAGGGTAACCTATATAAAGTAGACATGCAGCCTAACGTATTCACAGATACGTATATACCAGAGTAACATGAACTTCTCATTATCGGGGCCATTGTGGCATCACGTGAACAGGGTATAAAGTAGACATGCCGCCTAACTTATTCACAGATACGTCTGTACCAGAGTAACATGAACTTCTCTTTATCGGGGCCATTTTGGCATCACGTGAACAGGGTAACCTATATAAAGTAGACATGCCGCCAAACTTATTCACAGACACGTCTGTACCAGAGTAACACGAACTTCTCTTTATCGGGGTCATTGTGGCATCACGTGAACAGGGTAACCTATATAAAGTAGACATGCCGCCTAACTTAGTCACAGATACGTCTGCACCAGATTAACATGAACTTCTCTTTATCGGGGCCATTGTGGCATCACGTAAACAGGGTAACCTATATAAAGTAGACATGCCCCTAACTTATTCAAAGATACGTCTGTACCAGAGTAACATGAACTTCTCTTTATCGGGGCCATTGTGGCATCACGTGAACAGGGTAACCTATATAAAGTAGACATGCCGCCAAACTTATTCACAGATACGTCTGTACCAGAGTAACATGAACTTCTCTTTATCGGGGTCATTGTGGCATCACGTGAACAGGGTAACCTATATAAAGTAGACATGCAGCCTAACGTATTCACAGATACGTATATACCAGAGTAACATGAACTTCTCATTATCGGGGCCATTGTGGCATCACGTGAACAGGGTATAAAGTAGACATGCCGCCTAACTTATTCACAGATACGTCTGCACCAGATTAACATGAACTTCTCTTTATCGGGGCCATTGTGGCATCACGTAAACAGGGTAACCTATATAAAGTAGACATGCAGCCTAACGTATTCAAAGATACGTCTGTACCAGAGTAACATGAACTTCTCTTTATCGGGGCCATTGTGGCACAGCGTGAACAGGGTAACCTATATAAAGTAGACATGCAGCTTAACTTTTTCACAAATAATTCTGTACCAGAGTAACATGAACTTCTCATTATCGGGTTCATTGTGGCATCACGTAAACAGGGTAACCTATATAAAGTAGACATGCCGCCTAACGTAGTCACAGATACGTCTGCACCAGATTAACATGAACTTCTCTTTATAGGGGCCATTGTGGCATCACGTGAACAGGGTAACCTATTTCAAGTAGACATGCCGCCTAACTTATTCACAGATACGTCTGTACCAGTAACATGAACTATTCTCTATCGGGGCCATTGTGGCACCTCGTGAACAGGGTAGCCTATATAAAGTAGACATGCTGCCTAACGTAGTCACAGATACGTCTGTACCAGAATAACATGAACTTCTCTTTATCGGGGCCATTGTGGCACAGCGTGAACAGGGTAACCTATATAAAGTAGACATGCAGCCTAACTTATTCACAGATACATCTGTACCAGAATAACATGAATTTCTCTTTATCGGGGTCATTGTGGCATCACGTGAACAGGATAACCTATATAAAGTAGACGTGCAGCCTAACGTATTCACAGATACGTCTGTACCAGAGTAACATGAACTTCTCTTTATCGGGGTCATTGTGGCATCACGTGAACAGGGTAACCTATATAAAGTAGACATGCCGCCAAACTTATTCACAGATACGTCTGTACCAGAGTAACATGAATTTCTCTTTATCGGGGCCATTGTGGCATCACGTGAACAGGGTAACCTATATAAAGTAGACATGCCGCCAAACTTATTCACAGATACGTCTGTACCAGAGTAACATGAACTTCTCTTTATCGGGGTCATTGTGGCATCACGTGAACAGGGTAACCTATATAAAGTAGACATGCAGCCTAACGTATTCACAGATACGTATATACCAGAGTAACATGAACTTCTCATTATCGGGGCCATTGTGGCATCACGTGAACAGGGTATAAAGTAGACATGCCGCCTAACTTATTCACAGATACGTCTGTACCAGAGTAACATAAACTTCTCTTTATCGGGGCCATTGTGGCATCACGTGAACAGGGTAAACTATATAAAGTAGACATGCCGCCTAACTTATTCACAGATACGTCTGTACCAGAGTAACATGAACTTCTCTTTATCGGGGCCATTGTGGCATCACGTGAACAGGGTAACCTATATAAAGTAGACATGCCGCCAAACTTATTCACAGACACGTCTGTACCAGAGTAACATGAACTTCTCTTTATCGGGGTCATTGTGGCATCACGTGAACAGGGTAACCTATATAAAGTAGACATGCCGCCTAACTTAGTCACAGATACGTCTGCACCAGATTAACATGAACTTCTCTTTATCGGGGCCATTGTGGCATCACGTAAACAGGGTAACCTATATAAAGTAGACATGTCCCCTAACTTATTCAAAGATACGTCTGTACCAGAGTAACATGAACTTCTCTTTATCGGGGCCATTGTGGCATCACGTGAACAGGGTATAAAGTAGACATGCCGCCTAACTTATTCACAGATACGTCTGCACCAGATTAACATGAACTTCTCTTTATCGGGGCCATTGTGGCATCACGTAAACAGGGTAACCTATATAAAGTAGACATGCAGCCTAACGTATTCAAAGACACGTCTGTACCAGAGTAACATGAACTTCTCTTTATCGGGGCCATTGTGGCACAGCATGAACAGGGTAACCTATATAAAGTAGACATGCAGCTTAACTTTTTCACAGATAATTCTGCACCAGAGTAACATGAACTTCTCATTATCGGGTTCATTGTGGCATCACGTAAACAGGGTAACCTATATAAAGTAGACATGCCGCCTAACGTAGTCACAGATACGTCTGCACCAGATTAACATGAACTTCTCTTTATAGGGGCCATTGTGGCATCACGTGAACAGGGTAACCTATTTAAAGTAGACATGCCGCCTAACTTATTCACAGATACGTCTGTACCAGTAACATGAACTATTCTCTATCGGGGCCATTGTGGCATCTCGTGAACAGGGTAGCCTATATAAAGTAGACATGCTGCCTAACGTAGTCACAGATACGTCAGTACCAGAGTAACATGAACTTCTCTTTATCGGGGCCATTGTGGCACAGCGTGAACAGGGTAACCTATATAAAGTAGACATGCAGCCTAACTTATTCACAGATACATCTGTACCAGAGTAACATGAATTTCTCTGTATCGGGGCCATTGTGGCACAGAGTGAACAGGTTTACCTATATAAAGTAGGCATGCAGCCTAACTTATTCACATATACGTCTGTACCAGAATAACATGAACTTCTCTTTATCGGGGACATTGTGGCATCACGTGAACAGGGTAATCTGCATAAAGAAGACATGCCGCCTAACTTATTCACAGATACGTCTGTACCAGTAACATGAACTTCTCTTTATCGGGGCCATTGTGGCATCACATGAAAAGAGTAGTCTATATAAAGTAGACATGCAGCCTAACTTATTCACATATACGTCTGTACCAGAGTAACATAAACTTCTCTTTATCGGGGCCATTGAGGCATTACGTGAACAGGGTAATCCGCATAAAGTAGACATGCCGCCTAACTTATTCACAGATACATCTGTACCAGAGTAACATGAACTTCTCTTTATCGGGGCCATTGTGGCATCACGTGAACAGGGTAATCTGCATAAAGTAGACATGCAGCCTAACTTATTCACAGATACGTCTGTACCAGTAACATGAACTTCTCTTTATCGGGGCCATTGTGGCATCACATGAAGAGAGTAGTCTATATAAAGTATACATGCAGCCTAACTTATTCACAGATACGTCTGTACCAGAGTAACATAAACTTCTCTTTATCGGGGCCATTGTGGCATCACGTGAACAGTTTCACCTATATAAAGTAGACATGCCGCCAAACGTATTCACAGACACGTCTGTACCAGAGTAACATGAACTTCTCTTTATCGGGGTCATTGTGGCATCACGTAAACAGGGTAACCTATGTAAAGTAGACATGTCCCCTAACTTATTCAAAGATACGTCTGTTCCAGAGTAACATGAACTTCTCTTTATCGGGGCCATTGTGGCATCACGTGAACAGGGTAACCTATATAAAGTAGACATGCCGCCAAACTTATTCACAGATACGTCTGCACCAGATTAACATGAACTTCTCTTTATCGGGGCCATTGTGGCACAGCGTGAACAGGGTAACCTATATAAAGTAGACATGCAGCTTAACTTTTTAACAGATAATTCTGTACCAGAGTAACATGAACTTCTCATTATCGTGGTCATTGTGGCATCTCGTGAACAGGGTAGCCTATATAAAGTAGACATGCTGCCTAACGTAGTCACAGATACGTCTGTACCAGAGTAACATGAACTTCTCTTTATCGGGGCCATTGTGGCACAGAGTGAACAGGTTAACCTATATAAAGTAGACATGCAGCCTAACTTATTCACATATACGTCTGTACCAGAATAACATGAACTTCTCTTTATCGGGGACATTGTGGCATCACGTGAACAGGGTAATCTGCATAAAGAAGACATGCCGCCTAACTTATTCACAGATACTACTGTACCAGTAACATGAACTTCTCTTTATCGGGGTCATTGTGGCATCACATGAAGAGAATAGTCTATATAAAGTAGACATGCAGCCTAACTTATTCACATATACGTCTGTACCAGAGTAACATAAACTTCTCTTTATCCTTTCCATTGTGGCATCACGTGAACAGGGTAATCTGCATAAAGTAGACATGCCGCCTAACTTATTCACAGATACGTCTGTACCAGTAACATGAACTTCTCTTTATCGGGGCCATTGTGGCATCACGTGAACAGGGTAATCTGCATAAAGTAGACATGCCGCCTAACTTATTCACAGATACATCTGTACCAGAGTAACATGAAATTCTCTTTATCGGGGCCATTGTGGCATCACGTGAACAGGGTAATCTGCATAAAGTAGACATGCCGCCTAACTTATTCACAGATACGTCTGTACCAGTAACATGAACGTCTCTTTATCGGGGCCATTGTGGCATCACACGAAGAGAGTAGTCTATATAAAGGTGACATGCAGCCTAACTTATTCACAGATACGTCTGTACCAGAATAACATGAACTTCTCTTTATCGGGGACATTGTGGCATCACGTGCACAGGGTAATCTGCATAAAGTAGACATGCAACCTAACTTATTCATAGATACGTCTGTACCAGAATAACATGAACTTCTCTTTATCGGGGACATTGTGGCATCACGTGAACAGGGTAATCTGCATAAAGTAGACATGCCGCCTAACTTATTCACAGATACGTCTGTACCAGTAACATGAACTTCTCTCTATCGGGGCCATTGTGGCAGCACATGAAGAGAGTAGTCTATATAAAGTAGACATGCAGCCTAACTTATTCACAGATACGTCTGTACCAGAGTAACATAAACCTCTCTTTATCGGGGCCATTGTGGCTTCACGTGAACAGGGTAATCTGTATAAAATATACATGCAGCCTAACTTATTCACAGATACGTCTCTACCAGAGTAACATGAACTTCTCTTTATCGGGGCCATTGTGGCATCACATGAACAGGGTAGCCTATATAAAGTAGACATGCCGCCTAACTTATTCACAGATACGTCTGTACCAGAGTAACATGAACGTCTCTATATCGGGGCCATTGTGGCATCACGTGAACAGGGTAGCCTGCATAAAGTAGACATGCAACCTAACTTATTCACAGATACGTCTGTACCAGAGTAACATAAACTTCTCTTTATCGGGGCCATTGTGGCATCACGTGAACAGGGTAATCTGTATAAAGTAGACATGCAGCCTAACTTATTCACAGATACGTCTGTACCAGAGTAACATAAACTTATCTTTATCGGGGTTATTGTGGCATCACGTGAACATGGTAATCTGCATAAAGAAGTCATGCCGCCTAACTTAGTCACAGATACGTCTGTACCAGAGTAACATGAACTTCTCTTTATCTGGGCCATTGTGGCATCACGTGAACAGGGTAAACTATATAAAGTAGACATGCCGCCTAACTTATTCACAGATACGTCTGTACCAGAGTAACATGAACTTCTTTTTATCGGGGCCATTTTGGCATCACGTGAACAGGGTAACCTATATAAAGTAGACATGCCGCCAAACTTATTCACAGACACGTCTGTACCAGAGTAACATGAACTTCTCTTTATCGGGGTCATTGTGGCATCACGTGAACAGGGTAACCTATATAAAGTAGACATGCCGCCAAACTTATTCACAGATACGTCTGTACCAGAGTAACATGAACTTCTCTTTATCGGGGCCATTGTGGCACAGCGTGAACAAGGTAACCTATATAAAGTAGACATGCAGCTTAACTTTTTCACAAATAATTCTGTACCAGAGTAACATGAACTTCTCATTATCGGGTTCATTGTGGCATCACGTAAACAGGGTAACTTATATAAAGTAGACATGCCGCCTAACGTAGTCACAGATACGTCTGCACCAGATTAACATGAACTTCTCTTTATAGGGGCCATTGTGGCATCACGTGAACAGGGTAACCTATTTCAAGTAGACATGCCGCCTAACTTATTCACAGATACGTCTGTACCAGTAACATGAACTATTCTCTATCGGGGCCATTGTGGCATCTCGTGAACAGGGTAGCCTATATAAAGTAGAAATGCTGCCTAACGTAGTCACAGATACGTCTGTACCAGAGTAACATGAACTTCTCTTTATCGGGGCCATTGTGGCACAGCGTGAACAGGGTAACCTATATAAAGTAGACATGCAGCCTAACTTATTCACAGATACATCTGTACCAGAATAACATGAATTTCTCTTTATCGGGGTCATTGTGGCATCACGTGAACAGGGTAACCTATATAAAGTAGACATGCAGCCTAACGTATTCACAGATACGTCTGTACCAGAGTAACATGAAATTCTCTTTATCGGGGTCATTGTGGCATCACGTGAACAGGGTAACCTATATAAAGTAGACATGCCGCCAAACTTATTCACAGATACGTCTGTACCAGAGTAACATGAATTTCTCTTTATCGGGGCCATTGTGGCATCACGTGAACAGGGTAACCTATATAAAGTAGACATGCCGCCAAACTTATTCACAGATACGTCTGTACCAGAGTAACATGAACTTCTCTTTATCGGGGTCATTGTGGCATCACGTGAACAGGGTAACCTATATAAAGTAGACATGCAGCCTAACGTATTCACAGATACGTATATACCAGAGTAACATGAACTTCTCATTATCGGGGCCATTGTGGCATCACGTGAACAGGGTATAAAGTAGACATGCCGCCTAACTTATTCACAATATACGTCTGTACCAGAGTAACATAAACTTCTCTTTATCGGGGCCATTGTGGCATCACGTGAACAGGGTAAACTATATAAAGTAGACATGCCGCCTAACTTATTCACAGATACGTCTGTACGAGAGTAACATGAACTTCTCTTTATCGGGGCCATTGTGGCATCACGTGAACAGGGTAACCTATATAAAGTAGACATGCCGCCAAACTTATTCACAGACACGTCTGTACCAGAGTAACATGAACTTCTCTTTATCGGGGTCATTGTGGCATCACGTGAACAGGGTAACCTATATAAAGTAGACATGCCGCCTAACTTAGTCACAGATACGTCTGCACCAGATTAACATGAACTTCTCTTTATCGGGGCCATTGTGGCATCACGTAAACAGGGTAACCTATATAAAGTAGACATGTCCCCTAACTTATTCAAAGATACGTCTGTACCAGAGTAACATGAACTTCTCTTTATCGGGGCCATTGTGGCATCACGTGAACAGGGTATAAAGTAGACATGCCGCCTAACTTATTCACAGATACGTCTGCACCAGATTAACATGAACTTCTCTTTATCGGGGCCATTGTGGCATCACGTAAACAGGGTAACCTATATAAAGTAGACATGCAGCCTAACGTATTCAAAGACACGTCTGTACCAGAGTAACATGAACTTCTCCTTATCGGGGCCATTGTGGCACAGCATGAACAGGGTAACCTATATAAAGTAGACATGCAGCTTAACTTTTTCACAGATAATTCTGCACCAGAGTAACATGAGCTTCTCAATATCGGGTTCATTGTGGCATCACGTAAACAGGGTAACCTATATAAAGTAGACATGCCGCCTAACGTAGTCACAGATACGTCTGCACCAGATTAACATGAACTTCTCTTTATAGGGGCCATTGTGGCATCACGTGAACAGGGTAACCTATTTAAAGTAGACATGCCGCCTAACTTATTCACAGATACGTCTGTACCAGTAACATGAACTATTCTCTATCGGGGCCATTGTGGCATCTCGTGAACAGGGTAGCCTATATAAAGTAGACATGCTGCCTAACGTAGTCACAGATACGTCTGTACCAGAGTAACATGAACTTCTCTTTATCGGGGCCATTGTGGCACAGCGTGAACAGGGTAACCTATATAAAGTAGACATGCAGCCTAACTTATTCACAGATACATCTGTACCAGAGTAACATGAATTTCTCTGTATCGGGGCCATTGTGGCACAGAGTGAACAGGTTTACCTATATAAAGTAGGCATGCAGCCTAACTTATTCACATATACGTCTGTACCAGAATAACATGAACTTCTCTTTATCCGGGACATTGTGGCATCACGTGAACAGGGTAATCTGCATAAAGAAGACATGCCGCCTAACTTATTCACAGATACGTCTGTACCAGTAACATGAACTTCTCTTTATCGGGGCCATTGTGGCATCACATGAAGAGAGTAGTCTATATAAAGTAGACATGCAGCCTAACTTATTCACATATACGTCTGTACCAGAGTAACATAAACTTCTCTTTATCGGGGCCATTGTGGCATTACGTGAACAGGGTAATCTGCATAAAGTAGACATGCCGCCTAACTTATTCACAGATACATCTGTACCAGAGTAACATGAACTTCTCTTTATCGGGGCCATTGTGGCATCACGTGAACAGGGTAATCTGCATAAAGTAGACATGCAGCCTAACTTTTTCACAGATACGTCTGTACCAGTAACATGAACTTCTCTTTATCGGGGCCATTGTGGCATCACATGAAGAGAGTAGTCTATATAAAGTATACATGCAGCCTAACTTATTCACAGATACGTCTGTACCAGAGTAACATAAACTTCTCTTTATCGGGGCCATTGTGGCATCACGTGAACAGTTTCACCTATATAAAGTAGACATGCCGCCAAACGTATTCACAGACACGTCTGTACCAGAGTAACATGAACTTCTCTTTATCGGGGTCATTGTGGCATCACGTAAACAGGGTAACCTATATAAAGTAGACATGTCCCCTAACTTATTCAAAGATACGTCTGTTCCAGAGTAACATGAACTTCTCTTTATCGGGGCCATTGTGGCATCACGTGAACAGGGTAACCTATATAAAGTAGACATGCCGCCAAACTTATTCACAGATACGTCTGCACCAGATTAACATGAACTTCTCTTTATCGGGGCCATTGTGGCACAGCGTGAACAGGGTAACCTATATAAAGTAGACATGCAGCTTAACTTTTTAACAGATAATTCTGTACCAGAGTAACATGAACTTCTCATTATCGTGGTCATTGTGGCATCTCGTGAACAGGGTAGCCTATATAAAGTAGACATGCTGCCTAACGTAGTCACAGATACGTCTGTACCAGAGTAACATGAACTTCTCTTTATCGGGGCCATTGTGGCACAGAGTGAACAGGTTAACCTATATAAAGTAGACATGCCGCCTAACTTATTCACAGATACGTCTGTACCAGTAACATGAACTTCTCTTTATCGGGGCCAGTGTGGCATCACGTGAACAGGGTAATCTGCATAAAGTAGACATGCCGCCTAACTTATTCACAGATACATCTGTACCAGAGTAACATGAAATTCTCTTTATCGGGGCCATTGTGGCATCACGTGAACAGGGTAATCTGCATAAAGTAGACATGCCGCCTAACTTATTCACAGATACGTCTGTACCAGTAACATGAACGTCTCTTTATCGGGGCCATTGTGGCATCACATGAAGAGAGTAGTCTATATAAAGGTGACATGCAGCCTAACTTATTCACAGATACGTCTGTACCAGAATAACATGAACTTCTCTTTATCGGGGACATTGTGGCATCACGTGCACAGGGTAATCTGCATAAAGTAGACATGCAACCTAACTTATTCATAGATACGTCTGTACCAGAATAACATGAACTTCTCTTTATCGGGGACATTGTGGCATCACGTGAACAGGGTAATCTGCATAAAGTAGACATGCCGCCTAACTTATTCACAGATACGTCTGTACCAGTAACATGAACTTCTCTCTATCGGGGCCATTGTGGCAGCACATGAAGAGAGTAGTCTATATAAAGTAGACATGCAGCCTAACTTATTCACAGATACGTCTGTACCAGAGTAACATAAACCTCTCTTTATCGGGGCCATTGTGGCTTCACGTGAACAGGGTAATCTGTATAAAATATACATGCAGCCTAACTTATTCACAGATACGTCTCTACCAGAGTAACATGAACTTCTCTTTATCGGGGCCATTGTGGCATCACATGAACAGGGTAGCCTATATAAAGTAGACATGCCGCCTAACTTATTCACAGATACGTCTGTACCAGAGTAACATGAACGTCTCTATATCGGGGCCATTGTGGCATCACGTGAACAGGGTAGCCTGCATAAAGTAGACATGCAACCTAACTTATTCACAGATACGTCTGTACCAGAGTAACATAAACTTCTCTTTATCGGGGCCATTGTGGCATCACGTGAACAGGGTAATCTGTATAAAGTAGACATGCAGCCTAACTTATTCACAGATACGTCTGTACCAGAGTAACATAAACTTATCTTTATCGGGGTTATTGTGGCATCACGTGAACATGGTAATCTGCATAAAGTAGTCATGCCGCCTAACTTAGTCACAGATACGTCTGTACCAGAGTAACATGAACTTCTCTTTATCGGGGCCATTGTGGCATCACGTGAACAGGGTAAACTATATAAAGTAGACATGCCGCCTAACTTATTCACAGATACGTCTGTACCAGAGTAACATGAACTTCTTTTTATCGGGGGCATTTTGGCATCACGTGAACAGGGTAACCTATATAAAGTAGACATGCCGCCAAACTTATTCACAGACACGTCTGTACCAGAGTAACATGAACTTCTCTTTATCGGGGTCATTGTGGCATCACGTGAACAGGGTAACCTATATAAAGTAGACATGCCGCCTAACTTAGTCACAGATACGTCTGCACCAGATTAACATGAACTTCTCTTTATCGGGGCCATTGTGGCATCACGTGAACAGGGTAACCTATATAAAGTAGACATGCCGCCAAACTTATTCACAGATACGTCTGTACCAGAGTAACATGAACTTCTCTTTATCGGGGTCATTGTGGCATCACGTGAACAGGGTAACCTATATAAAGTAGACATGCAGCCTAACGTATTCACAGATACGTATATACCAGAGTAACATGAACTTCTCATTATCGGGGCCATTGTGGCATCACGTGAACAGGGTATAAAGTAGACATGCCGCCTAACTTATTCACAGATACGTCTGCACCAGATTAACATGAACTTCTCTTTATCGGGGCCATTGTGGCATCACGTAAACAGGGTAACCTATATAAAGTAGACATGCAGCCTAACGTATTCAAAGATACGTCTGTACCAGAGTAACATGAACTTCTCTTTATCGGGGCCATTGTGGCACAGCGTGAACAAGGTAACCTATATAAAGTAGACATGCAGCTTAACTTTTTCACAAATAATTCTGTACCAGAGTAACATGAACTTCTCATTATCGGGTTCATTGTGGCATCACGTAAACAGGGTAACTTATATAAAGTAGACATGCCGCCTAACGTAGTCACAGATACGTCTGCACCAGATTAACATGAACTTCTCTTTATAGGGGCCATTGTGGCATCACGTGAACAGGGTAACCTATTTCAAGTAGACATGCCGCCTAACTTATTCACAGATACGTCTGTACCAGTAACATGAACTATTCTCTATCGGGGCCATTGTGGCATCTCGTGAACAGGGTAGCCTATATAAAGTAGACATGCTGCCTAACGTAGTCACAGATACGTCTGTACCAGAGTAACATGAACTTCTCTTTATCGGGGCCATTGTGGCACAGCGTGAACAGGGTAACCTATATAAAGTAGACATGCAGCCTAACTTATTCACAGATACATCTGTACCAGAATAACATGAATTTCTCTTTATCGGGGTCATTGTGGCATCACGTGAACAGGGTAACCTATATAAAGTAGACATGCAGCCTAACGTATTCACAGATACGTCTGTACCAGAGTAACATGAAATTCTCTTTATCGGGGTCATTGTGGCATCACGTGAACAGGGTAACCTATATAAAGTAGACATGCCGCCAAACTTATTCACAGATACGTCTGTACCAGAGTAACATGAATTTCTCTTTATCGGGGCCATTGTGGCATCACGTGAACAGGGTAACCTATATAAAGTAGACATGCCGCCAAACTTATTCACAGATACGTCTGTACCAGAGTAACATGAACTTCTCTTTATCGGGGTCATTGTGGCATCACGTGAACAGGGTAACCTATATAAAGTAGACATGCAGCCTAACGTATTCACAGATACGTATATACCAGAGTAACATGAACTTCTCATTATCGGGGCCATTGTGGCATCACGTGAACAGGGTATAAAGTAGACATGCCGCCTAACTTATTCACAGATACGTCTGTACCAGAGTAACATAAACTTCTCTTTATCGGGGCCATTGTGGCATCACGTGAACAGGGTAAACTATATAAAGTAGACATGCCGCCTAACTTATTCACAGATACGTCTGTACCAGAGTAACATGAACTTCTCTTTATCGGGGCCATTGTGGCATCACGTGAACAGGGTAACCTATATAAAGTAGACATGCCGCCAAACTTATTCACAGACACGTCTGTACCAGAGTAACATGAACTTCTCTTTATCGGGGTCATTGTGGCATCACGTGAACAGGGTAACCTATATAAAGTAGACATGCCGCCTAACTTAGTCACAGATACGTCTGCACCAGATTAACATGAACTTCTCTTTATCGGGGCCATTGTGGCATCACGTAAACAGGGTAACCTATATAAAGTAGACATGTCCCCTAACTTATTCAAAGATACGTCTGTACCAGAGTAACATGAACTTCTCTTTATCGGGGCCATTGTGGCATCACGTGAACAGGGTATAAAGTAGACATGCCGCCTAACTTATTCACAGATACGTCTGCACCAGATTAACATGAACTTCTCTTTATCGGGGCCATTGTGGCATCACGTAAACAGGGTAACCTATATAAAGTAGACATGCAGCCTAACGTATTCAAAGACACGTCTGTACCAGAGTAACATGAACTTCTCTTTATCGGGGCCATTGTGGCACAGCATGAACAGGGTAACCTATATAAAGTAGACATGCAGCTTAACTTTTTCACAGATAATTCTGCACCAGAGTAACATGAGCTTCTCATTATCGGGTTCATTGTGGCATCACGTAAACAGGGTAACCTATATAAAGTAGACATGCCGCCTAACGTAGTCACAGATACGTCTGCACCAGATTAACATGAACTTCTCTTTATAGGGGCCATTGTGGCATCACGTGAACAGGGTAACCTATTTAAAGTAGACATGCCGCCTAACTTATTCACAGATACGTCTGTACCAGTAACATGAACTATTCTCTATCGGGGCCATTGTGGCATCTCGTGAACAGGGTAGCCTATATAAAGTAGACATGCTGCCTAACGTAGTCACAGATACGTCTGTACCAGAGTAACATGAACTTCTCTTTATCGGGGCCATTGTGGCACAGCGTGAACAGGGTAACCTATATAAAGTAGACATGCAGCCTAACTTATTCACAGATACATCTGTACCAGAGTAACATGAATTTCTCTGTATCGGGGCCATTGTGGCACAGAGTGAACAGGTTTACCTATATAAAGTAGGCATGCAGCCTAACTTATTCACATATACGTCTGTACCAGAATAACATGAACTTCTCTTTATCGGGCACATTGTGGCATCACGTGAACAGGGTAATCTGCATAAAGAAGACATGCCGCCTAACTTATTCACAGATACGTCTGTACCAGTAACATGAACTTCTCTTTATCGGGGCCATTGTGGCATCACATGAAGAGAGTAGTCTATATAAAGTAGACATGCAGCCTAACTTATTCACATATACGTCTGTACCAGAGTAACATAAACTTCTCTTTATCGGGGCCATTGTGGCATTACGTGAACAGGGTAATCTGCATAAAGTAGACATGCCGCCTAACTTATTCACAGATACATCTGTACCAGAGTAACATGAACTTCTCTTTATCGGGGCCATTGTGGCATCACGTGAACAGGGTAATCTGCATAAAGTAGACATGCAGCCTAACTTTTTCACAGATACGTCTGTACCAGTAACATGAACTTCTCTTTATCGGGGCCATTGTGGCATCACATGAAGAGAGTAGTCTATATAAAGTATACATGCAGCCTAACTTATTCACAGATACGTCTGTACCAGAGTAACATAAACTTCTCTTTATCGGGGCCATTGTGGCATCACGTGAACAGTTTCACCTATATAAAGTAGACATGCCGCCAAACGTATTCACAGACACGTCTGTACCAGAGTAACATGAACTTCTCTTTATCGGGGTCATTGTGGCATCACGTAAACAGGGTAACCTATATAAAGTAGACATGTCCCCTAACTTATTCAAAGATACGTCTGTTCCAGAGTAACATGAACTTCTCTTTATCGGGGCCATTGTGGCATCACGTGAACAGGGTAACCTATATAAAGTAGACATGCCGCCAAACTTATTCACAGATACGTCTGCACCAGATTAACATGAACTTCTCTTTATCGGGGCCATTGTGGCACAGCGTGAACAGGGTAACCTATATAAAGTAGACATGCAGCTTAACTTTTTAACAGATAATTCTGTACCAGAGTAACATGAACTTCTCATTATCGTGGTCACTGTGGCATCTCGTGAACAGGGTAGCCTATATAAAGTAGACATGCTGCCTAACGTAGTCACAGATACGTCT
This sequence comes from Prosapia bicincta, assembly GCA_036971475.1. Lineage (NCBI taxonomy): Eukaryota > Metazoa > Arthropoda > Insecta > Hemiptera > Cercopidae > Prosapia > Prosapia bicincta. The sequence continues at coordinate 49,511,999 of JBAIZL010000005.1, forward strand.
GTACCAGAGTAACATGAACTTCTCTTTATCGGGGCCATTGTGGCACAGAGTGAACAGGTTAACCTATATAAAGTAGACATGCAGCCTAACTTATTCACATATACGTCTGTACCAGAATAACATGAACTTCTCTTTATCGGGGACATTGTGGCATCACGTGAACAGGGTAATCTGCATAAAGAAGACATGCCGCCTAACTTATTCACAGATACGTCTGTACCAGTAACATGAACTTCTCTTTATCGGGGCCATTGTGGCATCACATGAAGAGAATAGTCTATATAAAGTAGACATGCAGCCTAACTTATTCACATATACGTCTGTACCAGAGTAACATAAACTTCTCTTTATCCTTTCCATTGTGGCATCACGTGAACAGGGTAATCTGCATAAAGTAGACATGCCGCCTAACTTATTCACAGATACGTCTGTACCAGTAACATGAACTTCTCTTTATCGGGGCCATTGTGGCATCACGTGAACAGGGTAATCTGCATAAAGTAGACATGCCGCCTAACTTATTCACAGATACATCTGTACCAGAGTAACATGAAATTCTCTTTATCGGGGCCATTGTGGCATCACGTGAACAGGGTAATCTGCATAAAGTAGACATGCCGCCTAACTTTTTCACAGATACGTCTGTACCAGTAACATGAACGTCTCTTTATCAGGGCCATTGTGGCATCACATGAAGAGAGTAGTCTATATAAAGGTGACATGCAGCCTAACTTATTCACAGATACGTCTGTACCAGAATAACATGAACTTCTCTTTATCGGGGACATTGTGGCATCACGTGCACAGGGTAATCTGCATAAAGTAGACATGCAACCTAACTTATTCATAGATACGTCTGTACCAGAATAACATGAACTTCTCTTTATCGGGGACATTGTGGCATCACGTGAACAGGGTAATCTGCATAAAGTAGACATGCCGCCTAACTTATTCACAGATACGTCTGTACCAGTAACATGAACTTCTCTCTATCGGGGCCATTGTGGCAGCACATGAAGAGAGTAGTCTATATAAAGTAGACATGCAGCCTAACTTATTCACAGATACGTCTGTACCAGAGTAACATAAACCTCTCTTTATCGGGGCCATTGTGGCTTCACGTGAACAGGGTAATCTGTATAAAATATACATGCAGCCTAACTTATTCACAGATACGTCTCTACCAGAGTAACATGAACTTCTCTTTATCGGGGCCATTGTGGCATCACGTGAACAGGGTAGCCCGCATAAAGTAGACATGCAGCCTAACTTATTCACAGATACGTCTTTACCAGAGTAACATGAACTTGTCTTTATCGGGGCCATTGTGGCATCACATGAACAGGGTAGCCTATATAAAGTAGACATGCCGCCTAACTTATTCACAGATACGTCTGTACCAGAGTAACATAAACTTCTCTTTATCGGGGCCATTGTGGCATCACGTGAACAGGGTAATCTGTATAAAGTAGACATGCAGCCTAACTTATTCACAGATACGTCTGTACCAGAGTAACATAAACTTATCTTTATCGGGGTTATTGTGGCATCACGTGAACATGGTAATCTGCATAAAGTAGTCATGCCGCCTAACTTAGTCACAGATACGTCTGTACCAGAGTAACATGAACTTCTCTTTATCGGGGCCATTGTGGCACAGCGTGAACAGGGTAACCTATATAAAGTAGACATGCAGCTTAACATTTTCACAGATAATTCTGTACCAGAGTAACATGAACTTATCTTTATCGGATACATTGTGGCATCACGTGAACAGGGTAATCTGCATAAAGTAGACATGCCGCCTAACTTATTCACAGATACGTCTGTACCAGTAACATGAACTTCTCTCTATCGGGGCCATTGTGGCAGCACATGAAGAGAGTAGTCTATATAAAGTAGACATGCAGCCTAACTTATTCACAGATACGTCTGTACCAGAGTAACATAAACCTCTCTTTATCGGGGCCATTGTGGCATCACGTGAACAGGGTAATCTGTATAAAATATACATGCAGCCTAACTTATTCACAGATACGTCTGTACCAGAGTAACATGAACATCTCTTTATCGGGGCCATTGTGGCATTACGTAAACAGGGTAACCTATATAAAGTAGCCAATATTACATAATTTAAATGTGTCGATGATCCGCGAGACTACGCAAAAATACTATATTCCTACCTGTATAGAATATATTATACACAGCTGTGGAAGAGTCCATTTGAGAGGGGAGTGGACGAGTCCATGCGAGCTGGACCGTTCCATAACTACGTCTGTTGATTACATCTCGGCGGGCGATGCCATTTGTAGAGTTATGGAGGGGCAGGTGGTTATGATTTATAAATCTCATAGGGACAACCACCACTTGCTATCCAGCTTTGGAAGAAGAAACATTCTGGTGAGCTATCTTGTTATTACTTGTTCTCGTGTGAAATCTGTAGTCTATATACTAGAGTCTTATATTAACCCAATCGCCCTTGTCAATCAGAGCGATTTGTAATCATTTTGTGAATCAGAGTTGAATAATTTGTATAACATAATATTATAGTAGATATCTCTGTTGATCTGAATATTTATCAAAACAATTTAATCATAACATATATTTGAATAAATATCTAGCAAAGACAATTGTTAGTACAAGTATTATCAAACAACTTGATTTAATTTTAGCGATTAATTCAAAATTTTAAATTGTATCACATAACTGTTAATTGATTAACCTATACCATTCTCAATCTTAGTAATCTTATTTTCAAAACAACCCGAGTATTTATTCTAGCTATTATTTCAAAAATTTAAATTGTTTCACATAGAATCAATTTGAATATATATATAGCATATACCTGTGTTAATTTAAGATCTATTGTAGTGAATTGTATCTGTAAAATGGCTGTTCGTATTGTATCAACGGACCAGACATATGTAAGAAAATTCCGTTGGCACGGTACTAGAGTGACATTCAACTTCAACCCCATGCCCGAGGCGGAAAACGAGCTGGTGTGGGTCAGACGAGGACTAGAGGAAATCTTAGAGACTATTAAGAACAACGCTACCGAAGACATACAATTAGGCTTCACCATGCAGAGCTTAAATCTCCGAAACCACGCCCCTGGATATATTGCTTTTAGAGCGGCCTCTTCGATAACTGTGGACGCCTTGTTTAACATCTTTGGTTCCATTATCCAGAGGAACACTAATACCTTTAAAGCCGACGACACCTTCAGAGTGACCTGTACAAAGGTTAAAGTACCTATAGGGCGTGAGCGTGTAAGACCCGGACTGTATAATAACTTCAAAGAAGAATCGCACCAAAGAAGAGGGATTGTTATGATTAAAAATACGGACACCCTCTCTTTACCCCGTGCTCTGGTTGTAGCTATAGCGCATGCGTTAAGAGACCCCGAGTACAAACTTGTGAGTATGGACAGGTGCAATCGTCAAACCAACAGAGCAAACCAGCTAATGTCGAACGCCGGGGTGCAGATAGGAGATGGTGGTGCCGGGATTCGAGAATTGCAACAGTTTCAAGATTTACTCTCCGATTATAAAATCACCGTCTACAATTACGGCAGCAAAGGTCGTGATATTTACTTTGAAGGCGACGTTCAGAACCCCAGGCACAAGCTAAATTTGTTATATCACGCCAACCACTTCAACGTTGTTACAAATTTGACAAGTGCGTTCGCTTGTAAATACTATTGCGAATTGTGTCATGTTCCATACGATATGCGCCTGCGACATAGATGCTCAGCCCAATGCAGCTCTTGCAAGTGGTCTCCGCCGTGTGTGCTTTTAGACGACGGCATCCTGTGCTTCGACTGCAATAGACAATTTCAAAATAGAGCTTGTTTTAACGCGCACATGAAAAGCGTATGCCGGGCTGTAAGAAAGTGTCCAGACTGTAATAGATACATTCTAAAGAAGGAAAGAAAAGCTCCTCACGTATGCGGTGAGAGCTATTGTAAAGTGTGTAAGGATTACATGCCTGCAGGCCATCTCTGCTACATGAGAATTGATACACGTCGCCCGCTATCAAATAACTATCTCTTCGTCTTCTTTGATCTAGAAACTCGACAAGACGAAGTTATTAACGACGCCCGTGTGCATCGAGTCAACTTGTGCGTATCCCAGCAATACTGCTGGATGTGTATGAATGGCGGCGCCTGCCTACAGTGCACGGATAGAACCCGAGTGGTCAGAGAGGATCCCATCAACGGGTTCATGGCGTACCTTATGGAAGTGCGAAAGGCTTACAAAAAAGTGGTTGTAATCGATCACAACGGCCAGGCCTTTGACTTTCAATTTATCCTAAAGTACGTGATAGAAGAGACTCAATTCACACCCGTCCTGGTTATGCGAGGCACCAAGGTCATCCTGATGGAGATTGACAATACAAAGTTCATCGACTCTCTAAACTACATGCCAATGGCTTTGTCTAAACTGCCTAAAGCCTTCGATCTGCCTCCGGAAAAGAAAAAGGGATATTTTCCGCACCTCTTCAACACGCTGGCAAACGAAACGTATGTAGGCCCCATGCCTGCCAAAGAGTACTATTGCCCCGATTCTATGTTCGACAAGAATCACGAAGAGTTCTCACGATGGTATGACGACCAGGTGCGCAACGAGTACGTCTTTGACTTTCAAAAGGAAATATTCGAATACTGCCTATCGGACGTGGAGATCTTGGCACAGGCGTGCTTGAAATTCAGGGCCTGTTTCCTACAAGAGTGTAATGTTGATCCGTTTCTAGAGGCGGTGACCATCGCTAGCGCCTGTAACCTGGCGTTTAGAAGAAACTTTCTAAAACCAAACACCATAGCCATACTTCCGAAAGCCGGCTACCGTCTGGCCGATAAACAATCGTTTATCGCTCTGCAATGGTTGCTGTGGCTCGAAACAGAGAGCAACCTGCGAATAAGTCATGCGGGTAACGGCCGCGAGATGAAAGTCGACGGCCTAAAGGTCGACGGACTGTGCATGGAGACAAACACCGTGTACGAATTCCAAGGCTGCTGGTTCCACGGCTGTCCCAAGTCCCAAGTGCTTCCCCAACGGACGTGACGCTGCTCTGGAGGATGATCCGGCGGACACGCACAACGCACGCTTCGAAAGGACAAAAGCCAAGAACGCTAAAATCTCACGGGCCGGCTACGAAGTCGTCGAGATGTGGGAGTGTGTATTCAGGCAGCAGAAGAAAAACGACAAGTCCTTAGATTACCTCGACAATCACCCCGCCCTCAACGCAGCACCTCTTAACCCCCGCGACGCATTCTTCGGCGGCAGGACGGGAAATATAAAGACCTACTGCGCCGCTAAAGAGGACGAAACAATCCAGTACGCCGACGTGTGTTCGCTCTACCCATGGGTATGCAAGTACGGAAAATACCCGATTGGACACCCAAAGTTGGCCGTCGGTAACGACGAATGCAGGAAATTGGGGATGAGCGCCGAAGGGTTGCTCAAGTGCACAATTCTGCCGCCTACAGCGCTCTACCACCCCGTATTGCCGCTAAAGATGAATAAGAAGTTGATGTTTGTACTCTGTCGGACATGCGGCGAAACTCTGTATCCCGACGAATGCGGCCATACGGTGGACGAGCGCGTTCTGACAGGCACTTGGACCATGGACGAGATACGCAAGGCGGTAGAGAAGGGCTATGTCGTTGTGGAAATGCACGAGATCTGGCAGTACGAGATGGCGTCAGGAAACGACGGGCTGTTTAAAGAGTTTATTAATAAATTTCTAAAGATGAAACAAGAGGCGTCAGGCTACCCCGGCTGGTGCCGGACCGAAGAAGACAGGGCCAAGTATGTAGAAGATTATTTCATCAACGAGGGTGTCCGTTTGGACCAGTCAACGATCGCTAAAAACGAAGGATCCCGCTCGTTGGCCAAACTGATGTTGAACTCGTTTTGGGGAAAATTCGGACAGAGGGAGAATCAATCGAAAACGTCGATTATCAGGCAGCCTCAGGAGTTGTTTAAAATGCTGCAAAGCCCTTCTATTGACGTGAATCACATTCAGGATGTAAACGAAGACGTTTTGGTAGTGAATTGGCAGTTTTCAGATGACGTTTGCGAAATACTACCCACTGTCAACGTTGTGTTGGCCGTCTACACCACCGCCCACGCCCGGCTAAAGTTGTACGAATATATGGACACTCTAGGCCCTCAACGTATCTACAAGGATACCGACAGCGTAGTATACCTTCATAGAGAGGGTTTGCCAAGAGTAGTGACTGGAGATTATTTAGGCCATATGACTGACGAGCTCTTGGAATACGGCCAGGGTTCTTATATCACCGAATTCGTCTCTGGAGGTCCTAAGGTCTACGCCTACAAAGTCTGGTCTACAAATAAATACAAACACGTGACCGTATGCAAAGTCAAAGGCCTGACCCTGAATCTCAGTACTTCCGCCTCGGTCAATTTTGAGTCGATGAAACGGATGGTTTTGGAAGGTAGCGATCCTATCGTAACCACTAGTGATAGGATTCGTCGCACAGAGGATCGTGACGTCATCACGATGTCTGAAAGTAAAATATTCAGGTTAACAGGTGCAAAGAGGAAATTGGACGACGACGGGTACGACACACTGCCTTACGGTTACAAACGTCCTCGCATGAGCGAATAAAATCAATAGCTATGTACTGTATTGTAATTCAACTTAACAAACGCTAGATTAATAAGTATTAAATATGTACATTGATTACTGTCTTATGGTTAGGTAAACATAATGATTAGCTATGTATTGTATAAATAGTCTGCGTAACAGACGCTAGATTAATAAGTATTATGTACATTGATTACTGTCTTATGGTTAGGTAAACATAATGATTAGCTATGTATTGTATAAATAGTCTGCGTAACAGACGCTAGATTAATAAGTATTAAATATGTACATTGATTACTGTCCTATGGTTAGGTAAACATAATGATTAGCTATGTATTGTATAAATATTCAACTTAACAAACGCTAGATTAATAAGTATTAAATATGTACATTGATTACTGTCTTATGGTTAGGTAAACATAATGATTAGCTATGTATTGTATAAATATTCAACTTAACAGACGCTAGATTAATAAGTATTAAATATGCACATTGATTAGCTATGTATCGTTTTCTATAAATATTCAGATTAAACAAAAAATTTAAAAAAATGTATTTATGCACAATGATTACCAACTTATGGCTACAAAATTCCACGAATGAGTAAACAAAATGAATAGCTATGTACCGGCGAATGTTGACTTTTTCACACAAATGTTTTTGAAAAGTAATTTTTAGACCCTCCCGCTTGACGGGTAGTGTGAATGAGAAGTATGAAAGCCCACTGGCGTGGCTCTACGCAGTCCGTAAGGAGTATGCATCCCCTCTGGAACGGCCGTAAAGGTCCGTAAGGTGAATGTACTTGTCAAGCAGGAGGGTCGTTGATATACGGAGGCATCATTTTGATTTTGGATGGATGTCACGATGGAGTTGGCGAGTGTGGGGCCTCTCCTTTCCCCCTTCGGGGGATATTTGTGTGAACAAAGTATAGATAACATTATTGCAATAACCTTTGCGTTACTTTTCAGACACGCCATGGCATCAGTTGAATGCCTCACCAAGATTATAAGCTATTTAGATGGCGATTTGATCAGTATATTTACCTATTTAAATATATTTTATACTTGTAATCCTTTGTTTGAGGCAACTGTTAATTTGCCTATAATGTAAGCCAACCGTATAGATATATAATTTTAGATGAATACTTTACGGGCAAACACACGGGAGCTGGGAATACTATCAACAGGTTCTCAGACGATATTATCAATGACTTTGCTGTGTTTTACCCTAATCAGTTTTTAATACACTTTAACGACAGTTTATATTGTTTTAGAAATACCACACTAGATTTAGCATTAGACCTAGGACATGAGTTTACATGTTTTTGCGAAGTTATATTTAGCCTAAATTACGATAGATATTTGGAATGTTTTCAGTTTAGAGAAGAAATGTCTAATATTAAGAGATAGTGTTAAACTTGTCTATTTTAGAGGCTGAGTTGATATATTAATTACCTAGATATCTAGTAATGTGTCTCATGCGGGTTGCGACCTGTCAAGCTGATTGTAACGGAAATGTGTATAAGGCGATAGCAGAGCAATTGTAACTAGATTTAACATTGAATGTTTAATTTTGTTTATTGTTCATCATCTTATTATTATTATTAATGTAAATATACGTCTCTATTATCAAGACACTAGTACTCATTACCTTATCCCTTGTTGATCTACCTATATTGTTTGTTTTATTAAAGGAGTTTCGTTTTTCTTCGACAATAAGTACAAACACATGTATACAAAATCATTTTATTGATCACATAATATTATTTACATTAGGCTTAGCTACGATAGATATACTCTTATCGTAGCGGATGTCTGTACTCTGCATATGCCACACTCTTGAAGGTTTAATGCACACCCCAGACAGGCAAACACATGTCCGCACGGTAGAAGGGCAACCTGTATATCATCGATACAGCAAATCTTGCACAGCTTACGATCATCCTGATTGTTTACACCGTCATCGTCCGAGTAGTCTTCATCGTCTGTTGTACAGATATCTACCCCCATCAGGGCCTGTTTAGCACATATACCCACTACGTATTTACATTTAGGAAACCACTTTGCATGTTCCTGTAACGGATCATCATTCGCTGACCAATCTTCAAGGCCTCCGGCGCATGTAAAGCACAATGTTTGATCTTCTTGGCCGGTGTAAAAGAATCCCGCTTCGCTGAGACGCACGGGGTTGACAGTATCATTTGACACTCCTTTCCAAGTACGAAACGATCGTAATCTACGACGATACGGTGATAGTTTGCGGAAGGCTTTCTTCTCGATTGTGAGAGTATCTGTCCAGTAGTAGACACCTACCATGGTGTTGTCTGAGGACTTGGGTCTGTGCTGTCCGTACTTATATTGTTCTCTTGGTTAGGGACTGATTACGTCAAGGCTGATAGGGGTTACCACGGGGACAGAGGCATGTTGAACTCGTTCAGATTTGTACACACCCGCCCTTGTGCTCAGCAATAGGCCGCTTTCTGTGATAGATGGACTAGTGTTAAAGTAAGTATAGGTGGCACACCTATACAGGCAACAGTTAATCCTATACAGATGGTATGACCATCCGTCATTTTGTTAGACGCCATCTTGACCGACATTTTGTTTGAAGTCATTTGCTGCGGTTATGCTGATAAAATCAGAGTGTGCTATTGCTGCGGTTATGCTGATAAATTCAGAGTGTGCTGTCGCGGTCGGGTGCTGGCGATTAACAATATTACTGTAAAGGTTTTAAACAAGCATTTATTTGTCGAGCTCTGTGTGTGAACTTATCTACACCTGCAATGAAACGTAATACCATTGTATATTGACTTAACACAATATGTAGGCCTATGTACCGTATCATGCATATTGGCTTAATACAGGATGTGTGTAGATTTAAAGGCATATTGGCTTAACACAATATGTAGGACTATGTAGGTTAACATCCATATATACGTAATACAGGATGTATGTAGGGTAACGTGCATCTTGGCTTAATACAAGGTGTGGGCCTATGTAGGTTTACATGCATACCGGGTTAACACATTTTGTAGGCTTTTGTAGGACAACATGCATATCGGCTGAGGATGTAGGCCTATTTAGGTGTACATGCGTATTGGCTTAACACAGTATGTAGGTCTATGTAGGGTAACATACATATTGGATTAATACAGAAAGAATGTAGGTTTCCATGCTTCTTAGCTTAACACAGTGTGTAGGACTATGTAGATTTACATGGATATTTCCATAACACAGTATGTAGGCCTATGTAGGGTAACGTACATATTGGCGTAATACAGGATGTATACTATTGTGATTGGTTATTGATTGGTAGCTGTTTTATCACTCCAGGTCGGCTTTACCTATGGTCTTGCTTTACCTAAGGTCTAATTCCAGTGAGGCTTTACCTGGGACCTGGCCTCGGGCATGACTTTGCCTAAGCCCCTACTCCAGGCCGGCTTTACCTATGGCCTACCTCCAAGGTGGCTTTACCTAAGATTAGATGGAGGTATTTGTCTTAGTCAGTAAGTTGTAACTGATACAACATACCTAGACAATATGTGTAAAGCTCATATCATAAAGCCCTTGTCAGTTTCTACATAGCTATGGTGGTATGCTTTGGTAGCTATACAATATAGTACTTCCCATATTATACGTTTGCCTGTCCTAGGTTCTACCTGATAGAGGAGGTTAAAATGTGTGTCAGGCTCAGATCATAACTGCTTTGGCCAGTGGTTTACAGACATAGTAGGCGCATGTCGGCTTAGCATAGTATATAAGCCTACACACTTTACTGCGGCCGTTTGCGTGGGTCTGCCGAGCCCCTGCAATGTGATAGGTCGATTCCCCACACAGCTTGTTGTCTATTTGAATTTACTGCAAAACTACCCGTCACTTGAAGCCCTGCTCTAGTGTGAATTTACCTAAGGCCTTTCTCCAGGGTGCCTTTACTTAAAGCCTGACTCTAGTGTGAATTTACCTCGGGCCTTTCTCCAAGTGGGCTCTAACTAAGGGCCAGGCTTCAGGATGGTTTTACCTAAGTCCATACTCCAAGGTAGCTTTATCTAAGGTCTAACTCCATGGTAGCTTTACCTAAGGCCTGGGTGGCTTTACCTCAAGCACGACTCCAGGGTGACTTTACCTAGGACTTGGTGGAGGTATTTGTCTTAGTCGAGAGTCTAAAATAGATATAGCAACCATCCTGGACCTAGGGCTGACTCCAAAGAGGCTTTACCTAAGGCCTGACTCAATGGTAGATTTAAATAAAGGCCAGATTATGGGGTTACTTTACTTAAGGGTAGGCTTTGGGGTGGCCCTACATAAGTTCATGCTCCAGGGTACCTTTACCTAACGCATGGCTCCTAGGTGACTTTACCTCGAGCACTACTGCAGGGTGAGTTTACCTAAGGTCTAACATCAGGATGGCTTTACCTGAGGCCCTGCTCCATGTTAGTTTTACCTGAGACCATGTGTTAACTCTGCAGGTTTGCACATGTCTAGCACACGGTCTCCGGTTATGTAGACCAAACGTATTCCCTCAAACTATAAGGCGTTGTTGCTTTGTTTATTATTTTGTAGCATAGACAAATTTTGAGTTTGGCAATCATATACCCCGGGCCCCTCATCACCCAAAACATTTAGGGGTAGACCACTATAGTTAGGGTGAGACTACTACTTGCCTAGAGTCGCTCGAGCGCGGATACGTCATCAGATAACCAATAAATCTTTCCAAAAGTTACCCCCACCACCGGAGCTATTCCTGGGTTACCTTAACTAAGCGGCTTTACTTAAGGACCGGCCTCGAGATGGCTTTACCTCGAGCACGACTCCTAGTTGACTTTTACTTAGGACCCCGATCATTTTTGGCATTTTAATATATTTATTTAAAAACTACCCCTAGGTGAAACCACTCCCGCAACAGTCCATAATGGACTTTATACATACCAACTACGGTCATTCGATACAACCGATCGATTTTTGGCAATTTCATGTTTTATTTAAAAACTACCCCTAAGTGAAACTACCCCCAACCGTAGCGATAATACACTCTAGACTCACCCCATCAGTCAAGACACGTTTTCCCAAAAATTTTTCGAAAACTACCCCAACCCCGAATCTACCCCCGGAGCTACCCCCGGGGATGGTTCTGAACGTAGCTGAGGACACCCCTGCACCTAGGGGTAGGTTAGGTTAGACGAAATTTACCAGCCTTAGGTTAGTGGGGTAGAATATATTTTTGTCGAAAAACTACCCCTACCCCTCTAAACGTGGTCGAACCCACCCCCCGAGGCTACGGTCAAGGCCGCGACGACCTCATGCGTCATAAAAAACCACCCCTATAGTCCTAGGTGACGTACAGGCCAGTTAGGCGTACTTTGTGCTCAAGTGGGGTCATATCTCATGCAGCCTAACTTATTCACAGATACGTCTGTACCAGAGTAACATGAACTTCGCTTTATCGGAGCCATTGTGGCATCACGTGAACAGGGTAATCTGCATAAAGTAGACATGCAGCCTAACTTATTCACAGATACGTCTGTACCAGAATAACATGAACTTCTCTTTATCGCGGCCATTGTGGCATCACGTAAACAGGGTAACCTATATAAAGTAGACATGCTGCCTAACCTAGTCACAGATACGTCTGTACCAGAGTAACATGAACTTCTCTTTATCGGGGCCATTGTGGCATCACGTGAACAGGGTAACCTATATAAAGTAGACATGCCGCCTAACTTAGTCACAGATACGTCTGTACCAGAGTAACATGAACTTCTCTTTATTGGGGCCATTTTGGCATCACGTAAACAGGGTAATCTGCATAAAGTAGACATGCAGCCTAACTTTTTCACAGACACGTCTGTACCAGAGTAACATGAACTTCACCTTATCGGGGCCATTTTGGCACAGCGTGAAGAGGGTAACCTATATAAAGTAGACATGCCGCCTAACCTATTCACAGATACGTCTGTACCAGAGTAACATGAACTTCTCTTTATCGGGGCCATTGTGGCATCACGTGAACAGGGTAATCTGCATAAAGTAGACATGCAGCCTAACTTATTCACAGATACGTCTGTACCAGAGTAACATGAACTTCTCTTTATCGGGGCCATTGTGGCATCACATGAACAGGGTAATCTGCATAAAGTAGACATGCCGCCTAACTTATTCACAGATACGTCTGTACCAGTAACATGAACTTCTCTCTATTGGGGCCATTGTGGCATCACATGAAGAGAGTAGTCTATATAAAGTAGACATGCAGCCTAACTTATTCACAGATACGTCTGTACCAGAGTAACATAAACTTCTCTTTATCGGGGCCATTGTGGCATCACGTGAACAGGGTAATCTGTATAAAATATACATGCAGCCTAACTTATTCACAGATACGTCTGTACCAGAGTAACATGAACATATCTCTATCGGGGCCATTGTGGCACAGCGTGAACAGGGTAACCTATATAAAGTATACATGCAGCCTAACTTATTCACAGATACGTCTCTACCAGAGTAACATGAACTTCTCTTTATCGGGGCCATTGTGGCATCACATGAACAGGGTAATCTGCATAAAGTAGACATGCCGCCTAACTTTTCACAGATACGTCTGTACCAGTAACATGAATTTCTCTCTATCGGGGCCATTGTGGCATCACATGAAGAGAGTAGTCTATATAAAGTAGACATGCAGCCTAACCTATTCACAGATACGTCTGTACCAGAGTAACATAAACTTCTCTTTATCGGGGCCATTGTGGCATCACGTGAACAGGGTAATCTGTATAAAATATACATGTAGCCTAACTTATTCACAGATACGTCTGTACCAGAGTAACATGAACATCTCTCTATCGGGGCCATTGTGGCACAGCGTGAACAGGGTAACCTATATAAAGTATACATGCAGCCTAACTTATTCACAGATACGTCTCTACCAGAGTAACATGAACTTCTCTTTAACGGGGCCATAGTGGCATCACGTGAACAGGGTAACCTGCATAAAGTAGACATGCAGCCTAACTTATTCACAGATACGTCTGTACTAGAGTAACATGAACTTCTCTTTATCGGGGCCATTGTGGCACAGCGTGAACAGGGTAACCTATATAAAGTAGACATGCAGCCTAACTTATTCACAGATACGTCTGTACCAGAGTAACATGAACTTCTCTTTTTTGGGGCCATTGTGGCATCACGTGAACAGGGTAACCTGCATAAAGTAGACATGCAGCCTAACTTTTTCACAGACACGTCTGTACCAGAGTAACATGAACGTCTCCTTATCGGGGCCATTTTGGCACAGCGTGAACAGGGTAATCTGTATATAGTAGACATGCAGCTTAACGTATTCACAGATACGTCTGTACCAGAGTAACATGAACTTCTCTTTATCGGGGCCATTTTGGCATCACGTGAACAGGGTAGCCTGCATAAAGTAGACATGCAGCCTAACTTATTCACAGATACGTCTGTACTAGAGTAACATGAACTTCTCTTTATCGCGGCCATTGTGGCATCATGTAAACAGGGTAACCTATATAAAGTAGACATGCTGCCTAACCTAGTCACAGATACGTCTGTACAAGAGTAACATGAACTTCTCTTTATCGGGGCCATTGTGGCATCACGTGAACAGGGTAACCTATATAAAGTAGACATGCCGCCTAACTTAGTCACAGATACGTCTGTACTAGAGTAACATGAACTTCTCTTTATCGGGGCCATTGTGGCACAGCGTGAACAGGGTAACCTGCATAAAGTAGACATGCAGCCTAACTTATTCACAGATACGTCTGTACCAGAGTAACATGAACTTCTCTTTATCGGGGTTATTGTGGCATCACGTGAACAGGATAGCCTGCATAAAGTAGACATGCAGCCTAACTTATTCATAGATACGTCTGTACCAGAGTAACATGAACTTCTCTTTATCGGGGCCATTGTGGCATCACGTGATTAGGGTAGCCTGCATAAAGTAGACATGCAGCCTAACTTATTCACAGATACGTCTGTACCAGAGTAACATAAACCTCTCTTTATCGGGGCCATTATGGCATCACGTGAACAGGGTAGCCTGCATAAAGTGGACATGCAGCCTAACCTATTCACAGATACGTTTGTACCAGAGTAACATGAATTTCTCTTTATCGGGGCCATTGTGGCATCACGTGAACAGGGTAGCCTGCTTAAAGTAGACATGCCTTTATTTAGTCACAGTAACATGAACTTGATACTTTGTAGCACCTTACCTCATCTTCGACGTCTTCCGGCTAATTCCTCTACAATCCTCACCTCGTGTGGTATAATCCATTCCTCGTTCGCAAGAAAGTGGAACTTTGACTACGAACCCTGGTTCGAGACCTGTATCTCAAGGAATAAACCTCTCAGAGGAACCAACCCTTGAATTTGTTACAAAAACCGATTAGCTTCCTATAAGCCTTTTAAGCTCCTAGTGAAATCTTTGAGAGACACTTTTGACTTAGAGACTACAATTGGATAACGAGTGAATTTATTTTATCTTAAATGAAAACAAAGTCAATTGGAAAATATAAATGTTTTATTTAACATTAGAATTTATTATTATTTAGTTTTTGTTATTTTACAGGATTTATCTTCTAAAGTTTTATTTAACCTAAAATTACAACTTAACCTGCCTATCCAGTTTAAGGTTAATAGTGCAGAATATGTCTCCTTATTAAGTCTACATTATTATTATTAACACACAAATATATATTTATATACATATACCTTACTCTTTTCCAATACTATCAAAAGCTGAAATTTCTAATATATATATATATATATATATATATATATATAGCCCTATATACTAACGTTTACTTAATTTCAATTGTCACAATTAATTTTGCACATATTTTTGTTTAGCCAAATTAAATATCACATATCTCAGAATCTTGTTAATATTCAAACATTTTAAACTCAATCTATCTAGTTACAATAGGATATGCCTTTTAATACAAACTTCATTCAAGTCAATATCAGAATGTGGTTAGCATTTTCCCATTTTTAGGTTACCCTAGTTAGTTATACTACGCTATTTATTTAATAAAAGCTTCATTTACTTTCACTCCTTTTCGTATTTATCTACTATGTTAATAACGGATTTCCATCCGTTTTTCTAGAATAAAGCCATATTTGATATTATAATTTACTTAATTCGTTAATTCCTATTTCAGGTAAACGGTTGAATGGAAAATCAATTTAGAATATTTATAAGTTAATTTAGGTAACCTAAGAGAGGTGTCTCGCCCTTAGGCTATTCAATTTTTATTTAATTTTGACTTGAGTTTAATGTATTTTAAAATGAAGGTTTATTGAAAAGAAAATTAAATTGTTTACATGAGCTTGTACTGAAAAGGTAAAGTGTCTTCCAAAAGTGGTTGGTTCATGAGCCTTGTCCCTTTCTTTCTTGAAATGTTGTTCTCTTCCTGCATGGCGTTTGTGAAATTCTACCAGTCCGGCGTTTGGGCACTTTCTTGGTCGAGATGATGTTATGAGGATATTGAGCATCTGCCCAAATACCTATACACTCCCCTGTCACATCGAAGCACTTTCTATAGTCCTGTTACAACATGTTTGTGAGCTTTAACGTCGCTTGATGGTAAAACACGACTGCTCGTTAAGGCTGTGGTGATACTACTGCTCGCGTTACCTCGACAAGGCACGAGTTCTTTTCCAAAAGACCAAACTCCTCCGTCATTACGTTCATCTTATATTTAAACCAATGGGAACTCCTTTACCATGGTAATCATACTGTTAATTTTTAATCTCCAAACCATTCTACTTGTATTAGCTCAACTTATTTCTTCTCGATTTTTATGAAAGTCTTTTCTTTAATGCAATGTTTTACTTTAATTTTATAACTTTTATTTTAATAATTCACTTGTCTATATTGTTTCCAATTTATTCAATTTACAGTTCCTTTCCATATATTAATATACAACTGCAGCGCTGTTTCCTCGGTGGCAAGATCTTATAAACAATCTCTCTTCTGGTTTTTTCAACCGAACAACTATAATTGTATTTCTAATCTCAATTCTAGGCTATACCATTTTAGATTACAATTATTACATTTAAAGAATTATAATTTTCCCTAGCTAGGCCTAAGTTACTTCTTATTCTTATATTCACTATTCATTATTATATTTGTTTAAAATTGTTGTAATATTAGGCCTTTTTGCCTGGTTCCATAACCTACACAATTACCGTCCTTTTGCCACCAGTTATTTAGGCTAGCACCTTTCGAGTTATAGTTTTGTTCAATATATATATTTTAACACTCACAGTTTGTCTAATTTAGTTTTAAGTAAATCTGTTTACATTTCTTTTCCCTGTAGCTACCATTGTTTATACTATTAATTTCAAATAATTTTAATATCAGGCACTTTGGCCAAGATACATATTCTGTACTATTACCATAATTCTTGCATCGGTCATGTAGTAATGTACAAAGTAAGTAAGTACAATATAATGCTCTGTTTTATTAAAACACTGATTTCATACAGTTGTGAATGTTTGAAAGTCGAAGGTTGTATTTGTATTTTCTCAAATTTTAACCACTATTTATGTATTACGACAGAAAATCATATTTTTATTGTTTTGAATATGGTTAAAGTAAAACAAAACTGAATATGTAATAAATCAACCTAAAATTATATAAATTAAACAAATAAACAATACAATTCGGAGTTTGTACAATCTTTGTCAAGTATTACCAATATCCTTTGTGAGAAATTTGTTTTTTTCAGACTGGTTAGTTATTCCCTTAATTAAACACACACGAGGACAATATAAAAATTATCTTTATTTTTATTCTTATGTACCAAACTCGCTAAAGTTTAAAAGGGCTAGACACGGACATTTCATTTACTTCACAACTATTTTAATTTACACGTAGATGCGTTTACGTGCCTAGCTCTACTCTTCCTAAGGCATTTTTTTAATTACAAAAAGAAATATAATAGTCTACACGTATAACCATTAAATTGCCTTTTTGTCTCCAGTACGTTTACAACAAATTTCAAAAAATATTTTGTACTAAACACTTATATATTCTATTGTAACTTACAAATAATTATTTTAAGTGCCTATATAGCACCTCAAATATTTATGTAATGTGACCAGATGTGACAATTTATTCAGTTTAAAACAACATTTTTGTATAGCCCAAACAATAGCATTTTGTATATACATACAGGCGGACTTATTCTGTATAGATCCAAAGCAGGCTCTGTGCGACGGTTTGTTTTATAGACAATTCCGTTAAAATGAATACGTTGCACATAAGCTAACAGCTGAAAGACAAGAAGACATATGGCCACTTGAAATGATTTCCTCCGCTACGGCTTCCAGTTGGAGATAAATACGTGCTATTTGTAACGGTCCGCGGGATTGAAAGGGAAGACAGAACGTTGCTCACGTCAGCGCGCAGACAAATATGCACTGCGGCCGACTATTTCTTTCCACTGCAAAAACAAAATTACTAATAATTTACTCTTTAATACTTTCCGTTTTAAACATTCAAAATTGTCAAACTCAAAGTCAGGTGGAATTTGTTTCTCGCAATACAAATGTATTTGTGTATGTATATTATTTGTTCTTTATAGTTCATCTAACAAGCACCCTTTCCATTAGGATTGTTACCTGAACAAACCTACCTACTACACTGACTTCAGATCAGATTAATTCCTTAGAAACCTTGTCAGGTCTTTTAAAAATAAAACAATAGCGTGCGTGTGACTATGTATATGAAACATACGTAGGCTAATGCATAAGTAAACATACATGATATAAAATCTATGCATTAAAAGAGTTTCACCATATTGCTTAATCCATTGGATTAAACATATCGCTTAATCCATTAACCATTAGCCAATCAGTAACATATAACTAAATTTCTGGATAACACGTAAAAAAATAATAGCATTTCCAATCGACTTTTATTCTTAGTGGAATATATTAGTCTACTTTTAACAACGCTTAAATTATATTTTTAAAATGAAATAATTGTAACTTAAATACTAAAATTTCATAAAATTAATTATTTTAAAATGTAAAATACGGATTTAAAACACGAGTTATATGAAATTACAAGTTATTACTTATTTGAAATTGAATTACACATAATCTCTAATTAATTTCAAATGAAAAGAAAAACAAATATTACATGAAATATCAAGTTATTACATAGTCGAACTAAATATTAGTTTTGACGCAGTATATGGGAAATTTTATTTTAAATTAATTTACTCATAACATTTCGTAGAATTTCAAATGATAATAGAAACAGCTGTTGCTTGAAATTACTAGTTATTGTGTAGTCAAACTAAATATTAGTATAATTCTAAAAATAAGTTTTGTTTAAAATAAATTTCCCAGCAAAAACGTTTAGGAATTACAAAATTAAAAAAAACTGCTTAGCAAACAATAGAGATTTATTTTGGATAATGGGGCTGGAATAGATGTTTCGTTTAGGGCCTAGTCAAAACGTCAGTAGATTGAGGATGTAGAGTGTCTGATGCGGGTAAAAAAAATAGGATAAGTAAAGAGGAAAAACTTCGTATGAAATGGTACCAATGTATAGTTAACGATTTATGGAGAAATAATGCGACAAGGTGTAGAAAAGAAGAATTTAAAAATAATGGAAGAGTCCAAGATCCATGAAATTCGGTCGAATATTTGAATAACAAAAAAGAGAAAGAGAAAAACCTTAATTAACTCTATTGCTTTTGCATAAGGTATCTTCTTGAACATCTGTGAATATTTTTAGCAATATAACCACAGGCATAGGTTTAAATACCTTTAGACCCGCGGTTATCACCGATTACCACTCTTTTCAGATCGCAAAAGATTTGACCCCACTCATTGAATCGTTGAACCGTAGATTACTTTATCTGTGACGTTTCGTTAGCCAACACTTAACTGCAAACCCACGTCCAAACACTTAACACTTACATTCAATTCAACGTTAACCGTCCGTTAACTTGTAACCCAGTCACGCTTAGCTGACCCCTTCGGCGGCTTTGTGCAAACAAATAGGCTGATTACAAATACATGTTTGAATCAGTTTGGAGTAAGGCGTATTGATTTATGCATATATAAAACCAGGAAAGGTGTTTAAAGCAAGGGTACTAGTGATATCAATTAAAGCTCAGTGAAAAACTGTTTAAACACAAGAAAAATGTGATGAATATAAAGAAAATATAACGTATGGGTACCGCTGAATATCTTGATGGGTTAAAAATAATTGTAGAGAGCAGGCAAAACACTTTAAATGCAAGAAAACCAAGACTATTATACTGATGAATATTATGATTCATTAATTTTTTTAAAATATACTCATTGTAAGTAGCCTATACTTACGTGAAAACGTTACATGTTATTTCAGAGATTATGTTAAATTTAAATACTATTCTTGGTTGTATTGTATATAAAATAAAAGCGATTGTTTCAATTTAATTTCTCAAATTGGAGTTCAAGCATTGTTTGACGCTGAAACTGCTACTTTAGCATTGTTTGACGCTGACACTACAACTCTAGCATTGTTAGACGCTGAAACTACAACTCTGGCATTATTTGACGCTGAACCTGCAAATATAGTATTGTTTGCTGTTGACACTGAAACCCTACCATCGTTTTACCCTAAAACTGCAACTCTAGCATCGTTTGTCGCTGAAACAGCAACTCTAGCATTGTTTGACGCTGAAACTATAACTTTAACATTGTTTGCCGCTGACATTGCAACTCTAGAATCGTTTGCCGCTGAAACTGCAACTCTATCATCGTTTGCCGCTGAAACTGGGACTCTAGTATTGTTTGACTCTTAAACTACAACTCTAACATTGTTTGGCGCTGCAACTGCAACTCTAGCATTGTTTCCCGCTGAAACTGAAACATATTTTGTCGCACAACTGAATGTCCAAAGAATTATGCAGAGCGTCAAACGGTTGGACAAGGTGAGAAATGATGTGTTAAAAATAGAAAAACGAATATTGATCGAGAAGAGGAAATTGAATTTGACTGAGTAAAAAAGGAACTGTTTGCCGAATAAATCACTGGATGGAATGGTGAAATAATGAAAGTTTCACGGACAGATGAAGATATTAGGGGATATTTGACACACATACGCACATATACGCGGTCTGTTACAAGGAATGGTAGAGCAACAAAACACACTTTCTGTTGGCTGAGATTTATTTGATAAGCATTATGAACATTAAATACTTTTATTTAATTAAAAATAAAAGCTTTATTCACAAAATAAAAAAATGAGAATTACAAATTTTGAATTTTTTTGATCAATTACTAAACCATTTAAAAATGTTAATAGGAAAATTTTTTATATAGCCTAAAGTATGTCTTTAATAATTAAACATTACTAAAGTTTGAAATGTCAAGGAATAACTTAATCAAAAAATTTATTTAAAAAAATTCAAAATATCCTAGCTAGTTTTTGTAAGAAAAGTACACATCATTGAGTACTAACTGATTAAAAAATGGGAAAAAATCAAGTAAATAAACTTAAATTAAAACGTTAAACAAATATTAATTGTAAAAAACGATTAATGATAAAACAATAAGTTATAAGGTTTTTGGATTAAATATTATCAATTATTTTTTTAAAATAAATAAGCCTAATAATTTGGTTAATGACACAATTTAAAAGTATTTTAATTTGATGCAATAAAAATAAGTGGTTGCAAAATTTTAAAGTTGTTAAATATAAACTTTAGATAGATTTCTTTTCCTTATGACATATTTAGTGGTATGGTGTGTAATATACTTCGTTTGAATAGTACAAGGTATTTTACAAGAACATATAAATAAATTTTTAAATAGTAATGCAAATTTATTATCCCAATTGCATTATAATGTATCAATAATTGTTAATGTATATGAAATTTATTATTAGTATTTAGAGTAATCCTAATATTATTACATTAAATTCAGAACTAGGTTCAGAATAATAACAAGATTCAAATAATTAAGAGCAGTGAAAAATATCATTAAATTTTTAACAATGGTTTTACAAATAATTAGCCTATAGTTTTGTGAATTATTTATTAAATTTTTGCCAAAACACATGAAGTAAATCTATTTCGTATACTTAAAACCTAATAATGCACATTACGCATGAACCATAAAATCAATAATAATGAAGAATTTTTCTTTTCTTTTTAAAATTTTATAAATATTATTTCATGAAATTAAACAATTTTAATGACATTTGTTTAGTTTTCAAACCTTTTATAAATAATTATTATATTTTTCTGAAACATAATTATATTAGTTATCGAATAATTAAAGTTTAAACCTTTACATTAAATGCAGATTTGTTACACCGTTATTTTTTAATATAATATTAAAGGTATTCCTGGAATAGTCCTGGAATAATAATATTTCACTCATTATTAGTATCTAAATAAAAAAAATGCAGCGTATCATATCGTATCATGAATGGAATAAATTCGAGTGATTTTTCCAAAACTCAGTGAAGATAATTAGTAAAACGTTTAATCTCATACTATGCAATGCCAGATTGAGACTTACCCTCTTTAGGAAGGGAGGCTCTATTGAAAGTGTTCTTTCGCCAGGCTTTGGAGGTGGTAATTCGAAAGGGACAAAATATTAAAACAGAAATAATATAAAATACATGGTTAGAGGAGTTAATGTTGGTAGAAGCCAGCGGAACACTCAGGTCAAACAATCTTTACGCACTCTACAAAATCTATTTAACCTATTCAATTGATAAATACCCTTACGTTCATAGTTACACATTTACACTAAATTTACTAATAATTATACTAAATTTTAATATAAGTAAAAGAAGTCGACTTCCCAGATAGTAGTCTGTAGGACCTTTCTGGTAGATTTTGGAGCCAAAGAAGAGACAAATTAACTTTAAGGAAAATCCTTTATTGAACATTTTGTAATATCACTACATATATACAGATTTACTGCTATAACCAAGATTGTCGATAGATGTGGTGCTGAATGTTAATTATCAATACAAAAGTCTGGAGCTCTATTAACAGGATTGTATTTCTGCCCAGAATCGAGCTCAGTTAGTCTATTCATACTAATAATAGTAATAATAATACTTAGTTGGCATAATATATATTTATTATTTACGACAAATAATTACTATATGGCATGTTAATCATATATTATTTCATTATTTTATGTAAAGTAAAATGTAGTTCATGTAAAACTTAACAATTTCGACAAGATATTACAGGTTGAATTAGTATCAATTTAGCGCTTTAATTAAATTATTGTAATTTTCAAAGTATGCACTTGCGTGATATTCTGCCTTAAGTATTGTGCTATGGGTAGACTTGTGACATTAGATAATTTATAATATAAGCTATTACAAAATCATAGAACAACGATAGGCTCGGCTAGTAATCTGATTCCCCGAAGCAGCAAAAGACAAGAAATCTCAATGGGATAAATTGGAATACTGAAAAGGCCAATACTATGCCGCTATTGAAGAAAAAGAGCAAAGATAAACATTGTCCAATAAAAGAATACCTCATTCTGCCATAGCAAGACACCCATCCTCATATCCAGGCCTATATCAAAAAGCCCTACATAGCCCTACTTCTCTGCAGCCAGCGTCGCGGCAGGTAGACGCTTTATAATCTCGGAGGCCCCAAAACCCCCTCCTTCCCTGACTGACTGACAGAATAGTCACTGCTTGCAAAATACCGGGGGACAAAATCGCTAGTGATTATAGTCCAGCGATTATAGCTTAGCGATCGATACAATTAGTCACTGTTAAGGAAACACCGAGATAGTAAAATATCACTAACAACAATCGGCAGCTTTATCGTCACATATATTGTTTTACGAAACAGCCACAAGCAAACAATCACAATTGAATAGATCACAACAAACAATAATCACGAATAAAAAGATCATAACTTACAATAAACACATTTGAAAAGATCATAACAAACAATAATCACAATTGAAATAATCATAACAAACAATAATCACAATTGAAAAGATCACAGCAAACAATCACAATTGAAAAGATCACAACAAACAATCACAATAGAAAAGATCACAACAAACAATATTTACAATTGATAAGATCAAACAAACAATAACAACAATTAAAAATATCAAACAAACAATCACAATTTAAAAGATCACAATAAACAATCACAATTGAAAAGATCACAACAAACAATAACCACAATTGAAAGATCACAACAATCAATAATAACTATTGAAAAGATCATAACAAACTATAATTACAATTGAAAAGATCACAAGTAACAATAAACAAAATTGAAAAGATCACAACAAACATTAATTAAAATTGAAAGGTCACAATTGAACGATAATTGACAGGGACATCGCCGATAGGAGTATTTTGCTCAGCAATTACTATTGCAAAGAGGTAGGCACAGGATGATAGCCGACAGCGATATGGGCATCAAAGATATTTTGAATGAGAGTGACTGTTGCAACGATAACAAACCGATAGTCACTGTACGATAATCACCAAGTATATCGCCACAATATATTTTGCAGACGATATTATCGATTTGTGATAGTTGAAATAGTTGATGTTAAGCAAAGTACCACTGGTAATTTTATCGCTGGCGATTATTGTCTATCGACTAAAGGCTTTGTAATCGTTGCAATAATCTCTGCAAACAGCGTAACTTTAAACAATGTACGACGATTTTGTGCTAGTACTCATGCTACATTTATAGTAGTTTAGTTTATTTTACCTTGAATCGAGTGAAAATCATAACTCGAACCGTCATCCTTCCATTTACATCTGTAAAAATTAGGCTAAACGTCTGGAACGCTGATGAAGATATGAGTTCTCCTGTAGACCTCTGCATGAGTAAACGAGACGATACTAAATAGCGTATGTACCATAAAAAAAAAATAAAAACAAAAAATGCTTCGACATTTAGCCCAGATAAGGACGTTATCTTTTGAATATTTCTGAAATTATTTGGAACAGTTCAACGTCTACTACTTTGAACAGACCGATTCAATCATTTACGCCCCATTTCACATTACTCTATAAACGAAAGATGTATATTCCCTCAATAAGTGATAAACCACATAAAAGAAATAATTTAAGAATTCTTGGCAAGGATTTAGGTTAAACAATACTTGTCTTGGTAAAATACATTTCTCAAAGGTTAAGGGAGGATTTTATTACGCCTGCGTCTGACGTTTGGGGTTGGGGGTGTTATTTTATTACCCTTATGTTCCTTAGCGTTGCTTTGCGCAGGGTAGTTTACTTTAGCATTGCCTTTTGTCTTACCATACAGCAAGTGTTAGCTTCGTTATTGCAAGATTTATTTTCAAAAAGTAAAACTTATCTCTTAGCTATGAAAAATATTAAGGATTTTGAGCGATGAATATTAAAAAAAAGAAATACAAAGTAATACGAGATACAGTTTATAAAAATAAGTGTCTATATAGCGTTAGTGAGAAAGAATAGGTTTAATAAGTAAACAGTTTAACAAAATAATTCACATATTTAGGGAAGAGTTTCAAACATAGAAACTGATATTCCAAAAAGAGTATATTCAACTTTAGATATACTCGTATAGTGAAAACTTTAAAAAAAACATTTCACTAGTGGCCGCAGAAGGTTGAGACGGAAGACATTTTTTAAAATCGAAAATATAGCAATTTAATCAAAAAAACACTAAAATTTATACAAAACATATTGTAAATGCCCTGGAAAATAATTGACCAATAATAATAGTAAGCCCGAGAATAAGGTTGTATTGTCCAATTTAAATAAAATATATCCCCAAAAGATTTCTATTTAAAAAAAATTTGCAATTTTTTTATTATTAGGAAATAACAAAAATTAAGAGAATTATAATAATAAATTTTAAAATTAGGTTAATATTTAACTGGTTTAAATAAAAAGAATTATAGAACGTGTCACCTTGTGCGATTGTTATTGAAATTAAGGTACGGCAGCTTTTTTAACCTTGGCCTGAGAGCCCAGAATTCGCCCAGTCTCTCACCAGAAACCTCACATACATGGTTAGTATCCGTCCCACGAGTGAAGAAGTCGGGAATGTACTAAACTATTAGGTTCACGTTATAAGAATAGAGTGGTATGTGTTGCTTAAAGATTCGAATGGAAAAACCTTGTAAGAAACAACCACACTCTTTAGAACAACGCGTTAGATCATGGAGGTACTCTTGGCATCCTTAGAACTATTTTTTGGTAGGACAAAGTGGGGAAATCGGTAATTGTGGGGAAGGGGTTGTTTTGATAAAAGCGGCTGCGATTGGGCTGAAAACTATAAACGAATTTATAATCTCTTGCTCACAGAAACGCGTATTTTTTGTTTAAATAAAAACTTACGTCTCGAGATATGTGTATCTTATCAAACTGAACTGAAACTCAAGTTGAAGATAGAATCAAATAATATAGACCTACATTAATGTTGGAAGAACGTAGACTCGTTATATTAATTTGGTTTTTGCCACAAATAAAACTTGTCACAATGTAGAAGAATTTCTTTACTCCAGAATACCAATTCTGCGATATGCCTCATTTTTTAAAAACGTCTACAGTTGTTCTTGATCTTTGCCAACTAGATTCAGTCTTCCGACAGCAAAGAGTTCAGATTACACGAACTGAGAGTAATCAAGGAGAGATCATAATATCGCACACGTACCTTTTATATCACTCCGTTCTGAGTAACACAAACACAAAAATTCACACACGTTCGTTCTTACACAAACGCACACTAAACATACAATATAATCTGCATAAATGTTTCCAGATAAAACTACGGCTTGCAGCATTTGTACATATTTATATTCACAGCGTCCAACGTTAAACAAAAACCTATTAGACCGATCGAAATTGCATGCAAAACGTGATCAGCGTCCACCATACCTCGAACCACCTGTCGTAATTGACATTTTATAATAAATGTTTCAGTATAGGCAAAGTTGTCCGTGAGTGCGCGTGTAATAATTCACACGGTTTCGCAAAGCTCTGAATGGATATTCCGGCTATAGTAAGGTCTTGTTTATCCCGATTTCAATATTTAAACTTCACCGGTATATTCAATTTTATTTGACTGATTCTATTCTATTTGAAGGTAGAACAGAAGTTCCCAAACAGTTTGTTCGGAGTTTTATGGGATGTTTGGAAAAAATACCACGATCGTCGACGATAAAGTAGCCTACTTCTTTTCGACGTGCAGAATGTAGAATATATGGAGTATGCTATATGCCAATGATTCAACATTGGGTTACCGAGACACATATACGAAAATTTTCTTGAATATATTGTATAAGTATATATAGATGTGAATGTTGGAATGATATGAACAACTGTAAATCTGTCCAGCCAATTTTTTATCGGCTCGAAACCCATTTTTCATTCACCAGGAGATATTTAATTGTTTTCAGACATTGTGACATTTGGATAAAAAATATGATGTTTTTAATTTATTAAACAACGTAACTTATAAACTAAAGCAAAGCTGGATTTCAATAATTTGTTTTTTTTTCGTTTAGTAAACACATCTAAGGCGTTTTAATACCATAAAAAAGGTTGTTGCAAATTATTGATGTATACTTAGTTGGTTGTCATAAAGTTGCTTATCCCAACAGATGGGAGCCGTTTTACCAAACTACTTTAGTTTTAATTCTCTTAACACATAAGTTTTATATAAAACATTATCTTTTACGAATCTATTCTCTAAATAATGTTAATCTTGAAATTTTCTTTAACTAAGTATTACAAAATATATAAATTTGAATATAGGCAATATCTTTAATCATCTACAGCTAGAAATTGTAAGTTTTAATTTATTTTAAATTTATCAATTTCTTCTATTAGCTCAGACTCTCTCACACACACACACACACACACACACACACACACACACACACACATATATATATATATATATATATATATATATATATATATATATATATATATATAAACTTGTAGTGGACGGAATTGATGTTAATACAGTTTTTTCAAATATTTATTCATTAATTAAAATTTGAAAAAAACTATTGTCTCGGTCAAATTCAAACTGAGTGACTACATGTTTGAAATTCATCACTTTGACACTGAGCCAAATTTCCCATCGCTAGAAATATATTACTGAAAGTTATATGTGAAATTATAAGAGAAAGGTTCCTTGCAATAATAAAGCTATACACTAGATGGATAGAATGAGAAATTATAGATCACCATTAGTTTCATAAATTAGAAACGAAGAAAAGAAAGAGAACAACCAACACCATATACTGTATAGACAGGGAAATAGAAAATTTGAAGGAAATTCGCTTTCTATCTTAGCACTTCATAATGTGATTCTGTCATATTTATATATACATATTAATATTAATAATAATATTTAATATTTAATATAAATATTTAAAATAATATTTATAATGAAATAATTATGAAATTATAAAATAACGAGTAACAAATCTTAATTTTTTTTCGTTTACTCCAGTAGAAGCTGACTTGATTTTTTTTATATTACTTGTTCATACGGTGATCATTTTCATATTTTTAATATTGTAAAAAGGTTTTATGTTTCCATGAAGTAGATGTATTTTCGCACAAGAAATTATTTCTAATACACAAAATAGATAATTATTTGTTTAAAGTTTCTGTCTTTAACATTTCTCTTTTAATATTAAAGAAAAGGTGTTATTTTATACATTATTATGTTTTTTTTACTTTTATTTTCATTATTTTTAAAAATATTTAATTTTTATCTCATAAAATATTTATATTGCCTTCCAAAATTATTGCAAAAAGTACTTGGTTTAAAAATTTCAATTTTCTAAAAGTTATTGTTACTCACTAATAATTTTTAAAAAATTAAGGAAATATATCTATACAAAATTATACTATCGCTTAATACATACACTCCAGAAACCGTATAAGAACACAGATACGCATATTTACGTTTCGACTATTTAATATACTTACTACAAGAACTGAGAAATACCTTGTCACCGTCAAGGGGATTTTTGCCAGATAAAAAAATATATATTTTTTTTTAAATTTCAACTACTGTATGCGGTTTTTTACATTTAAAATCACTTTCACCTCATTTTAAGTGCCTATTAAAACGTGAAAATGAAAAAAAAGTCTTTCTCAAATATTACCCTTTCCTCCATTTCCACAACAAATCCATTTTGTGTTGTAATGGGGAAAGGTTGTTGGGTCTTATGATCTGAATGCCACCTCAGCGGGATCAAGTCATTAAGTAAATATTTTCGGGAAGTAAATCTCGCAAATGACTGTTGCATATTTACCATAGATTCTGCAACACTTGACAAACCGCCTGTATTAACTCTTTCACTATAACTCTTGCCAGAACACGCGTTGAATTATTACACAACGTAAAAACCTAATAACGTATATTTACACGAACATATCTGCCTTGGTAAAAGATAAGCCCAATATGGCAACAATGTAATATACGGTTCCCAAAACAGCCTTTAGCGGCGTTGGGAGGTATAATAAAGTCACCCCCAACACAAAGGCTTTCTGTGTCCTCGACGAAGAATTCCCCTAAGTCAAACATTATGTCTTCGACAAAACTGGTAATAGGTTATTGATATTATACTTTACAGTGGGGGAGAAAATATTGGATCAGTGAACGGGACTGTGTTGAAGCCTTGCGCTGAAAACGATCATTCCTTGCGCGCCTTACGAAATGAACTATCGTTGATTTCAAAACTTAATGTAATATAAAACCTAAAAAAATGATCCACACCAACAATTTCTACTAGAGGATAAATTAAAACATCTCATTTATTTATAGTTATCTAAGAGTTATTGTGTAGGCCCTATCTATATGATTTAATTATTTTTTTTTTGTAATTTAGATTATTTTATAAATAATAAAAACAATGATATTTTTGTTGTAATACACATTCTTACATTCAACTAGAAATACAATAAAATTGGTAAATTATCTTTTAAAATAATTTTGTTACAAATATTTATAAAATTTCCGAAATAAACCCTTTTCAAGGAAAGTCTAAGATATAAACTATCTGAGTCTGTAAGGATGACTTCAGTGTTACCCTGTAAAAACAGAGGGATTATGACGGATTAAGATTGGTATATGAAATCCCCATGGACATTGTCCCTGTTGGAGGAATCCTATTCACTGATATACAGATAAAAAAATATTTTCAAAAACTATGTTCCCAACTATACAGTAATATAAATGTTAGTTCAAACAATAAACAAATTATTTTCAAAAAAGCCTCTAAAAAATTTCTTAATTGATAAAAATTTGATTTTAGATAGTTATACTATATACTATGCAAATAAAGAGATAGATAGATACATAGATAGATAGATAGATAAATAGATAGATAGATAGATAGATAGATAGATAGATAGATAGATAGATAGATAGATAGGTAGATAGATAGATAGATAGATAGATAGATAGATAGATAGAGAGAGAGAGAGAGAGAGAGAGAGAGAGAGAGAGAGAGAGAGAGAGAGAGAGAGAGAGAGAGAGAGAGAGAGAGAGAGAGAGAGAGAGAGAGAGAGAGAGAGAGAGAGAGAGAGAGAGAGAGAGAGAGAGAGAGAGAGAGAGACAGACAGACAGACAGACAGACAGACAGAGAGAGAGAGAGAATGGAGAGACCATTTCAAACACAATAACTATGGTGAAGTATGTATGGAACCTTGGACAAAAGACAGTGAACGAAAGATAGTAAAGCCAGAAAAATATATATAACGATAGATGCTTTAGGATAAGATATCGGAGCATACTTTAGAAGTAGGTGGGAGGCGACCAAGAAAGACATTTGAGACTCAAAGCAGAAAGGTGAAGTACGGTATGGAAGGCTATAAAGAAACAGTCATTGATGATGTTGATTTTTTCGTTGAAACGCGTATTAAAAATAAATTTATAATTACGAGTTAATGTTCATTATTATTGAATTATTAAAATTTCTCAGAGGCAAATCTCAGATTTTGGTAATCAAATATAATTTTATACTTTAAATCGTAAGTTTTTATGAAATTTAAAAGCAACCCTATTTAAAAGTAAAATACTTTAACACTTTATGCTTTTAGTTTTAGTCATAAAAAAGTAATAATGGATCCGTGTGGATGGAAAAATATTATTTTATTCTGTTCTGATAATTTCAAAATGAAAACCTGTTTTTAAAATGTGTAAAAAACCTTTTCACTCTGTTTAGTAAATTATTTTTCTGATTGAATGTATTACCATCAAAGATAAATCATTATACAAAGTATAAGCAAAATATCATACGAGAGTGGCCGAAAAATAATGAAGGTGAATATTGAGATAAATATAAGAAATGATCCGTTGCAATCATTAAATGAATTGAGTGAATTCATTATTTAAAACCGTGTAAAATAATTCAAAGTACATTTATTACCTTTACCTATTCAAAGTTTAATACCTTTACTATTGGTTAGGGATAAACCGTAACGTTTTCTTTCTTACTTTGGGGTTTTGATAAAGTTCGGAACTGTCTTAATAGCACAAAGGGCGATTTGTACTTACTGAATGCGAGCAAACCCTGGATTTATTTATTTCACCCTATTAAACACGAATGCCAATGTTCCCAGGTTTTGTATTATTTTCCGATACAGTTATAAATCATTCGGGCAACATCTGGCACTGCCCGCACATGCTCCCTGTAGCTGGATTCTTTATTAATTACATCGAATAAATATAGCTTTGTTATAAAAACGGAAAGGCAAGGCAAATATAATAGCATTCCTGTCTGTTTACCTTACGTTTGAGGATGCCGCTTCCATCAAAGGTTTTAGTCTGTGTGTTTGTACTTAGCGACCTCAACTACGGAGTGTCCAGATATTACAGCAATGGATACCACAAGCATGACGTAGCTCTGATGGTAATGAAAAATCAAGGGTAAACTCTTTTATACTTCCTTAGTTCAGCGCAGTAATTTATAGAGCTTCGCTTCATTTGATAATTTTGGCAAAAAATATAAAATTAATTCTTATCATTGTGTGCAATGTAAACATTTTTTTTTTTTACCCGGGTCTGAGCCTTCAAAACCCGCTCAGCCCTCTTACCAAGCTCATAAGCTCTTTCCAGGGAGAATCAGGAGATAGTGAAATGAAAAAGTATGGTAAGTGTCGTGTCGCGCTAAGAGCGGGATGAAAAAACCTGGCAAGAAAGAAACCCTGCCAGGAAAAATCCCGTGACAGATCATGCAGGAACCCTGGGGGCTTGGATCACCTTATGTTAAGGAATAAGGAGAGGTATTACCTTGCAAATACCTTGTTAGTGAGTCTATGGCAGGAATGACATGCACCTCTTCTTCTGCTGCCTACTCGAAACTGAAAAGGCGTGCAATCTAATTAGTACTTCCGTTGGGGCTAAGCTGGAGCCCCTGCGTCACCTGGAACATAACTGTGAAGCAGAATTTATTAGTATGTATATTTTATTTTGGTGGTATGGTGTGAGCTAGGCGGTCAGTAAGGACAGCGGCCGTCTGTGTGTGTCGTGGGTGAGGTCATGAGGAAATGAGCCCAGTGAGGAAATGAGTGTTGAGGTTGTATGTGCGTGAGCCTGTTTGTAGATTTTTGTTGCTAAGTGTCGGAGGTGTTGTTTGATGAAAGGCACTTTCAAGTCAGTGTGACGCAGTGTTACACTCTTGCATAGTAACCCGCAATGCTCTCTAGCTGAGGGCCGTTGAAACCTTATTTGGAATCATATATGGAGAGATATAGACTTATAAATAACTTCCCTTATAACCATTGTTATAGTTATGTATAGAACAGTCTGCGGGCCACTGACTAGCACACATTATTGTTACTGTTATTAATTATTAATAATGATTTTATTGTTAGTAAATGATCGCTATTAGTAAATGAGTAAGAAATTTATATATTGATCCTTTTGGATTTGGTTTTAGTGATAAATCTATCGAACTTTATATTGTAAATAGAATTATTTCATAATAATTCAATTTTATAAATTTGTATATTCAACGTACAGGAAGAAGCAATTGAGGGGTGTGGAATTGGTGTTGATAATAAATCTTTGATGTATGGCTCACTACATAGAATATATGTACTAGCTATACCACTGGCTGCTACTATATTGTGCTGTTTTATATTTCAGTAATGCTATACAAGTAGCATGAAAATATTTTCTAATGTGTAATATATTTTTTGATTATTCCTTTGTTTTAAACATTTAAACACTGAATACCTAATAGTGCCACCTTAAAGTCATATGGGTTGGTAGTGGCCATCTTAGAGTAGTAGTTAGGCCGGGGTGGCTCTAGTTAAACTAAAAACTTAAAGAATTCTCTACCTAAATTAGTAACAACTTAGAACTCGAGCAGCAGAGACTGGAATAAAAATGTGTCTCGGTTTACTAAATTTACCTAATATTCCGATTATACGTCATCAAGGAAAAGGTAAATTTGTACGCTTGCAATTCATATTAAAGATGCATTACTTTGCACGGAAAAAATGTTTAATGATTTCTTAAACTTTGAGCACAAAAGACTGGAAAGAAAACTTTTCCAATTTAGAAATGATTTTAAATGCATCGTATTTTCTTACTTGTATTTTTCTTTAACCTTTTTACAAACTGTTGTTCTTAAATTTCCCATCAGCTCTGGCAGGTTTAACTAGTATTCGAGATTGTTGGCAATTCTAAAATCTTTATTACGCCAGTTACAATCATGCTATCCTTACATTGAACGGTCAAAGTGGTTCCATTACATCCAATGAGTATAAAGTTTTAACATAAAAAGGCTCTCCCTAACAAAGACATTTCTGTCGGTCTTGCCTTGTTTTATAACGTGTAGGCACGAATACACCTTATTAAAAGCATTGTTGGACAATGCTGCAAAGCTACTAGCTTTCTCAACAATGTTGTTAATGCACGTTATTATGCGATAAGTTCTAGATTAGATTCCGGAGGAAATATTAAGTCGTAGGTTTGCAAGGAAATATTGATCGTTGAACTGTAACTATTTATTCTAGTTATTAATTTAGTTTTAGCTAAAATTTAGATTAATTATGAATAATTTGGAATTTAGTGTAAATTTAAATTAATTGAAGTTTAGTTGATTTTATTCTTTTGTTTTATTTTAATTTTAGAAAAATTATAATATGCTTCATGTATGATTATGGTTTACCTATGAATGTTTTTTTAAAAGTTTACCTATGTTAAACTTAACCTTACTTGCGTTTAGTAATACCTACATTATTTTAAGTATAATTTTCGCATGACCTTAATACATGATCCTACTCCGTAATCTCATTATATGATCTAATTGTATGGGCTTATTTCATGATCCTATATTGCATTACGTTATTATATGATCCTAATGCAAAGTCTTTAATATATGAACTAATTGCACGGCCTTATTACATGATCCTATATTGCATTACCTTATTACATGATCCTACTGCTTAATCTCAATATATGAACTAATTTCACGGCCTTATTACATGATCCTATATTGCATTACCTTATTACATGATCCTATTTTGTATTACCTTATTACATGATCCTACTGCTTAATCTCAATATATGAACTAATTGCACGGCCTTATTACAGGATCCTATACTGCATTACCTTATTACCTGATCATATTGCTTAATCTCAATATATGAACGAATTGCACGGCCTCATTACATGATCCTATATTGCATTACCTTATTACATGATCCTATATTGCATTACCTTATTACATGATCCTATATTGCATTACCTTATTACATGATCCTACTGCATAATCTCAGTATATGATCTAATTCCACGGCCTTATTACATGATCCTATATTGCATTACCTTATTACATGATCCTACTGCATAATCTCAGTATATGATCTAATTGCACGGCCTTATTACATGATCCTATATTGCATTACCTTATTACATGATCCTACTGCATAATCTCAGTATATGAACTAATTGTACGGTCTTATTACATGGTCACATATTGCATTACCTTATTACATGATCCTACTGCATAATCTCAGTATATGAACTAATTGCACGGCCTCATTACATGGTCACATATTGTATTACCTTATTACATGATCCTACTGCATAATCTCAGTATATGAACTAATTGCACGGCCTCATTACATGATCCTACTGCATGTCCTTATAACATGATCCTAGTGCATGCCCTTATTATATGCATTATTTTCTCAGTCCTCTTACATGTAAACAAGCATTGCCTACTATGTATCATGTTTTACAATAGTTCTGTTGTGATGCTTCAAACGTTTTAGACGTAATCGATAAAATTTGTTTTATTCCAGTTACATGTTTTATAGGATTACCATATTCATAATTTCGCCATCGTTTTGTTTTTCATTTCTATCTCCAAGTTATACAAATCGTTTCATTTAAACCACCCACCTTGACAAGCTTTTCGGATTAACACACACACACACACATACACACACACACACACACACACACACACACACACACACACACACACACACACACACACACACACACACACACACACACACACACACACACACACACACACACACACACACACACACACACACACACAACATAAAATATTTCTACCTAATAAGGTTTACTACCTCTTCGTTGGTAGATTTTATAATCAGATACATTGTAGTGGGGTTTTGCCACTTCTCTGTCGTTGAACCCTCTTGTTTCCAATCATTGAATATTAGCATTTAGTATTCCATTGTATCTTTACACACATGCTACTCATGTTGTATCCAGTACGTTTGGCACGCACATTCCTTCCGGATGTTTCTGACCAGAATAAATAAAAGTGACGCCAGGTATCGAAATGAAAATAACTGAACTTTATTCACCCGAAGAGATAATAGTCTTTTATTAGTATTGCGAAAGAATAATTTCCTCGTTTTCATAATATCAAGGCTTCTTAATTGCTTTTATTCTTCCTTATCATTATGTTTACATGGGACTGTAACTGGTACTCATCTCTTTATGACCTCCATTCAGAGAATACTTTAGATTACACAGGTACGCGACACCACAGAAGTTCCTCTTCCATATCAGGTACAAGATTAAATCATCATCCTAATTCTATCTGTTATTCACTCTTCTTTCCTATCATTCACTACAGATCATAACTATGTTACACACACACACACACACACACACACACACACACCCACGCACTTTGATTATATTTATAGTAGAAAATAGTACTTTTAATTCAGTTAGTTACTTCTATGTTCTGATATATTTTTAGATATTGAATTAGATTACTAGACGATTACTAATTTCTTATTTACTTATTTGTTACTTCCTTACATATATTGTAAAACGATGCACCATTGCATTTTGTTAAAGGGAATTGCAATTGTGTGATCGAAATATTTCAATAGTGTGATAAGTTTTTATCCAGTGTCTACCTATTTATTTCCAAGAGATTGCAGTTTTGGACTATTGCCACTAGGTAAGTCTGTTAGTCTCCTATCTAGTCCAAAAATTCCTATATATATATATATATATATATATATAAGGTTAGTTCTATATAAAATCACATATAGTACTAAATCATAAACTATTATAAATCTGTGACATTTGGATATTTATAGACATCTGTGGTTCACTTCAGTCTTTTTTTTCTCTTTTTTGATTGACGAAGGTCATTGTGTGATAGAAATATTTCAATAGTGTGATACGTTTTTATATGTGTCTATGTATTTATTTCCAAGAGATTGCAGTTTTGGACTATTGCCACTAGGTAAGTCTGTCAGTCTCCTATCTAGTCCAAAAATTCCTATATATATATATATATATATATATATATATATATATATATATATATATATATATATATATATATATATATATATGTATATAATGGCATATTGTTAATGAACATATTAACATATTTTTCAATAAATCTTACTAATATGAATTCAATATAAAAATAATAAATTATATATTTCTATAAATTGTTTGAAGGGGAAACTTGTTTGGGCGAGTTTCATGTTTTTATTTAGATTTTTACTTCGAAATCACATTTATTCTGTTACAGTTGAAAGAAAAATGGAAAAAGGGTAAAATATACATCGAATAGTCTATCGTCATCAATTAAATTAATAATGTTGAGTATATGAAAATGAGTTGATAAGGGGAACAAATGCGATGAAACTTAAAAGCGGACCAACCCTATAAAACTAGGTAAGAAAATGTAGATCTGAGCGAGTGCTTCTTATTTGCTACAGTTGCTACTCAAAATGAGAGAATATTAGGTTTATATCTAGAGAATTATGAAGAGTAGGTTTCCATAAATGAGATGATATTTGCAATGATCTACGATATCTGTCAGGCCAAAGATGCCTTTGTAAAGCCTAAGAATATTTTTGCACTTAACGTTTGCCATACAGGTGAAAAGTACGTTACAATTTCCTATTCTGGACGTCACAAATCCAAAACAATGGAGTTGTAACGGAGAGATAAGCTACCCCTAACAAATGTTTTTCTCTTGCTGTATACATCTAGGGAACTCTTCTGTATGTGGAGCACGTAAAACGTTGTCATGTCATTTTGCGTAAACGGCGGAAAAAGCCGAAACTTGCCGATTCTGTACGCAATTAGATTTATAAGCCTACGGCCGTTTTCTGTGAGAGGAACATTTTTGTGTCACATCTCATTTCTAAAGCACATTATTTTAAAGGAAATTAGGGGAACTTTTGGAGTTAAGAGAATTTGAAGAATTGCTTATTCGTTCTGTGTTACGCTAAAAAAAATAACATAATGACAAATAGTTTTACTGTCACGATAATATCATAATCATGTTTTCACTATAATGTCAACATATCGTGGGTTTTCAGTGTCCTTCATTACTAGTTTAAATCATATTATTCATACGTGTATTTGTATAAAGCATTGCCTACTCTAATACAAAATATTATTTTTTTTTTTTACATTTTCGACACACATTCAATTTGATTTCTATCGCTTAGGAAGAAAATGAAAATGTAGCAACATTAAATCTGTGATAATATAAAGAAAAATTTAGGTTTACATGACCACTGACACATATGAACAGGGAAAGAGAATATGTTGAAGGTAGCATAACCATAGTAGATGCACATACTTCGGAGTTAGAAGTAAGTGTCTAATCATTACACCAAGGTGTGGGAAGGCGGATATGGACCTGTGTAGTAGGTGTACCCTCTTCGGGGATACAAGTCAGTGTCTAATCATTCCACCAAGGTGTAAGAAGGAAGGTATTGGCAGAGGTGCACACCTGTAGTAGATGTACTCTCATCGGGGATACAAGGGAGTGTCTAATCATTCCACCAAGGTATAGGAAGGAAGGAATTGGCAGAGGTGCACACCTGCAGTAGATGTACTCTCTTCGGTAATCATTCCACCAAGGTATAGGAAGGAAGGAATTGGCAGAGGTGCACACCTGCAGTAGATGTACTCTCTTCGGTAATCATTCCACCAAGGTATAGCAAGGAAGGAATTGGCAGAGGTGCACACCTGCAGTAAATGTACTCTCTTCGGGGATACAAGGGAGTGTCTAATCATTCCACCAAGGTATAGCAAGGATGGAATTGGCAGAGGTGCACACTTGCAGTAGATGTACGCTCTTCGGAGATACAAGGGAGTGTCCTACATGAAGATATGGAGGGTATGGAGAGAGGCGCACACCTGTAGTAGATGTACTCTTTTCGGAGTTACAGGAAAATATCTAATGCACGAAGGTGTAGGAAAGAGGGTATAGGCAAAGTTGCATACCTGTAGTAGATATACTTACATACTTACTTCAGACTTACAAGCAAGATCCTATTTACACAGCTTAGTAGAATAAAGAAGTGTCCAGGCAGATCTATACCTTTTCTTATCTATAGGCCGCTAAGTTTAACCCGACAGGTGACCTGGTAATGCACATAACTAACCATGGCATGCATTTGTTGGGGTTTCCGTTGAGTCAGAGTCTATCTTCGGGAGTTGTTTACATAAAAGGTAGTGAATAGTATAGTGTAGAGCTTTGAACCGGTTCCCGACCTAACAAAGCAGTTTACAAACGCGTTCTTCCGCTTTTCATGTCTGCTCATTTCGTCGAACACGTTATAACTGAGGGCCTGGTAGTTTTGTTGGATTTGTTTGCCTATTTTGTCAGTACCTTTTGTTCTGCATTCAGCAGTTGTTATAAGCCCTAAGTATATGAGAGTACTTGACGTCGTTAGGCTATTAAATTCCTTTTTTTTATTTTATCTTTCATTTAGCGAGTTAGTCTATGTTGTTTTCGATCGAAACAACTAAAAAATGTCGCAGTCAGTGTAAGGTTGGCGGACAGCAGTGTATACATAATCTGAAGAATGGTGATAATAGAGGTTCTAATAGAAAGTAGTTAATAATAAAAGATTGTAAATAATATAAAACCTTTATTCGAAGTTGTAAATATTTAGTACAGATTTAGTAGAAAATATAAATAACAATTTTATTTATTGAATTCAGCTGAAACGCCGTCTTAGAGATCATTAGACGCGACTAAAGAATTTTCATTAAAAAAATTGGAATATATTATATCATCATTATATTAAATTAAATATAGTAAAAGTTATTCAAATAACGAAAATTATGTTTATTAACTAATAAAAATTATAGAATAATATCATTTTAACATGAGAATGTACAAAAGAGTAACATAAAGTAAGCGTTAAAACTGCTGTTCTACAATATAAAACAGCTATTGCACAAAAATTATAATTAATTATATCTACATTACAATCCTGTAATCGATTAGTGTAACGTACAAATATAACCGTTACAAGGAGCCTGTGGCAAATGGGCCGTTCCTAAATATAAACCCATGGTATGCCAAAACGATTACCGCTAAACACGCACGGCAATGTGTAGTAATTAATACAGCACAGGAACGCGTAACAGTAACGGTTACTGTTCCATAAAGGAACGAATTACCGAATCTATCGAGTTTTCAGACGGCGCTCATTAAAGACATGGTTTTGGATTAGAACAAGGTTGACGTGATTCGGCTAATTATAGTATTAAGGAAAAGTGGTCGGAACGTTAGCTTTCTCAGGCCTATAGAGATTATTATTATTGTATACTGTACATTTTCTGAGTTCATTAGATTTTTACGGATACGTTTTGAAAGTTTAGGCAAGAGCAATAGTATACCCATAAAAATACGAATAGTAATAGGCCCTAATATTGAATTTTAAATAATCATAGGTAGTAGGAATAGCGATAGCAACATTAAGAACGACATCAGCATCAGTAAACCTAAACGATCAGTATCAGAGCGGGTAAAATAAACCTAAACAGTTAAAAGTCACATTTACAGTAATACTACACAGGAGCAGTATGAAAATGAATAATAGCATCATATCATCAATAAAATTAACATCTTTAATATTAACAAAACGAACAATAAAAATAGCAATACATGTAAAATAGTAACTATAGTAGCAATTGTAATAAAAATAAGTATAATAAGTAAGATATTATAATAGTAGTAGCTGTAGATATAACTATAATCATAGCAAACAAATTTATATATATATATATATATATATATATATATATATATATATAGCTGCCAAGGAGTCAGGAAAAATAGTAAACAAAATAGTTGAAATATAAATAACCAAAAATAACGGTAGCATACAAAGATAAATATTAAAAACAAAAAATAAATTATTATAAAAATAACCTTATTAAAAATAATTTAAATCAACGGAACCATCTGTGTAGATTTTTACAAAGTTGTTATATGTGGTGTTTATCAATTCCATAGTGACAGATTTTAGTAGGTGAGGTGAATCTTCTTTTGTGAGTGAACCAGGAATTTCAAGATTGGTTTTTATTGGGATTCGAAGCCAGGGTTGTTGTTCCAAAACAACTGGAATTTTTCCTGATTCCATTGTGTTTAATGATTCGCAGGGTTTGTTATGATGGTAGAACAGTGACTGTCGGATGTTAGTTACCAATGCAATGTTAGAAAGAGTGTTAAGTGAAATTGCCTTCATCTGAAAATGTTTCTTCCACATTCTGTTTTTTATATATAAGTCAAAGGGCATGACTGACAGTTCAATTTCCATAGACTGTATACTTGTGGTTTTTGGACAACCCAAACAAATCCTCAGAGATGAGTTCTGTAATATTTGTAATTTTCGAATATGAGTTTCAGCTGTTCCACCCCAAACTTCACAACAATACATGATTTTTGATCTTACAAAGGACAAATAAAAATTCCTTAATATATATGTATCTGCTCCCCATGCCCTGCTGGCTATAACTTTCAACGCTTTTATTCTATTTGCACATTTGTCCGCTATGAAATGGACATGTTCTTTCCACAGTAGTTTTGGATCCAGTTTAATACCCAGAAGTACAGGATTTGGGTTATGCCGCAGTACGTTTCCATTTAAGTTTATAACTGGTTTATAGTTTGTGTGCAAGTATCGCCTGGAGAAGAAGCATACTTCAGTTTTTGATATTGAAATGGTTAGTCCCCATTTTTCAGACCACTCAGAGATTTTGTTAAGTGCCTTTTCCAGTTGGTGAGTAGAAGCAGTTGGGTCTTTATCAGTGGCCCAGATAGTGACATCATCTGCAAAAATAGCCATGCCGATGCCTGGAAGGTCTATATTCCCTAAATTTTGCATCATTATGTTAAAAAGAGTAGGACTAATGACTGACCCCTGTGGTATTCCGTTTAGAGTACATTCTTCTTCAGAGTAGGTATCATTGATCTTAGTTTTAATTTTCCTATCCTTAAGGAAGTCTACAATGTATTTCAATATCCTCCCTTTTAAACCGATTTCCATACACTGCGAAATAATAGATATGCGTGAGACCTTATCAAAGGCTGCTTCGAAATCGATGAACACCGCTGATGTACACATTTTGTTTGAGAATCCGGTATATATACTTTCTGTAAAGTTTAGTAAAGCATCACAGGTGCTTCGTTTAGGTCTGAACCCGAAAAGACATGAACCCAGCAGATTATAATTTTCAAGCCTCCAAGTTAAGCGGTTATTAACCAGTCTCTCCAAAAGTTTACCGAGACATGATGTCAAGGCTATAGGCCTGTAAGAAGAAGCAAGTTCAGGAGATTTTCCTGGTTTTACAACCAGTGCCCTGCGATTCCTCTTCAAGTATGAATGCTGAATTGATGGCCTTAAATGCTGCTTTGGTTTTTAGCAATACTATGGATGCACAGAACATCTGCATTCTCACCGATTCCAGGTCGGCCCTTCAAGCCCTTCAAGTACAGCACACTACAGACTACCATTTTCGAACATCTGAAATAACTAAATTGTTAAAAAACTTAGAACAGAAAAATATTGTATTTCAATGGATCCCCAGTCATTGTGGTGTTCCTGGGAATGAGGAAGCTGACAGATCTGCCAAGGCGTCTTGCAACTTGTTTCCATCTCCTGAAAGTTGTTACTCCTTAACTAATTGCAAAGAGGCAGTTGATAAAGAATCTCACATCTGTTGGAGAAAGAAATGGAGAGAATGCAATACTGGGCGCGAATATTATTCATTACAAAAACAACCTAATGATCCAAAGATCTTCAAGTCATTATCACGTTCAGTGGCATCTTTTGCGGCACGAGCTCGTATGGGACACATTGTCACCAATACATATTTGAAAAGGTTTCATATTACTAACGACTCTATCTGTGGAGTGTGCAAGCAAGAAGAGGAAACATTAGAGCACATACTTTTGAAGTGTCCTGTAACAGCAGCAACAAGGAGTCCCTTGATAAAGCAACTAGGACGGGAATGTACCCTGGACAGAATCTTGAAAGAAAGTTGTTTCTGGCCATTGGCAGAGTGTGTGTATAGGAGACATCGAGCCATCGAGGCCAACCTTGGAAGCTCGTAATAAGAAGTAAGAAGTAAGTAAAATAATTTAAATAACGTTTGAAACAGCAAAACAAAATTATTAAAAGTAGAATTAGTAATTACAATAGAAATACCTAAATTGTAAACAGTTACGTAAACAGCTATTGGGGATCACAAATTAAAATTATCGTTAGAAAAATAAACATAAATAACAACAGAAAAACATAACCTTTTTACTACAAAGACCAAATAGAGTTTCCTTTATTAATTGTCATCATTATTATTATTATTTTTTATTATTATAGTTTTACTTATTATTATATTTTTACTTATTATTATTATTATTATTATTTAATTAGGTTATTTTTACCTAAAATAAAAGGACAATAATGTTTCTGGTCACATAGCGTAAGTGAATTAAGAATAGATTAGACACCGCAGCTCTATAGATAGAAGAACATAGCCTGACATTCAAAGATATAATTAAGTCCATGATTCTGAGCCTCTGAAATTTAAATAAGCTCTATTAACCTGACACCGAGAGATTTAGAAAAAACAAATGAACATGTTAGTAAGCTCCATGAAATTGACAAATAGAGATTAAAAAAAGCTCCATGTGCCTGACACTCAGAAATTAAAATAAGCTCCATGAACCTGGCACTCTAAAATTTAAACATGTTCTGTTACCTGACATAAAGAGATTTTCGAAAGCCAAATGAATCTGACATACAGAGATGTAAACATGCTCCATGAAACTGACACATAGAGATTTAAGTAAGAAGTTCCATGATCATGACACACAGAGATGTAAGTATGCTCAATGAACCTAAATCCCAAAGGTTTAATTAAACTAAATGAAACTGTTACCCAGAGATTTAAGAAAGCTCTATGAATCTGACACTCTGAGATTTAATTAAGTTCTATTAACTTGACATCAAGAGATCTACGAAAGCCAAATGAACCTAAAACACAGAGATATAACATATTTCCACGAACCTGACACACAGAGTTTTCGTGTTGCGCTGTCGCGTAGACATCTTAGCCGAAACACATCTGTTGTCGTGGTATCTGTCTGTTGTTCAATATAACATAGTTCAATTCCCAAGGCGGTCGTTCCTTCACCATGACTAATTTCCTCTCCTTGTACTGTCTTGGACGAACCTTCATCTTTATTCTCGTCATCAGTCCTTCAGTAGTTTTTTGTACCATTTTTATAATTTTAATATCTGTTATCTCAAATTTTTCACTTCGGAATTTTCACCACCAGGACTTTTCTTGGTCAGAAATGTCAGACCTGTTTCTACTTGTTGATCAATAACACAGTAAACAGTTTCATTATGGCTCATGATTTT
Organism: Prosapia bicincta; assembly: GCA_036971475.1. Classification (NCBI taxonomy): domain Eukaryota; kingdom Metazoa; phylum Arthropoda; class Insecta; order Hemiptera; family Cercopidae; genus Prosapia; species Prosapia bicincta. The sequence goes on from JBAIZL010000005.1 coordinate 49,555,833, forward strand.
ATTCCACGACTTACTTGATGTTTCTTCTTATATTTTGTTACATTATTCGGCTATCCAGAACACAACTCCCTTAACTGTAATTTTATTTGAAAGCCTTCAATGCTTTTCCCCTTCAGTCGCTTCCAAGGAAGATTGTAAAAACTAACGTGTGTATTTTCTTATAGATTCCAAAATACATTGACCCATTCACTGGATTAGGCTAGTAAACGTTTTGGGAAGATATAAAGCACGGATATCATCAGGGCACAGTTGATCTTCATCGGGAAGCGACGTTGTTTTGTCTAACAGTAAAATAGTCTTTCGAGGCAAATTCTTTGATTTTAAAAACCTCTCAGTTTCGGGCACCAACTCATAAAAAAAAACTTTTTTATTAGTTATCTACCCATCCACTTAGCATTTTAGTTCTTGTATAAAACCGGCAATGCTAACATGCAAATGTTTTTAAACACCGGCGGCTTAGCCGACTCGAATTTACGGGAAGCTCGAAAAATCGGGACTAAAAATTTTGAGACTCTACTGTACAGCCGGTACTTAAGGGCGAGGCAAACTATAGTGGCCACTCTACCTGCTTTCACTACAACGGGCCTGTGAGAACTCTGGGCCTGGTACCTAATAGCCAAAAATGGTACCACAGGCCATATACCTAGCCAATGGAGGTTCTGTCCTACGGGTAAATGGATTGAGGAAAGGTTTCGTGGAGTTAGTGACTTCATGTGCTAGGGTAGACTCTTTATTGGATCTATATCAGTAGAGTTTTCGGCGAAGAGGTTAAGACGCTAGTCTGGTACTTCACGCCAATATTCTTCTTATTTATATCTTCTTGTCCACTCTCTTTCTTCTCCTTTATGTTTCTAAAACTCTACTTCTTCTTTACAACTCTTTATAAGAAAAAGGAAGAGAGGACTAGGCAATACTAAGGCAAGGGCAATAACAATCCTCTGCTAATGAGATTAGGCAATATTACTGCACCACTTGGTCAGGGCTGCTTACCTCCCAGGTCAGGATAGGAAAGGTGTCTTACACTCGTGTTTGGACAGTGAAAGCAGATTAGTAAGTAAAGAGACATAAGGCACTCTGTTATATAGGTGTTATTTAGTAATAATAGCAGACAGAGAGTTTAGCTTTTTACATTCATCCAGGTAAACTATTGACAACGTTTTGTGTTTGGTGAGCGAATCTAAATAAGGATGCAATTAGCAAGATTATTGTGGATATTAGTAATTACCAACATGTTTAACAAGCAGAATGTGTAAGCAAAACATACACGTTTGGTACACATAAAGCAGTATAAACACAAGTGTGTAAGTAATGTCGAACCCAAGTAGGTAACTTGATTTAATCAAGTGCTCGGTACTAAATAAACGGTAGTTTGCTAACCGGGAAATACACGTGAATTATAGATTTGATAGTTTAGTATTTACAGTTTGGCAAGGGAAATATCTTTGAACAAAATATTGAATTAAAGAGTAAAATTTTATGAAAAATAGACGCTATCTTTTGGTTTATTCGGGAACCACAGTATTTACATTGTTACAAAGTTGTAACATATATCTATGTGTTACACACACACACACACACACACACACACACACACACACACACACACACACACACACACACACACACACACACACACACACACACACACACACACACACACACACACACACACACACACACACACACACACACACACACACACACACACACACACACACACACACACACACACACACGCACACACACACGCGCGCGCACACACACACACACACACACACACACACACACACACACACACACACACACACATACATACATACACACACACACACACACACACACACACACACACACACACACACACACATACACACACACACACACACACACACACACACACACACACACACACACACACACACACACACACACACACACACACATACACACACACATACACACACACACACACACACACACACGCGCGCGCGCGCATGTGTGTATGTGTGTGTGTGTGTGTGTGTGTGTGTCTGTGTATATATTATAAATTTTAATGGTATAATAGCTAAGTAATTTATGTATGCTAAATGATCAGTCCTCGTTAGTTTCTTTGAAACTCTTCCTTCACTATTTATCCTCGTCCGGCCCCAAGTCGAAAATCCACAATTGAATTTACTGTCAAACACTTCGGCCATTTATCGCAGTCATGGCGGACACATTTAATAAAAATATTTCTTTAACTTAAATTTTCGTATGAAAAAGTAAAATGAATATACAGAATTTTGAAGTAGATTACACTAACTTTACATCAAGTAGTAAACTTACTACTTGCCTCATGTTATAAATTTTATCATATGTTAGAATTTTGAGTCCTCTTTTACTAATCTCATATTTCATGTATCTCAAATTGAAAATTAATTGTAGACAATAGTGTCTAAACGCCATACAAATCTAAATAATATTTCTAATACACGTAGAATACATTCTAAACACATGCAGAATAATCGATGCAAGGACTCGTGTGATCTACATCTTAACATTCCTGTGATTACTTCGGTCTACCACTGATACTTTGCTCTACTAGAGAGGGTTGACTTTACTACCCCCAAGCATTAGTAACGCTGACATATTAATTTCTGTATAGAAATTTGTTTTACAGATTAATGTAACTGTAACGGTATTAATCGACAAATGTTTTTAGTTTAGCTAATAGTTCTACGCTATTGTTTACCTCTCCCTCTATCAACATATTCGTACTAGAGGTAGAATACATTCCTTACCAAAATATTCAGGATAAGAATATTCGAATCAAGGATAATTTGTTATAATTTATAAGAATACTGTAATAGGTTTTCAGTTGTATGTTTGCGTTACCAACAAAGCCCCATTCCCTCCGTCCCTCCGCCCACCCTTCTTATGCACGAAATGTCACGTGACGTCAGCTTCTGCATAAAACAGTAATATTCCCGCTTTAATCCAAATAATTTTCTGTTCTGTTTAAATTAATGCGGACAAAACTTAAAATAATATTCTGCGAGTTCTAGTTGAAACATTTTTATAAAAATAGCAAGCCATAGTACTTTTGATAGAATGTAAAATACGAAATAACTTTGTTGAAACCTTATAAAAGGTTTTATTGGATAATTATTTTCCTGAATATGCTGATACTATTTTATCGGCGAAAAGCTTTGAATAAATATATTCATTAAAATTATTCTTGTTTTTGAAATATTTTAAATTTATTAACTATATTACAAGAAAACATATCACCATATTTAATATATTACATTGCCTTACTAGGCTACTGGTGTTGTGAATATGTGCTCTACAGAGGTTAGTTCTATTAGTAATCCATCTTTAACAAAAGATTTAAATTTATATCAGAAAGGTAAAATTCGATTATTGAAAACTAATTGTAATATATTTTTTAACAAACAATGTATTATTAATAATATTGTTCCTAAATATTCACGAATTAATATTTAAAATAAAAGTAATGTAGCACAAACAACGTGGGAACAAGCAGAAATTCTGTGGGTTAGAAATGAAATCAAATTTTTATATAAGAAACAAAATGAAATAGCTTTTGAAATTTATAAATAACATTTAAAACTAGCATTTTTTATGGATAAAACAAAACGGGAAGATAAATTTAATAAAATTAATATTTTTTTGTTTAAATATAGACAAAGAAAAATGAACACTCTAACCAATAAACTAGATATATTAAAAATGAACAAAGATAAAAATAATGAAGTAATCATACAACATCATAAGTTTCACCCCAATTTTGTTAATTTAACAAATACAAAATTCACCCAAAATGAAATAAAAATTTTAGAAAATAATAATAAATTCAACCTTAAAAAGATATAAAAAGAAATATTGATACAATAATAATAGATACTGAATTGGCGATCAATAAATTAAAAGCAGAGGAACAAGAAAATATGGGAATAAAAACATCACATGAAATAATAAAGTTAATTAAAAATAAGAAAACTAATCATACACACATAAAACAATACTCGCAAATTCATCAAATTTAAAAGGTTTTATTATATAATAATTTTCCTGAAGATGCTGATACTATTTTATCGGCTGAAAGCTTTGAATAAATATATTTATTAAAAGTATTCTTGTTTTTGAAATATTTTTAATTCAATTATAATTCTTGTATTTGTATTTTGACTTAGTTCTTTATATATATATATATATATATATATATATATATATATATATATATATATATAACTTTTTCAAGTTCATTCGCACTGCTCCACTCTCATAAATATACTACTTACTGTAGTTATTTGAATTGAATTTAAATACAAGTCATGTAGCGTTGCCGGTCTAAACTTGGAGTTCAACTGTATAAAATATCCTAATAAAATTATTTAAAAAAAGTTTTTTTTCTCATTAAAAACCGAGTATAAAATTTTTACTTACTAAAGAGTAGTTTTCCGATAACGAAAACATAATTTATCATAAGCTCACTACCCTCAAAGTTTTAAAGTCGGTGACGAAATTCGTACTTGGACTCATATTTAACATACTGAACGTAAGAAATAAAGGGATTTTACATGATGTTAGAGCTCCTTGGCATGTAGATTAAAAAACTATGATATATATATACACAGGCTATTCAATCATTTTCCCCATACACTTATTTTATAGATACAGTATAAGAAATTTATTTCATTTATGATACAAAAGGGTTAAGGATATATGATCTCTAATATTTATAAGCATCTACAGTAATCATAATCCGTGTAAATCATCCAAGGAAAGTTGAATTGTCCGTAATCTGTAGGCCTAAATCTAAACAAAAAATCTGGAATTAGATATTTTCAATACATACATATTGCGTAGACTCTATGGTTCGCTATAATTATTCATGAGGAACCAAACAATAAAAAAGTTGATTGTCTAAGAAATGTTTGGATTAAATTCGACGGATTAGTAAATAACAGGCATGATTGCGGTGCCGACTTCAAAATTTTGTGGTTATTGATAAATTATGATAAAATTATCAAAGCCTATGATATATTATGTTTCATTATCGGAAAATTATTTTTACTTGTTAGTAAGTAAAGATTTTATATTCGGGTTCTGTTTTTGAAGTCGGTTCTGTTTTTCTTTTTAAATTTATTGCTTCAATTTTAGAGGTATGAGTTTGAATCTATTTACATTATAATAGAACTTCGTTTCATGCCTGTGTATTATGTTGACATAGTTGCCAATATTTAGCCACACAAATTTCCGATGCGTGTATCCTTCTAATAATATCGCTTAATCGTTGTTCAAATAATTGACACGCCTGTGAAGAGTATGATAAACATATCAGTTTGTCAGATGAATACATTGAGTAATTTATGATTGAAATTCCCTTGACGAATCATCCTAAAATTCTACATAATATTTCTTATCTTGTAATTATTCTTTTTCATTTCATTTTCAAAACGTTGTAATAATCATGTAATCCAATACCTCAGGTAAATTTTTAATAATGCTGTCTCTAATTATTATTAGGAAAAACATTTTGTACACGTCAAATATTAATAAAAAAATAAAGTGAAAAATCATAGTAAAGAAATTTTAATGAGTTTATCTCTTAATATTTAGTGAAGTAATGAAGTTATATACTGAGAATTGAATATCTAGATAACAGGCGCGTATCCAGCGACTTACTTAGGGGGGGGGGCGATCGATGTATTATATATAGGCTATATATATATATGGTGAAATAAAAATAATTTTCATAAACAAGAATATACGAGTATTACTTCATTTTATTGTTGATTGAAGCTTTTCGCTAATTTACATTATTAGCATTTTCAAAATTTATAAATCACTGTCCAGTTATGTGACTAGAGTAAGAATATAGTGTTTGAGTCTTACTCTAGTCACAAAACTGGACAGTGATTTATAAATTTTGAAAATGCTAATTATGTAAATTAGCGAAAAGCTTCAATCAACAATAAAATGAAGTAATACTCGTATATTCTTGTTTATGAAAATTATTTTTATTTCACCATATATATTCAACAAGAAAAAAATAATTCATCTAATGATTACAATATATATATATATATATATATATATATATATATATATATATATATATAATATGTGTGTGTATGCGCGCGCGCGCGTGCGTGTACGTAAAAACATAGAACAGAAAAAGTTCTTTCTACGCTTGCGTTAGAAATCGGTAACGTGATAACGATTCGTAGCAAATTAGACTTTTCAATAAATAATTATTCCAGTTTCGATAACACATATGGCTAGAGAATATTATTAATTTCATAGTAAGCTATTATTATAAAAATGGTTTAATAATTAATATAAGTAGTTATTCTTCTAACACGAACAATTCCGGAGTCAACTGCAAATATTACACTTGCAAAATTACGTATTGAAAATCATATGTTCAGACTAAGCTTCACTAGCGCTATCTGTTGTTAAAACGTTTAGATGTTTACGAGGGTATGCCGAGGAAACGCGTCACATTTTCAAATTAAAAATTAAAATTTTATTTTTTATTTACAATAAAAGACGAATTAACTTAAGTAAAAGTCTAATTTAATAGAAAGTCCTAATTTAATAATATATTGTCGATTTTTAACCCAAAGTTCTTGAGGGTTGGGAGGGGGCGATCGCCCCATCGCCCCCCCTTGGATACGCGCCTGAGATAATGGTAATTTGACTAAATCGGATTTTCATTGTATTTATTTGGGTTTATCTCATTCGTGTTTTATCAATATGTGTAGACCATCAAAATGGCGCTTTCATGAAAACACTTGATTCATTAGTATCTGATGATGATCGTCCTAATCAGCTTTACCAAGCAAGTAATTAAAAAGACCTATTCGTTTTATACTTATTTTTCCCATGTTATTTTATGTGTGGTTGAATACTCCATAAAATAAATGCTGTGATTGTTTATTTTGCTTATTAATTATCTTATAGTTCATATTCCTTATAAAAAAATTTAATTCTCCCTCCAAAAAATTGCTTTTTAAAAAAAATTTAAAATATCGTTTATTGTATCCATATCAGACAGATTTGGATGTAGCTATAATGTACCGGGTTTCCTCTTTCATTTGCAAGCAAAAGCAAAGTCTTTCGAGGTTATGGTGGAAAAAAACAGAAAAAAACACACGGATCGAATACAGAACCTTTTTTAAGTCGGCTGTGAATAATTATTTTGCTCATAAATTATACTACAAATCATAATTAAAAAATAAAAATTTCTTCCCAAAAACGCTTTCTTAAAAATTTAAAATAGCGTATTATTGTCCCCAAATAAAACTAATAAGGATGTAACCATAATGGGGCCACCGGGAAGGTTTCCTCTTTCATTTGCAACCAAAATCAGTTTGTTCGGTTAAATACTTCCAAAGTTACCGTGGAACAAACAAAAAAACAAACAAACACGTAGAGAATACAGAACCTCCTCCTTTTTTGAAGTCCGTTAAAAAGAAAACAAAATCAAGTAAATTGTGAACAGATGTTACATTACTTAGTGGCAGCCATAGTCTACTCTTTTGTTTCAGTTAGACTCATGTATTGCAAACAAACAGTAAACATAAACAATAAATATGCACTGAATTACAGTTGACTGTACTATTTCACTCAGTAAAACAATTTATATTTTCGTTTTCTTTTAAAAAAATATAAGATAGATATGAGAACCAGTTTAAACAATTATTTTTGAAAAAATCCTACATTTCAATATGACGACTTTAAAAACGCAGCAATTAAATGGTTTTATTACTTTATTAGTTATATGAGGTCATCCATTTTGTAATACTACAGTAAACTCCCGATTATCCGTGGGCGGATTAACCGGTTTGGGGATTATTCAGGGTCTGCCATTGTTTTACAAATATCCAATTTTTATGCCAATCAGATTCATGTGTTTAAATGTCCAAACGGTGAATTACGACGTAAATACATATGAGGCTTAATAGAAGTTAAGATGAAGGGAATAGATATGTAAATATTTACGTACTAATTTTTACATTGAAAGGGAAGCATCCCGACGCGGGCCAGCGAAATAAAAGGGGCGAGCAGACTACTGTATATAAGAGACAACGACAAAATGCTTGGACGCCTGAAAACCTTATGTGTATCATAAGATTGGAAACAAATGTCAGCTAATCTCGGCTATAAATAGTCTAGGACGTGACATATGCATTAACCATGTCTGTCATATACATTATCGATCTTTATGGCTTTGTAACACACGTGACACAAGTAGACACTGTGCGACAAAACGGTTCTCAAGAAACTTAGATTGCACATTAAAGCTAAATCAATGCTCACAAAAAAACAGACGAAAGTGACAGATTTTTTTGTTAAAAAGTGAAAGTATTATGTGTAGAGGAAATTACATATGTACATACACACTTACTTATGACATATACTTATCTACGTATTGTAAATAGTTAGACATATAAATGTATATGTTATAATCCGTCAAATACATCGACATTTTAAATTAGTTTCTGTATTTATTTTGTCCTCTGAAGATTATTTGTGAATTGCATTAGCCGGGGTCATTATTTGTGTAACTTATGGTATAATAATCGATTATTGATCTTTATGCGTATTCTTTGTTCATAGCGGATTATCCGGGGAATTCGTTATCCGGCGTTGCCGGGTCATCCTATTCCACGGATAATCGGGAGTTTACTGTAATTGTAATGATTGAAAACAATAACGCCGCAATTGACAAATTTCTGATGAATAGCCTAGGTATATTTGTTTACTGTTAGTCTTTGTTTTAATATTAATTAATTAATTTATTTTTTGCGAAAAAAGCCAATTGAGTGACAAGCTTATTTCATTTGTCGAACTAAAATAGTTAAAAAATTCTTTAACTAAATACAGTCTTCAATGCGTGTTTAAAGATTTGTTTTACTTTTTGATTAATTGGCAACCCCTACATCATTTCACTCAGTATTTAGGAAAGGACTGCATCGTTGGGAAACTTGAACACTGCATGGTATCGTTGCTCCAGGAACATTACTAAATTCTAAACTCAAAGCTATAGTTTTACGTAACGAATCGCCTTAATATAAATGCAAATTTAACAGTGCGCGCATTGCAAAGTGATTTACTTAAACAACTGATTCCCAAGCGCTGTGCAGAGCCGATCCGCCGACAAACGTACAAATTGTTATGAAGTGACAAATTGTAATTACCTCCTCGTGCCGGAACCGGAAAGGACCAAATACGGAAATTGAAAGGAAATTTTGTTTCGAGTGGAAATAGTTATTCGCACACATTGCTTGTAATAATGGAAAACAACAACTGCTTATAAGCAACTATAAGCAAACAACAACTAATAAGGTATTTTAAACTACTAAAAATTAGTGGATAATAGAAACGAACAATAATTAATATGATATATTTTCCGTAAAAAAAAATTGTACGTTTGGATAACATAAGTGATTTTAGTGTAAAAGACAGTTTATCTTAAAAATAAAACTGTTAATAGTATCATAGTTACAGAAACGAAAATTATGTGATTAAGTAAAAATTTTTATACAAAGTATTTTGATAGTAATTCAAGGGTTATTTTCTTTATTCATTGTAGATTTTGACACGCCTCTCATTTTCTCAAGTTGTCTTCAGCTGTGAATGCTGTGATTTATTCTAGTAAAGATCCTTTCTAATTTTATTGAATATTTATTCATCCCCAATAGAGATTTTATTAATAAGTTATAATTTTTAAATAATTTTATATTAATAAAACTTACCAAACAGCCTGGAAAGGTGTTTGTAGCGAAACGAGTGTAAATTGATTTTACAGTGGTATATTGCTTTATTTATCTTATAAAATAAATTTGCTTTTTAGGTAAAGTGAAATTATAGGATAATATTGAAGTTTTTGTATCATTAATAAAGACTGATTTAACTAAAAAGGTTTATTTTAAGAACGGTAATGATCTGTTCTAATCTTTACATTGTATTCTTAAATGCTACTGCTGAGACTTTGTTACCTGCATGGAGTGGGTCACAATGTCTGTAATGTAATATCGAAACGATTATTACTAGAGATACACAAATCCATTATTATTTATTGGGTGTATATAGAAAGCTATAGAATGTATGGTAGCTGGGATTTAACACTATAGGGCGTGTATTAAATTAAATAGTAGACCTATTATTGAAATATAATTTTTCTATGACGTTAGAGAGAAGAATTAATTTTGTAAATACCTTGTTTCGTCTAACCTCCCGATACTACTTGAAATTAATACCCTTATCATAATGCTACACATTCCTGCCACATATAGAGAACAGTCGATCCTATAGGTCCCACACCTGTATTCTTTAGGCGACGTTGGACAGTATTAGCGTTAATGATATCAAGTCGATATCCAAGACACAAAAAAACTATTATCTTTTAATGAAATTATTTCTTTACTTCAGAGTCGTCAGGTGCAATAAACGTATACATAATAAATTGTTAAAAATGATGATCCGGAACCTAGCCTAACTTCTTCCTCTTATTTTAACAAGCGTTTAATTTGATATAATTTTAAATTGGTATTTTATTTTATTTTTACGTCTTTTAAAAATGTTTACGTTACTTTTATTCACTTAAATTAATACTCAATTAGTTTCAAATTATTTTGTAAATGGTGACTTTATAGTTTTCATTTGCATTGGAGATATTACATTTAATTGGTTCATAAATAAGTGTTTTATAAGTGAGGGAAACTATAGACTTATTGCTGACGCCGTCATTTTATCTGCTACAGTACGCGCCACGTAGCTTGGCGTGTAAGGGGACGGTAGTGAGAGTTACTCCCACTCACTCCTCCTACGTTCAGTCAAATCAACTTGATATATACTGTCGTCCTGAATAAAGGTAACTCAGTGGACTTAGGTTGCTGCGGGCGAGCCCAGCTTGTACCGTGTTTGCTGGTGGTGGAAGAGGCGTGGTGAACATAAAGCTTGTTTCACTAAAGGTTGTAAGGTGTTATTATTACGTGTTAATCTTTATATTCCTAATAGATTATATTTGTCTATTTGCTGTTTTAGGGGTTTTTATGTGTTTTTAAGTGTGTACGTTGTTTTTGTATGAGAAGAGATTATTGAGTTTTCTGTAGATGTAAGCAATTCATTGAGAGTGTTTGTTGTGGTGAGTGATAGAGATGAATTTTTGTTTGTTTTGTGCTTCAAACGTGTGTCAGTTTCCAGGTGTCGTTTGTGTTTAGTTTTATTAAGTATATTGTCAATAAGTGTATGTTTGTAACCGTTTTGGTGGGCAATGTGTTTTTTTGTGAATGACTACTATGAAGAACTTGACGATAATTACGTCAACCAAATGAATTGGATTTTCACAAGAAAGAACTTATCTGAGTTCAAAAGGTCATTTGAGAGAATAATTTAGAAACCAATTCTTTCTAAATACTTCAGTGATCCTTATCAGTCAGTCTCCTTCGTAATAAATCACATGATAGATCTAAATAGCTTCTGTTTGTTACCAAAAGAAGAAGTATATTTCAAAATTAAGTCGCTGAAGCCTATCTTAAAATATTTTTTTTTAAATTCTAATTTTTCGAATCTAAATATTGTTTTGTACCATGTAAGAATTATACCAATTATGGTACTATTCCTTTCTTAAAAAAACTTTAATATTCACGGATTTCCTGTCCTATAAATTTTCAATCCCATCCCTATAGTTTCTTGCAATAAATTCTGCCCAATACACAAAAATTCTGAACGAAAAAATTGCGAGTGTAGTGAGCCTACTAGTGGCATTGTAGTGCAATTATTACTATATAACGTCATTTTAATGATAATAAACCCAGTTTTCTTAAACTGACTTTGAACTTGATTTGTGTAACTTTATTATTGTTTTAAATGTTGAAGAGAGCCTGTAGGAACGAGAGAGCTACGGGTAACAAAGTGTTACTGCACGTTCATTAACTAATACGGCCGCCACTAAAGCAGAGCCACTGTTTCATTAGTTCCTTAATTCTTGGACAATCACCAGTTTGTGTGTTTGCCAAATTTGGTTTCTTCGTTACCTCAGTATGGGGCGTTTTGTGACTGTCTAAACGAATAGCTGATAACACACACACACACACGAGCCCACGCGCGCGCGCGCGCACACACACACACACACACACACACACACACACATACACACACACACACACACACACATACATACACACACACGAGCCCACGCGCACACACACACACACACACATACACACACACACACACACACACACACACACTCACACACACACACACACACACACACCACACACACACACACACACACACACACACACACACACACACACACACACACACACACACACACACACACACACACACACACACACACACACACACACACACACACACACACACACTCACACACACACACACACACACACACACACACACACACACACACACACACACACACACACACACACACACACAATCATACACGCAGTCAGTATTGCGCATACGAATTTACGACGGTCAGTTAAATTTGTTTTAAATCACTAAACACGACGTCACCATAAATCTACCACCTGCGCCAACACAAGTCAGCCCGAGGCAATTTGTTCCAAACTGTCACAGAAGTCGATATGCCGCGTCTCATGTAATGGGGCTTACAGAAATGTGATGTTGCTCTAATCGTATATACGTGACATTATAAATGAAAACGGTAGTTTGATAAGATGGACGAACTACTAACGCACTTTTTTTATCGTTTAGCTTATTGATTTAGTGGTGCTAATTTTGTCTTCATTTTAGGAAAACATTCCTAAACTTGTGTGAAATCAGAACATTCTGTTGTTAAGGAAAGCTTTCAGAATAGATTTTACTTCTAATTTTGACAACAGAATTCAATTAATTTTCGTGAGAGGCATATATTTGTACTTATAAAGAAACAGTTTTGTGTCTCAAGAGGAATTTAGGCCTATATTTTTTTAAAGAATAGTCCTACCAAATTTTTTTGAACTCTCTAGCAGCCTAATAAACTTGTTATTAAGGATAGGTCCATTCCGATTTTCGATTCCAGGAATCATCGATTCTAATGGTATCGAACATTCCCGATAACGTATCCTCCATTGAATACAGTTTCGATTCCGATTCTTGCTTTTTCGACTACTAAAATACGAATACTATGTAATTTATTGTAAGAATAATCAATTATCAACGGACACTTAGTTATGCTTTGGATGAATTCAACTATTAAAGGTAACGCCGGTTTGAGATAACGAAACATTATTATTATTAATGACGCAACAACAAAGACGATAGGAAACATTTTCGGTCCGTTTGTTTGTCATAGCTCGTCTCTCTCTCACTCTCACTCAGGCGGGCTCAACTCTCTCTTTCTCTCTCTCTCCCCTTCTATGGGAACCGCAAGGTTTCAATATATTTTGCATCGACGGATAGAGTGGTTTTTGCAAATACGTAAAACCTTGTATCGTAGCATTGTTGGTTTTGTTTGTTAATTAATTCTGTATAACACGCATATTTTACATTTAGTTTGGAATAATTACGAAATAAACAGAGAGAAAAATCTGTACTGATAGCCTTCTAATTAGATATGACAGACTACAAATAATTGTAGTTCGATACTTAATGCCAAACAGCCTGAAAATAAAATAGCCTAACGCTCACCATTAAGTTGTGTTGTTTCGTTTCGTCATTCAGCGAGCCGTTTTAAGGGGTTGAGTTTGCTGTAGTTACGACTGTTCCGAAATTATGTTGTTGTTAGTTACCCGTCAAGTGTTAGTTTTATCATCTTTATATTTATTTTAAAAGAGATTTTTCTCAAATTCGGTTATTAAATGCGACAAGCGCCGAAACTGGCTTGACCCAAAGCTTGTTCAGATTATTGTATTTTTGAACAGAAACCTGTATTGCTTACCAGACTTTTAAACTACTATACTTAAAATTAACCTATTCGCAATAATTTTTCACTTTTCCTGTGTTTGACTTGTTTTTAATTTTTGTTTTGTTTTGACAAACAATGAACAAATGCTCAGGTATTACGTTATAAAATAGTGTAAATAAATTTCACATTTGTAATTTGAAATAAATCATTACGTCTATCCGCTATGTTTGTCATGTTTTCAGAAATTCCTATTCATATATCAACGTTGAAGGTTTTGTGTAGCCTATTACATTAAAACGGATTTTTTAATAGGTTCCCCATATGAGGAAGACGTTAACTAAATTCATTATTGGAGAGTATTGTGTAGGTCTATAACTTATAAGAATCGACAATCGGAAAAAATATTTTAGGAATCGGCCCATCTCTAACTCTTACAAAAATGCTCCTGTATTAATCCTCATAACTTTTCCTAGTAAAATTTTGTGATTGGAATGGAGAAATATATAAATAAATAAAAGTTTCCAAATTTTTGATCAATTGAATTTTACTTTAAATTTGGATACCTTGGATAGCTCGTAAAATTTCGGTTTCAAATTTTGAGGTAATTCACTTTTAGTGATTCCAAATAAAATGAGACCCCCCCCCCCGTACGACTAATACAAAATATATTGGCGAATAAAAACATGTTTTATCCAGAACTTGAAGTTTTTTAATAACAAAAAATTGTTTCAAACAACTGTTAAAAATTTCCCATTTTAATCAATGACACATTAATGTTGAATAGTTATTGCAGTATTGTGGAAAGTTTCAGATTTCTGAGCCCAACAGCTTCAAAGTTCTAACAACATGAATACATAATACATGTAACAGGCTTAATCATAGCAACCCAAGAGAAGCAAGAGTATTGCTGGAATCTGTACTGATAGTCTTCTAATTAGATATGACAGACTACAAATAATTGTAGTTCGATACTTAATGCCAAACAGACTGAAAATAAAAAAAAGTAGCCTAACGCTGGAATATGGAGAAGCAAGTGTATAGCTGGAATATGGAGAAGCAAGAGTATAGCTGGAATCTGGCGAAGCAAGTGTATAGCTGGAATCTGGAGAAGCAAGAGTATAGCTGGAATATGGAGAAGCAAGTGTATAGCTGGAATTTGGAGAAGTAAGAGTATAGCTGGAATCTGGAGAACCAAGTGTATAGCTGGAATCTGAAGAAGCAAGAATATTGATGGAATCTGCAGAAGTAAGAATTTTGATGGAATCTGGAGAAGCAATAGTATAGCTGGAATCTGTACTGATAGTCTTCTAATTAGATATGACAGACTACAAATAATTGTAGTTCGATACTTAATGCCAAACAGACTGAAAATAAAAAAAAGTAGCCTAACGCTGGAATATGGAGAAGCAAGTGTATAGCTGGAATATGGAGAAGCAAGAGTATAGCTGGAATCTGGCGAAGCAAGTGTATAGCTGGAATCTGGAGAAGCAAGAGTATAGCTGGAATATGGAAAAGCAAGTGTATAGCTAGAATCTGGAGAAGCAAGAGTATAGCTGGAATCTGGAGAAGCAAGTGTATATGCTGGAATCTGGAGAAGCAAGAGTATTGATGGAATCTGCAGAAGTAAGAATTTTGATGGAATCTGGAGAAGCAATAGTATAGCTGGAATCTGGAGAAGCAAGAGTATAGCTGGAATCTGGAATTCTCAGATTTACAATGGTTTTTCATTCTGCGGTATTCGAATGATGAGTATGTTTCTTTAAAAAACCCCAACATAATTTGCTGTTAACGTAAGTATGAATCTATTTATGCAGTAAACAGATCGTGGGCGTTGGTTACACCCGATAAAATCTTTAATTATAGAACAAAGAATCTACCGTGTTTGAAACAAAACTAAGCTTTGTTCGGCCATCTCATCACAGGTAACCAAGGAACGGATGCGATAGAATTTTGGTAATGTTTAGTTCAAATATAGCAGAAATGTTTTTATTTTAAAAGAATATATTAAAAATTTACTATAAACATTTACTTTCCTGGAAAGTTCATATCCCAGAAGTGCCCTAAAATGCCTTATGTAGCATACACCCTTTTCCTAAACTTACTCAATAGGGACCGCTTATGTTAAGGCACTTTATACAGGTGTCGCATCCTCTTAAATGCAAAAATTCTAAGTTTTAAAAATATTATTTGAATTCCCCCTTTGTGCTTTGCGTTAAAGAGGGAAAAATATCCGCGTGATGTTTTCATCTCCTTTTACACCTATAAAAAGTCCAATTTTCGATTAGTATATCTGCAAGATATATTGTAACTTAATTGTTAACACGTTACCAAGTATTTGATAATGCACAACTCGGTAAGGGTTGTTAAAACTAGTTGTTTTGTCCGCATGAAGGAATGTACCACCGACGTTCCCGTAGGTGGGTTTATTACTGATGTTTTACCTAAATTAGACATTTCATTTAAAGGCATTCCGAACACTAACACTCTCCGGGAAGTGGATGGTGTACGTAGCTATAAGCAAACAAAACCCTTTATTGATTGACAGCTGATTACTATGATATTAATTACCTGGAATCGTCAGGATAGTGAATCTCGTGTAATACAACGTTATATAGATATTACTTAATCATGATTTTTATGAATATAACTATTCAAGAAATAACATCGTTTTATCCAAAGGAACTTCTATACATCTGTTACAATTACTGACTTACAATATGAACATAAGATATACTACATGATGAAATTAACTTAAATTAGAAAACGAAAACAATTATTGATTATCAATGTGGACCATTATTTGAGCCAGAAACCTACAACAAAGATGAGAGGTTTACAATAAAAGCATGTTCGTGGTATTTTATGACTGCATTGAGCCCAATGAGGCTCAGCTAACAATTATGAATATAATATTCACTTATCTATTACAAGTAATACAAAGGCATTGAAGGTATTTATCAATTATGCGTATCACCCCCGTTGTATGCTGTCAGGACAATTTGTACTGTTTAAGAAATATTATAAATCTTCATCGTATTATACTTGGCCTTTACGTGGAATATACTTGGCTTACACGTGGACTATACTCGAACTTTACATGGACTATACTTGACCTACAATTAGGGGTGATCGTTCAGCTTACTGACTTAATTAGGTATATTGTATAATTAAATGTAAACAACTTTTAATTAACTTTTGTTATAATTAATTCAAAAGGCGATTGTATGTTGTCTCCAGTTCTGCTGTTCCCTGGTGAGTGATAGTAGGACGAAATTGGAGTGAGTATATCTCCCATCCCTCTTTGGTCACAATGGAGACGTTTCTCGAACAATCCGAAACAACAACACTAATTATCTATATAACCTGCACTTCAATCAAAATATGTTCTTTGTCTCCAGTCCTGCTGTTCCCTGGTGAGTGATAGTAGGACGAAATTGGAGTGAGTATATCTCCCATTCCTCTTTGGTCAAGATGGAGACCCTTCTTGAACAACTAATACCTATATAACTTGGTCTTTAATCAAAATATGTTCTTTGTCTCCAGTCCTGCTGTTCCCTGGTAAGTGATAGCAGGACGAAATTGGAGTGAGTATATCTCCCATTCCTCTTTGGTCAAGATGGAGACCCTTCTTGAACAACTAATACCTATATAACTTGGTCTTCAATCAAAATATGTTCTTTGTCTCCAGTCCTGCTGTTCCCTGGTAAGTGATATTAGGACGAAATTGGAGTGAGTACATCTCCCATTCCTCTTTGGTCAAGATGGAGACGCTTCTTGAACAACTAATACCTATATAACTTGGTCTTTAATCAAAATATGTTCTTTGTCTCCAGTCCTGCTGTTCCCTGGTAAGTGATAGTAGGACGAAATTGGAGTGAGTATATCTCCCATTCCTCTTTGGTCAAGATGGAGACGCTTCTTGAACAACTAATACCTATATAACTTGGTCTTCAATCAAAATATGTTCTTTGTCTCCAGTCCTGCTGTTCCCTGGTAAGTGATAGTAGGACGAAATTGGAGTGAGTATATCTCCCATTCCTCTTTGGTCAAGATGGAGACGCTTCTTGAACAACTAATACCTATATAACTTGATCTTCAATTAAAATATGTTCTTTGTCTCCAATCCTGCTGTTTCCTGGTGAGTGATAGTAGGACGAAATTGGAGTGAGTATATCTCCCATTCCTCTTTGGTCAAGATGGAGACGCTTCTTGAACAACTAATACCTATATAACTTGATCTTCAATTAAAATATGTTCTTTGTCTCCACTCCTGCTGTTCCCTGGTGAGTGATAGTAGGACGAATTTGGAGTGAGTATATCTCCCATTCCACTTTGGTCAAGATAGAGACGCTTCTCGAACAATCCGAATCATAACAACTAATTCTCTATATAACCTGCACATCATTCAGAAAATTTTGTATTGTAGTCAGTCTAGCTGTTCCCAGCCGAGTGAGAGCAGAATGCATTGGCACAGCGTAGGGCTTCCAATCCTCTTTGGTCACAATGGAAACGCCACGAACAATCCTAACACGAAGACTAACTCTTTATTTTGCCCTTCTTTCCGATCATGTAGTACTGCCGCCAGTCTAGCAGTTCCCAGCCGAGTGAGAGTAGAATGCATTAGCAGAACAAGAGCTCCCAATCCTCTTTGGTCGTAATGGAAACGCCACGAACAAACCTAACACAAAGACTAACACTTTATCTTACACATCTTTGAGATCATGTAGTTTTGTCACCAATCTAGCTATCCCCAGCCGAGTGAGAGTAGAATGCATTAGCAGAACGTAGGGTTTATAAATCCTCTTTGGTCACAATGGAAACGCCACGAACAATCCTAACACGAAGACTAACTCTTTATCTTGCCCTTCTTTCCGATCATGTAGTACTGTCGACAGTCTAGCTGATCCCAGCCGAAGGAGAGTAGAATGCATTAGCAGAACGAGAGCTCCCAATCCTCTTTGGTCGTAATGGAAACGCCACGAACAAACCTTACACGAAGACTAACTCTTTATCTTGCACGTTTTTCAGATCATGTAGTATTGACGCCAGTCTAGCTGATCCCGGCCGAGTGAGAGTAGAATGCAATGGCAGAACGAAGAGCTCCCAATCCTCTTTGAACGTAATGGAAACGCTACGAACAAACCTAACACGAAGACTAACTCTATATCATGTAATTTCTTTCAGATGCTGTATTATTGTCGCCAATCTAGCTGTTCCCAGCCGAGTGAGAGTAGAATGCATTGGCAGAACGTAGAGCTACTTATCCACTTTTGTCACAGTGGAAACGCCTCGAACAATCCTGACACGAAGACTAACTCTTTATCTTGCACTTCTTTCAGATCATGTAATTTTGTCGCCAGTCTAGCTGTTCCCAGCCGAGTGAGAGTAGAATGCATTGGCAGAACGTAGAGCTACTTATCCACTTTTGTCACAGTGGAAACGCCTCGAACAATCCTGACACGAAGACTAACTCTTTATCTTGCACTTCTTTCAGATCATGTAGTTTTGTCGCCAGTCTAGCTGTTCCCAGCCGAGTGAGAGTAGAATGCATTGGTAGAACGTAGAGCTACCAATTCTCCTTGGTCACAAAGGAAACGCCATGAACAATCCTAACACGAAGTATAACTCTTTATTTTCCACTTCTTTCGTATCATGTAGTTTTGTCGCCAGTCTAGCTGATTCCAGCCGAGTCACAGGAGAATGCATTGGCAGAACGTAGAGCTCCTTATCCACTTTGGTCACAGTGGAAACGCCTTGAACAATCCTGACACGAAGACTAACTCTTTATCTTGCACTTCTTTCAGATCATGTAGTCTTGTCACCAGTCTAGCTGTTCCCAACCGAGTGAGTGAAGAATGCATTTCCAGATCGTACATTTTCGGCCCTTCTTGGGTCACAGTAGAAACGCCAAGAACAACCCTAACACGAAGACTAACTCTTTTAATTTTGCACTTCTTTCTCATCTTGTAGTCTTGTCGCCAGTCTAGCTGTTCCCAGCCGAAGGAGAGTAGAATGCATTGGCAGAACGTAGAGCTCCCAATCCTCTTTGGTCGCAATGGAAACGCCACGAACAATCTCAATACGAAGACTAACTCTATATTTAGACATTTCTTTCAGATCATATTGTCTTGTTGCCAGTCTAGCTGTTCCCAGCCAAGTGAGAGTAGAATGCATTTATAGAACGTACATTTTCGTTTCCTCTTTGGTCACAAAGGAGACGGCGCGAATAATCCTAACACGAGAACTAATTCTTTATATAACATGCACTTTATTCAGAATTGAGTTTAATTAGGAAAAACCAGTAGGCTACATATGAAGGCTATTAGAAACGCTCTGATACTGTTTAGGGATAAAACAATTTCGAAAAATAAAATTAGTGTTGTTTTGCCAAACCGTTTACCGGAAGATAGTATTTTCCCGAATTTTAATTCGAAAACTAGAACTATATTCAAGCCGTACTTAGTGATAAATATAGGCCCTATGTATAGTAATCTAAGGGTTGAAACTTTGGGTTTCATTGAAGTGCTTGAGGGATACCTTTTTCAGTTTAAATTGAAATTACTTTTTATTTGAAACCTTTTCATTATAACAGCCCCTTCCAGTAACTGAAACCGCTTTCATTTCTTAAAAAACGCTCTGTAAATGAATATTGAATAGAGCATTCAGGTGACACCTTGTTTGGCGTACCTTTTTCATACATAATACATTAAAACCATCTTTTATGTAAATTCAGAATTATTGTTACTTTCACTAGTGGTTTCTGTTATAACTGGTAAGCTGGTATTTTAGCAGGATTTCCTTTATAAGACAACTGTTGTAAAAAGGGGCTGCGTGTTAAGGTTTTCGCTCACATTCACTGAAGGTAAGTTTTTACATTTCTTTCTTAACATAAAAGCTTCCTGTAGGACCTTGTCCATCGCGTGACTGTTCGTTCGTGTTAAACGGGCAAAAATGTGGCAACGTTGAATCGCTGTTTGGCAACATTGCAATTAAAAGCTTTATAAATTAAAAGCAGTTTGTTAAAAACTTATTGTTTAATTTAAAGTCTAGTGATTGTCTTACACGTTATGTAATAAATACAGCTGTAAAAAAGTTATACTTTTACGTGTAAAAACGTTAATTTGAAATATTGCCTGTGTTCCTTTTAAATAATTAATGTGTTTTTTCGTGCTATACAATTGTTTTTAGTTACATAGAATTGCAACGTTTCCTAACTACCGCTAAATAAATTTACGTATGAAATATAATTGCTGAACAGTCAGCTGATGAATTACTTGGAAAGGGTATCCGCGGAGGTAGTTTTTCCCTCAGGATTGTGCTCCTGAAAGAACGACTTTTACCACCACATGTTTGCGGTTCGGACAGACAGCTGAGGATTTGAATTTTTAATTTGCAGAATAGAGAAGAGTTAATTCCTTCTTCTTTTGCAGTATTATTTTCGTGATATTAGACGACTTATCTAAAGGCATTATTGGATTATGCAGGAGGGATATAACGAATATGGTAGGATTATAATTCCAAATGGGTAAAAGTCATATATCTCACGGGCATTGTTGTGGTTTACAATAAACCTGGGTACAAAGCTAATGGAACTGGATTAACCTTGTGACAGAAAGTTTTTGGAAAGAAGAAAAAAGCATAATAATAATCGAAACTCCAGGTAAGACAGTCCTGTGGTTTTTAACCAAGTAAAATGAAACCTTCCCAACACACTAATCTTTCCTTTAAACACTGATATCTTTAATAAGCACATAATTACAGTAGGCCATAGTCTCATTCCAAAAATTAACGTCGCTTCCATTAACATTAAACAATATCCTCATCTCAAACAATGTCTCCTTAAACATTAACCTCATCATAAACAATAATGTTTCCTTAAACAATTAATTTATGAGAAAACTTCAATATTAACTTTTAACACAACGACAAAATTATAATTAAAGCAATTAATTAATGAATCAGTACAAGATATAGTAAATTACTAAATTAACAAAGTTATATAATATATAATCAATTAACAAATTAATTTTTTTAACTATTAAAATTTAAATTTTAAATAACTAACTATAATTTCTTACTAGTTCTTGTATTGTGGTATTGGCTGTTTGATTACTTTCATTAATCATTGCATTATGTTATCAATTGATATTTTTATGAAGCTTTTCTTGTTTTTCAAAGTAAAATAGCCCACTAACTCCTATTTTTACTGGATTAGAGCTACAATATTTGTGCAAACAATACTATACAATTGGAGCCCATGCAATTTCTGTTTGTTATCCTTACAACAGTTCCCCCCTTTGCTTCAATAGAAATAATCATCCTGTGTAAACAGACGTACTGTTTACGTTGCACTCGATACCAGCAAAGTGCTGACGGAAAATTGGGAAAGTTTGTTGCGACTGCATTACTGTCATTTGGGAATATTTCTTTATACCTGTTTATTTAGAAAGAAAGTTGAGAGGCTTTGTTTTTTAGAAATATATTATGACTTTCTTCGAAATTAAAATGCATCCGTATCTGTGCAGAAATGTACACTGTAAAGACTTTCTTCGAAATTTCCTTGCAATCTTTCACCGTCCATTGTATGTATAATGTTGGACTATTATTTTTGTTTGTTACTATTTATATGATTTTTTTTGTCGCTTGTATTGTGTTGTAGTTTCTTTTCGCTTCCTTTTTGCATTGTCCGTTTATGAAAAAAGGTTCAATGCTGTTAATCCAGTTTATGTGTTAGTTTTTTTTTTTTGTAAAATTTTAATTTTAGAGGATTATTTATGATATTAGGTGGTAATCATGACAACAATTTAAGGTTGTGCAATGAAGGTTTCGACGACAACTAGATGTATTTCATCGAGGATTGAAAATTGGTACACACACACACACACACACATGTATATATATAATGAAGGAATTTAAAAACAAATTGATATATAATGAAAATTGATTTATTTGAAAGTACATAGAATGCAGTTTTAATTTACTTGGTTCTGAAAATGATATCTTTTGATATAAAATTTAGAAATATAAATTTGGAATATAAAAAAAATAATAAAATCTGAAGGTTTAAATATATTTCTTCCAGGAAGTAACTTGAAACTTCGAAAGGGTAGACGGTATCTGGATAGGGGCAAGGAAGGTTGTGAGTGGAACAATTGTCTTTTATGACACCAGTTGAGTTTACGACACCACCCTGTCAACCCATGTTATCAGTCAACAATAGCTAGTCTCATATACAAAATTCTTAGATAGACTACAGAAATTAAACATTAATAAATAGCTTACATTAAAAACTAACGTTTATGTATCTACTAAACTTACTCAAATAATCAGTTTTGTTTCTGCTCAGGACCGCAAAAAACATAAATTGGTTGACATCTATAATAAAACTGCCCAATCAATTCATGAAATTAGCGGCTCATAGGGCCTTGTCCTCTTGAAGATTTTTTGTTGTTTTATATTTTTATAATTTTTTTACATTTTTACATTTTCCTGTTGAAGAATGAATATTTTTGAGTTTTTTGTTTTTTTTTCAAAATGTTTTTATTTATATATTAGGCCTAAACAGGATAAAAATTGTTGACTGCAATTATGAAATCGATAAATAACTCCTCAGTTGTTGGATGAAGGCTTCTCCAAGTGTATTCTGTGAGGTATGTCTCTATAGGTACCGTCTACCCGAATAAAATAATTAAGGATACAAATAAAAACATAGAAGCCGAAGGGGATGAGACGATGGACTAAGAGTGTGATGTTTTGAAATAAAGAATTTGTTGTGTGCGGGGTAGACGGTATCTGGATGGGGGCAAGGAAGGTTGTGAGTGGAACAATGGTCTTTTATAACACCGTCTACCCCTTCGAAAATATAGAATATTCAGAGTGTGATATTCGTCTTTGGGACGAGACTAGTTTTTATTTTTTGTTTAATAAGGGTTAATAATGCCTGTAACAGTTGTGGAAGAAATGTAAATGTAGTTGGACTTACTTTCTACCTGGGATACGGAGAAGAGAATCAATCTTGCGCAGAATTGTAAGCAAGGAGGGATATCCTCGCAGTCGTGAGACGTATACCAGTTACTTTTTTTTCGTTATACCTCCATATATGTCCTTATACATCTATATATAAACTTCTTTTTCTCCCTCTTTATATATATATATATATATATATATATATATATATATATATATATATATATATATCACTTACACTACATTGTACACACACTTACTACTCTACACTTACTTACATTGTCATGTGGTACAGAGGTAATATTCCATTTTTGGATTCAATACATTTTGGGGACCTTTTTTAGTGTCTTAGAGTTAATTTTGTCTATTAAGTTGAATTTATCGTTTTTTTTATTTCATTTGTATTTGTTAATTTATGATATTATTTTGTGTTCATAAATTTATAGCTGTTCCCATAACAGCTATATATATATATATATATATATATATATATATATATATATATATATATATATATATATATCACTTACACTATAATGTACTTGAACAAGAATCTTACTTTGTTTATACGCAAGTTAACTTTCGAATACTAATTACGGTGTCTTCATTATCGAGCATCAACTGAAACTGAGTATTTTAGTAGATTACCAGGTGTGTGGGATTTCCATTGTCATGTGGTACAGAGGTAATATTCCATTTTTGGATTCAATACATTTTGGGGACCTTTTTTAGTGTCTTAGAGTTAATTTTGTCTATTAAGTTGAATTTATCGTTTTTTTATTTCATTTTTATTTGTTAATTTATGATATTATTTTGTGTGCATAAATTTATAGCTGTTCCCATAACAGCTATATATATATATATATATATATATATATATATACACACACACACTCTCCCTGTCTTCTATCTATATGTACCTCTCTCTATACTCCCATATTCCTCTCTATGTTGGGGCGCCCAGTGGTTGAGAGAGACCAAAGCATATGTGGAACTGTTGGACGATTGTGAAGGTTGATAATAAATATAACTTTATTAATTCTCTATTCTACCTTTACTTTATCCTCTTACTCTTAACTCATTCAATCACATTTACTCTTTTTCAATTATTCCTTAGCAAGTTACATTTTGTCTCATAATTTTAACATTTTCAAATTCATCAATATTCATTCACTCTCAACAATTACTATATCACTTAACATTTCAAATACATTTATACAACTTTGTTCCTTGAAACACAATTATACTGTTTTAACAATTAAACTTGCTTTTAACCCAATCACAACATTACATACAGCTGTTATTATTTCCACAACTTTTAATATTCATATGCTCTTTTTCAACTGACTGTTAACATTTTCAACAAATAATTATTAATATGCATTTAATCTTTCATCTCACTCTTAATATTTCAACAATTGCAAAATTAATACTTTCACAAATTACCAATTTATATAGCCATTTCTTTATACTTCATTTATAAAATTTCTCTGGCTATCTCTGTATCTCATTACTGCATTTACTTTAATAATTAAAACAGTTACCCTTGTAACTAATACAAGCAATCACACGTTGCTAATTACCTCGAGTACTTACAGTGTACTTACGCTTCCTACGGCGAATCTATCGTCTCCCTTCTACACTATCGTCCCTTCTATCGTCCCACACTACATGAAGCTCTCGGCTTCCACGTCGAACGTTTGCCACCCTTCAGGCGGTTTATAAGAACTATCCTCTCGACGAACGTACTACCACCTTTCAGTCGGTTTACAAGAACTAGCCTCGCGACGAACGAATTGCACTTCCGGCAAACGTATCGCCTCCTTCAGCATACGTCTCGCCTCCTCCGGCGACGTTCGTATGCGGCGACTGTCTTTACATCCCTATACCTCCTCTTTACCTCTTTATACCTCAAAATTATTTTCTTTCTATGTTTCTCCCTAAAGCTATTTATAACTCTAAATACCTTTCTGCTCATATTTACCGGCCTGTCCTCCCTCTCAACCTCCCTCTCAACCTCCCTCTTTACCCCGTTATTACTTTTCAATATATGTATTTATACTTTACCTCCTAATACCACTAAATATTTGCCTATATTTTCCTAAGCTCTCTGTACCTTCACCTATACATCCCTAGAGCACTCTCCAAAGCCCTCTCTATTCATCCTACACCTACGTCTGGAGAAGCATAAATGAAAAAGAGAAGGCTTTAATTTAGAAAGGCCTATGCTCTCATGTTAGAAAGACGAAGTTCTCTAGTAGTATGGGGGATAGGAATCAGTTCCTATTTATAGGGCAACGTGAAGTAGACCTAATCTATATCACGTTCTACACCTCTAGAGAAAGGAAAATTTATTGGTTTATGCTTGACTAAGGTACGAAGGCCATCTGGAATTATGATGGTACTGCGAGGGGAGAGGAATAATTGTTTTCCATATCCTGAACTTTATCGTAAAGTTGTGTCTACTTGCTATTTGAAATATGTAAGTGGTTGACTTCCTCATCCGGGACCTCCAAAACTTTACAATCAAGGATGAATTAGTGACATAGTATTGCAATTTACTTTTATATTCTGGAGTAAGTTTAAACAGCCATTACTTAAGGTTGGTAAAGCAAACGATGGAGTAGTTGTTTACGATCTGAGAGGGTTCGTTTTACTGTGACGTCATTACTGGTTACGAACTAATTATTTTTTTTAACTTTGCTTGTTCAGATTTTTTTTGATAGATAGCATACATTTGAAATAATTGTTGATTTTAACATCTATTTAGAGCGCGATCCTAAGCTTTTGGGCTGAAACAGACTTCATAAGTTAACACTAGATTTTGGAAGTTGTCGATTTTAATGCTACAGGTCTTATTGGCATTCCGAATGCAGACAAACCTCTTCGCTTCGACCGATGTTAGTCTTTTTTGAGTTTTAACGTCAATTTAATTATACGGTTACAAAGACCAGAGAGCGCAACTGAAGGAAGATATTTCTGTTCATTATTGCGCAATGGCCCTGCGGGAGTTGTGTAATCCAATTTGTCGAGCCAATTAGCTAACAGAAAGGGTCAGGCGTTTGTTCTACCTGGAGATAAGTAGTTTTAAAATAAAATGCTACCTTGGCATGAAGGATTACCTCTTGTTACAGAACTGATACATTCGTAACTCTTTGTAGGTTAGTTGGCGTTACAAGTTTAGTGATAAATCGTCAAATAATTATTTGAAAAAAAAAGTTTTTTTTTAGTCTCGTTTACTGCATTTGCTTGAACATTTTGATCACTAAAATCGCTCATAAACAATTACAGCAATATATAAAAAAAATAAGTGAATTCCTACCGAGATCAATAATGACAACTTTTATTTTATATAAATTTTATTTTATAATTACAATTAATATAAATACGTAAATAAATATGACAGAATTACAATATTAAGTTACAAAATAGAAAGAGAGTTTCCCTGCAATTCTCCATTACCCTCTACATTGGCCTACAGCAGGCCTACGTGATGTTGGACTTTTGTATGTAGCTATTTTTTCGTTTCTAATTTATGAAGCTGATGGTGATCTATAATTTTCCACTCTATCAATCTCTTGTAATGGTTTATTATTGTAAGGAACTTTTCTCTTATAATTTCATTACATCTTTAAGTACAGTAATACATTTCTACCAATGGGAAAGTTGGCTCAAAGTGCCTAAGTGCTGCATTTCAAAGTATGTACCTATTCAGTTCGAATCCGACCGAGAAATCAACTTTTATAAAATTAATTAATGAATAAATGTTTGAAAAAACTGTATTAACACCAATTTTCATCCCCTTCAGGTTTCAAAAAATGTATTTGAAATTGATTGGATGAGAAAAACCTATTTTAGTAACGATTGAAAATTTGTAGAAGATATAGCCTACACAATTAGAGTATGAGCTAATATAAGGAATTGAAAAAAAGAAAACAATAAAACCAACAAGTACAAAACTTATTTTAAAAGTCATAATATTTAATTTGGATTTTTAATTCTATACTTTTATTATTTATTTTGTTAAATACTATTTGTTTGAGAAACTGCATAGCTATATTATTAAATTTTTCATTTTTTAACATTCCAGTTAAGAACGTGTTGCATCTTGAGAACCCTAATCCATGAATTTAATTCTTCGCGTTTAAACTGCGATGTCAAAATATAATAATTTACCGTCCATTATATTCGGCGAAAATAGACTACTTGTCTTTTTATGTTTAAATGTACTATGGGTTTGGTTTTATGGCTGGTATGTATTTTTAAATTGTTTACACACTTAAGTATATCTTGTTTAGTATTCGTTTGGCCTTCTCTCATTAGCTGATTGATTATTTTATATTTACATACACCTAGAGTTTCTTTTTTCCATGGTGAAAAACTTTATTGAATTGTAAAAAAAGACTAATGGGTGATGGGAAATATTGTTTAGTTAAATAAAGAAAGATGGGCTGGATGATAGAATCACTATTTACGTGTAAAATAAAAATACTGTAAGTTAAAAACGTTTTTAAAAACACGCTTTTATTTCGAAAATTTTTTAAAACAATACAATAATTTCTTTTTACCCCAGAATTTTTTTTATATCTAAAACTAAAGCCGTTATTTTACTTCCAAAACGCAGAAGTTGGAAAATTTAATAAAACTACAAGGTCAAAAGTACTTACATATTTTAGATAAGAACATATTGTGGGTATCCTAAGCTTTAGTTTTAATAAAACAAAATTTTCAAATTCCCCCAAAACAAGAAAACACCATTATATTTTTTTAACATTATTTCACGATAGAATTCTGTATTCAAAAGATTAAAAAAAAAATATTTTTTTTTTGTTTTATTTTTATTTTTATATGTTTTGCCACACAAAGTACACGGCAATGCAAAATTTGAGCTCAATTGAAAAGTGGACGAAACATAGACTACTAGAATGGAACTAAATTATACTCCATTCAGACTAGTGTAACTGTCAATTATTTTTGGTAGCTTTAATTCTTATGAGTTAAATCTCATTTTAAATATTGCAGTTTATAGTTACATATTTAGAAGATGACCTGCAAGTCTTATTAAATTATTATTTAAAGGCTTATTAAATTAAGATGTATGGGATTTGTGTGCTCGTTAAATAATTGCTCTCTTAAATCTTCAATTAAAACAAATCAAACATATTTTATTTAGCAAAAAAATTATAAAGTTACAAACCAAAATACATATTTCTTAGACATTGCGTTAGTTACTGATTAGTGAACATTTAACATTTGACTTATGAGAAAATTTACATATTAACAAATCAATGGCTGAAATGACTCTATTTTCGAGTTTGCTTGCTTGCTCTTTTCATAATTAATTCTTACAATTTAAACTGAAAACAAATGCACCAAATAATGCATAAATTACATTTATGTACGTATTGAAAATCTTAAAGTTTATTAATTTTGTACTAAACTGTTTAAGCATTTAAATTTTGTGATAGTTCACCAAAGTTTGAATTTGTTCACTTAGCTGTTTTAACAAGGTGTAGCCTCGCATCCTTCTACTGGAAAAACCTTACAAGATTCCCTCGGTCATGATTTTGGAAATAGCTTCAGTAACTCAGCGTTCTATCTTCGTTCTTGGCAATATGTACTGTCTTCTACATTCTGATTACAAGAAATTAAAATAATGAATATTATATTAAAAATTCAAAATAAAACATTTCCTCGCTCTTGGAGACGACCGTTGCCTTCTACATCCCGATTTCAAGAGAAGTTAACTATCGCTGTTACATTAAAAAATTAAAATAAAACACTTCTTCCCTCCTTGCACTACAATGCATGTTTCCGTTCCTACATCCTGATTTCAAGAGAATTAAAAATCGTAGCAAAGCAAGCGTTCTAGTTACCGCGCATCGAATGATGCGCATCTTACCGATGAGTAAATTAAAACCGTTCTTGGTCTATAAAACTAACATTTTTAAACCGCTACATTTAAGAAGTTGTAACTGACTTTTTGTATTAATTATTAAAATAAAGCCCTGACACGACGTGATTTTGTGACTCCTAAAGGGAATAAAAAATATAATAGTAATTCAACATTCTACTTGTATTTCCAATATTTAATAAATTACGTTAAATATCTACATGGTTACGTCGTGATTGGCCTCTATTGCCAAGGAATAATATGTAGAACTAAAAAATGTCACTGAACATATCCTAAACGTAACAGTTTAAATATTTCAGTTTTTAGTAGGTGATCCATAGAAAAGTATGGTAGCAGATCAGAGCGTGAAGGCAAGGGGGTCATCATCTTAGGCGGTTCGAAGTCTGAATGGCCTAAAGTCGCAATTTTATTTAACACTTTTCACATTAACTCTAAGACAAGGTCGTAACTATACAAACTCACAATATTGAGTTAAATACGTCCGTAGATCTATGCACCAAACTGGGTAGCTTGGTTGATAAAACTTACTGTTTAATTATAGAGAAATAAAGATGTCATTTAAATCTCACGGTTTAATTCAAAAAAATGTAAGACTCGTTATTTAATTACAGAGAAAGACAGACGACTGAATAATGAAACATTTTGTTTAATTGCAGAAAAAGACAAACTCAGGAATAATAAAATTCACTGTTTAATTGCAAAAAGAGGCAATGAATGATAAAACTCAATGTTTAAATTCTGAAAAAGTAAGACGGCTGAGTTATGAAACATATTGGATAATTGTAGAGAACGACATACAGGATGATAAAAATCAGTGTTTAGATTCAGATAAAGAAAGACGGTTGAGTGATAAAACTTATAGTTTAATTGCTAACAGAGTGCTAGATGATCAACTCACTGTTTAATTGCACAGGTAAATAGACGGCTGGATAGAAATTACTGTTTAATTACAAAGAACGACATACAGGATGATAGAAGTCAGTGTTTAATTGCATAGAATGGAACGGCTACATAATAAAACCTTCTGTTTAGTTGCTGAGAAGGACTGTAAGTTGACTGACCAACTGACTCTTAATTGCAAAAAAAGGCAAAAGGTTGGGTGATAAAACTTACTGATTAATTGTAAACAGACGGCTGGATGATCAACGCACTGTTACAGAGAAAGACAATTGGTAGAATGAGAAAGACCCCATTGTTTAAGAATCATTGGTAAATTACATGAAAAAATAAATGACGTAATAATTTTTTTTGAAACAATACATGTTAGACAAAAAAAAACTATTGAAAAACTGACAAGGTATAAAAACATTTTAAAAATTTACCCCAAAAGCAATAAATTGTGATGAGGTAGGGGCGCTAACTTAAACCTAAGCCTCTTTGACTTATGCTCAGTATTATTACCAAAATGTCCCCCTGCAATATTTTCTTATACACAAGAAAGCTGCCTCAGTCTCCTGCCTATAAATATTATTTTATTCCTTATATTATCAACACTTGCTGTTTAATTATAAAATTTAATGCATTATTAATAAATAATTGTCCAGTATTATTTTTTTTTATTCAATTTTTAAATCTAGAGAGTAATTACATTATTAGCAATCGTTATCGTTTGTTGCAGTTTATGTTTTATTAGTTGATTTTTGTAAATGTTGTATTTTCTACATCAGAAAGCTGATTAACATCAGATAAGCATATGAAGATTTTTATAAGATTTTTGTTTTAAAACATAAGAAATAAACTGAAACTCAATCGACGCCCAGTGGAAAAGTCACCTTTTCTTATTTTATTTTAAATTTTCAAAGATAAATTTAAAACGGCTTCCAAAAAAACACAACAAATTCTTTATTTCAAAACATCACATTCTTAGTCCATCGTCTCATCCCCTTCGGCTTCTATGTTTTTATTTGTATCCTTAATTATTTTATTCTAATAAGCACTCCTATTTTTATTGATCGTGCCACTCAGTCAATGTATCGCGTCATTAATCACTTTACGTTCTTTTCTGGTTTATGTTTCATCGGGTTCATCTTCACTGTTTACTAAAGCTGCACGGATTCAACTAATAATCTACAGAAGGAAATTTGTATAATGGTGCAAGACTGTGCAAAGCATCAGTGATGAGTGTAACAAGCGATCTTGTTTCACAACTTATTATTCTTACCCGTGCCAATTATGAGTAGATATTCTGATAACAAAACTTAAAGCTAGACAAAATATATACTCCAAACCCGACGACATAAGTCTAAGGCTTGTTCCGAAAAAAACCTTTGTGTTTTGACGAAAATCTCTATCTTGTATAAAGGAACCAATATATATATATATATATATATATATATATATATATATATATATATATATATATATATATATATTGTTGAATATATAAAAGCATTTGTTTCTTTAATTGCTAAAAAATTGTTTGATAAGCTTGACTAGATTTAAACCACTCGTGTTATATTGAAATGTTTCTTATATTTTTAATGGAGTATTTTTATTTATTTGTATAATAAACCAACCTATTAGGAATATTAAGCAGTAATAAAGAAAACAGTGTTTCCAAAACATTGACGGACCGACACGCTAATTGCACAATGATTGCGTGATAAAATACAGTAATAAAATGGTTTTAATTACAACTCTAAAGCGTAAAAACGAGGGTTTCGGTGGTATTATGTTATTATAACTCAGCGTTAATTCAAAGTCTTCATTGTTGTTTTACAACGACGGGATCGTTATCCCCGGGTGTTTTCAAGATGGGTTTTACTGGATAGAAGGCGTTTTGAAAATTTGAGATATGATTTTGGTTGTGTGGTTGATACAGTACCCACATACAGACAAAATTGTGTTGGTGCTGTATTCGGCATCCTTAGTATCTGTTGAATTAAATATTCGTTTATAACACGCAAAAAAACCTAGGTGGAAACGATTTCACCGTTTGGGAAGTGATGTCTCAGAGTTTTACTTTTTTCTTTTTAATAAGTTTATTTTTCGTTTAGTTCAGCCCAAATCAGCATATATTGTAAAACGGATCAACCCGTTGTACAGTGCCCCTGCTGAACTTGATAACGTGATTTGAATAAAACACATTTACTACAATTATTATGGGCTTAAATTCTTAAGGGGATATTCCTCCCTAAGAGGGAGAAAAATGAGGAATGGCGGTAGCTTTACTACAACAAACTACTCCAACATTGAGATTGCTCAGTGTAGTAGACTATAATGAGGAAAGTCAAAGGGAAAGTATCAATAGAAAGGCCTAAATATATATTAGTTGATACAACTGGAATAGACATAATTCTATAAATAATTATTATAAACATTTTAAAAATACGAGTTTCAAAAACGTGTATTTTAAAAACACAGGTTAAAATATGTATGTAGATACAACTAGGTAACACTTGAGGAATTTTCATTTTGATTACTATTATGCACAGCTTTATGTTAGGTATACTAAACTCAAAATGTTTGGAAATAAGCCTGTACTAATGGAATTACTGTCAATTAGGGGAGCTCGTTCTTAATATTTAATGAAAACGTTCTTCGAGAAACGGGTATGAGACATTTTTGACAGATGGAACTTGGTTCGGAGCAATCCATAACCTAAGAAATACGGACGGCAGCTGCATGTTCTCCCAGACGAAAAGCGAAAATTTTTAACTAACTACCAATTATTCAGGAATATAGTGGCTGAGGGGGATTAGCAATCCTTCTGGTGTTGGCGGGCGTGCATTTATATTACATATCGGAAGCAAAAATGGCCATTTGGGTAAAAAACATGTTAGACTATCACAATGGAATGAACGCAAAGCACTATAAGGAATAATTTTGAGAAGTGTTTCGCGTCTTACCTTAAACATATAGGATCTTTATAAATCAGGCTCCTTCCCAGACAATGCTTCACCCCGAACTAGCAATAAAAGAAATGGTTATTGCACAAAGGTAACTTATTGTGTGGTTACTGAGAAATAAGATATCATTACCTGAGGGTGTAACAGTGGGACCATGGTTACGATTAAGAGCGAAAGTACACTTCATAGTAAATATAAGTATATTGGAGAAGATAGTCAATGAGAGCGGTAAAAATGTTAGATTCATTTGTCTTCTCGAGATTCACTGTGAACTAAATGCAATTGAGTTAGTCTAGTCAAGAATGAGGGGGGGGGGAAGGAATACAACTTCTAAAGTCGCATGTGTAGGCCTATGTCAGCTGGCGTCAGAAATCATGGTAAACATACCAAATAATTTGTGCGGAAATTTTGTTAAACGCGTCATCGACATGATGAACAGTACCATAAAAGTGACAATATTGTTGATATTGTAATTGGCCCGGTAATAATCAATATATCAGGGAAGAAAGTGATAGAAATGAACATGACAGTATCAGTAAATGAAGGAAGTTCAGACTAAATATTTTCGTGGGTACTTTAACACAGGAAACTAAAAGACAAATAACAAAAAGTTAGCAATTCATGAAATTAATTAATTAACATGTGTTTAAACTCCTCGGGTTTACCCTGAATACACTCGTCAACGATAGGCCCACTAGACTGTACCGAACCAATACTACACCGCCAACAGCCAAATACGAAATATAGTGTTATTAGTCACTTGTTGGTGGCTGCATACCAAGTAAACGTTTTAATTTGATGGTAACTTAATTACGACATTTTTTTTAGTATGATATAAATTGTATTTCTTCAAAATGTTTCAGACGTTTTGGAGTTTAAAAAAATATAATAACACCTCTTTCAATTTTACACATAGAATATTTAAATTGGTAAATGTTGTCACAAAAACAGTGATCATTCACTCAGTAAAAAATATTTTCTGCACTTTTAGTTTATTTTTAAAAATATAATAAAGTTCACATGTCGGATGAAATGGTAAAAAACATTGTGTTTTAACACATTTTGGTGTTTTAGTCATTATTGGCTACTAAAACAACTACTTAAATTTATGTTCTCTCCGAAAAATACAACAATAACAACTACATTTTTATTACGATTTTTCATACTTTCCACAGCAATTAGAATTAAGCACCCTTTAGTAAAATAATTGACAATGATAAAAACTGTTAATGTTATTATTAGAATGAGTTCAATATAGCTTAAGGCTGCGTAGGTGCACTCAGTATGGTCTTCCGACGTCAGTAAACACGATATACTCTAGTCTTGCATGCAAAAATCTAGTCCAGTCTGTCAGAGGACGACTGTGACTTTCAAGTTGCGTTTACTGTACAAGTGAACGTTGGGAAAGTGTAGTGGGAGCTATATGGCGTGCCTAGGCATAAGTTAGTGGAGTTATTACGACCTGTGCTTACCCATCGCCTAGTCACAACATTACCAGTAGACACTATATATAGGATCAGTTTACTACCTGACTAGTGACGTCATCCCATCCTGGCGTCTGTCCATCACCTGTACGTGGCACATGATAGTAGACGCTATATATAGTCTATCTTCTGAGATTCCTAATCAGTTTACTACCTGACTAGTGACGTCATCATATTCTGGCGTCTGTCCATCACCTGTATATGGCACATGATAGTAGACGCTATATATAGTCGATCTTCTGACAAACGTAATGACGTTACTACGTGGCTAGTGACGTCATCACATCCTGGCGTGTGTCCATCCCCTGTATATGGCACATGATAGTAGACGCTATATATAGTCGATCTTCTGACAAACGTAATGACGTTACTACGTGGCTAGTGACGTCATCACATCCTGGCGTTTGTCTATCACCTGGACATGACACTGACAGTATACAGGTCATCTTTTGATAAACATGATGAGTTTACTACCTGGCTAGTGGCGTCATCTCATCCTGCCGCCTGTCCATCATCTCGACATGTCATTTAAGGTAGACGCTAAATAGAGGTCATCTTCTGACGGTCTTTTTTTGAGTTTACTACCTGGCTAGTGGCGTTATCAAATATTGCCGCCTGTCCATCACATCGACATGACATTAACAATAGACACTGTTTAGAAATTTGTCATCGTCTGACAGTCCTAATGAGTTTTCCCAGTTGGGTTGTCACATCCTGCCACGTGTCCATTACCTCGATACGACGTTAAAGGTAAACGCCATTTTGAGGTCATATTTTGAAACCCTAATAAGATTACTACCTGACTAGCGACAACACCATATCCTGCCGCCTGTCCTACACCTCTACACGATATTAATGGTAGACGCTATACATAGGTCATCTTCTGACAGTCTTGATGGGTGTACTACTAAGCTATTGGCGTCATCACATCCTGCCACCTGTCCATCACATCGATATGACATTAACTGTAGACACTTTATAGAAGTCAACTTCTGAGAGTTTAATAAGTTTACTACCTGGCTAGTGACATCACATCCTGCCGCCTGTCCATCACCTCGACACTATAATAACGGTAGACGATCTATTGAGGTCCCCTACTGACAGTCCTAATGGGTTTACTACCTGGCTAGTGGCTTCATCCCATCCTGCCGCTTGTCAATCATCTCGACACGACATTAACGGTAACGCTATATAGATTTCACCTACTGACAGTGTTAATGAGTTTCTACCTGGCTAGTGGCGACATCCCATCCTGCCGCTTGTCAATCATCTCGACATGACATTAACGGTAACGCTATATAGATTTCACCTACTGACAGTGTTAATGCGTTTACTACCTGGCTAGTGGTGTCATCCCATCCTGCAGTCAGTCCATCATTTTGACATGACATTAACGGTAACACTATATAGATTTAACTTACTGACAGTGTTAATGAATTTTCTACCTGGCTAGTGGCGTCATCACATCCTGCCGCCTGTCCATCATCTCGACATGAAATTATTGGTAGACGCTATATAGAGGTCACCTACTGACAGTCTTAATGAGTTTTCTACCTGGCTAGTGGTGTCATCCCATCCTGCAGTCAGTCCATCATTTTGACATGACATTAACGGTAACACTATATAGATTTAACTTACTGACAGTGTTAATGAATTTTCTACCTGGCTAGTGGCGTCATCCCCTTCTGCCGCCTGTCCATCATCTCGACACGACATTAACGGTAGACGCTATATAGATTTCACCGACGGACAGTGATAATGAGTTTTCTACCTGACTGTAGCGTTATCCCATCCTGCCGCCTCTCCATCATCTCGACACGACATTAACGGTAGACGCTAATTTTAAATTCTTTCAGTATTAAAAAAAATCCTAAATGATCATTTGTCTTTCTAAGGGATGAAAAGTAAAACAAAACATTCTCCTATTGTAAACCTTTTTGAAAGTGTCTCCTCGATTCGCTCATTCACTCAATGGTACAGAACATAAGTTAACTTTAAAATTAATTTCTTCATTTCAGTCACGTACACTTTTGCCTGTTGCAGATATAATCTTTAATTTGAAACTTGTCTACAGAAAATATTCAGAAATAAATTGAATAAGTATTCAGTGAGATTAAGGGATGGGGGAGGTTAATTGGATTTATATATTCTGTACGCAAGGGTTGGAATAGTGAGACCTTAGCTTTCTTTCTCCACTTTTTAATAGTAATCACTTCTTTAAACAAAAACCTAATACAAAATTATTATTTTTTTAATACGGATAATTGTAATTCTTCTAATAAAAACCTAATGTAAATATTGTTTATTAATGTTGTATTAAAAGCGTCTCTTTATGTTTCGCACAAATCCAAAAGTTTACCATATATTAACTAAAGACATTTGACGGGACGATATTTGTTAATCGTGGCGATATTAACTTCTGATCGTGAAAATTTGAAAACAAGTATTTTCAAAAATTATTCCTTGATATGGAACCTCAAATTAAGCATAAGCAAATTTTTCGATTTTCCCTTATTCAACTGTTCGATTCCGTCAAACTACAGTCACGAGATATATTAAATTTTAACCAATTTTCCATTTACCTGTCCTTTAAGTTGTCCTTCAGTATCATTCAACTTTAACCTAACCATACATCCTTTCGTCCTTCCTGAGGTGCCCTTTAACTGTTAATTTATTTTCCTTATTCACTGCTTCTTAATAGCCATCCTTTTTACTACCGCTTAAATGACCTTTCAAACTGTTATTTAATCATCACAAGCCTCTACGGCCAACACCTTCACCACCATCGCCATTATTACCACGACCACCACCATCACCAACACAACCAACACCACCAACACAACCATCACCACCAACACCACCAACACAACCAACATCACCAACACAGCCAACGCCTCCACCACCACCACCTATCACCACGACCACTACCACTACCACCACCACCAACACCTACAAAACCAACACCACCAACAATTCCCTCACCTCCACCATTTAAAATGTTGGGTCTTCAATCATCTCAATATTATTATTATTATTATTTTTGTTATTTGTATTCGGTGAGATATGATTTTAAAATAAATTTTAAACTCCATCACGTATGAGGAAGTTAGCAGGTAAGCTGGGTCAGATGGTTAGAGGCCATTAGTACTTTCTCTTATTCATCACTAAATATATAACGTTTTTTTACAAACTTCAATATACGCAATTATTATAATGCATTAGTCATCTTCTCACCAATCCCGTATAATTGTAAATTCATCATGGAGTGTACATTATTTTAAGCAGGCGTCAACGTTTTCGTGTATTTTGCGTGTGTACCCCAAACCTCTACATGGAGCTAAATTTAAGCGTTAAAGCTGGTTATAAAAAACAATTTCCCACCCGTTTCAACGTGTAATTAATTATTTGCTAGGGGTTGTTTTTCCTTACCATAGTGGTTTATTATTAATCCCCTCCCGACGCAGATTAGGAGAGAACCGTCGCGGCTTTTTGCACTTTAAGTGATATCTAGCTACCGTTAACTAAAGAACAAAAATAAAACGACAAGTAAGTGCAACAAGGAGAGGATAGTAATGATACAATGTTTAAAAAAGCGAGAAATTGAAATATTTAAACTGATAATAAGTGTAAAACATGACATAACAGATAATATTTGTTATCATATTTATTATATGATCTAGATACAATGGTGTTTTCCTGGTGAAGAGTTTTTATCTTAGTTATATTTATTTAGTTTTATCAACGATATATCTACGGAATTAGCGTTTTTATTAAAACCACAGAATATTTCCCTCACCAAGAAATTAACACCCACTCAAAGAAAGCATTGTCCTATTATAGGTATTGGTCGATACTCCTTTTTAACTGATAGTTACTATGTCAGGTTCAGGGTAGCAGCTATAATTCTTTTCCAACTTTTAGTAGGATATATTGCAGATTTAAACCATTATTTTATCCCGAGTACATGATGATACCTTATGAGGACTTTGCTTTACTATCATTGTCATAAGTGGATATTCTTGGTTAGGGGATCGTGTATAGTGTGCATTATTGATGCGGGGATATTATACGACAATATTAATATGTTTACGATTTCTAATTTTTATGTGTAGGTTTTTAAATATTTTGATTTATATTTACGTTTTTAAAGTTGAACGAATTTACTCAACTAACTATTCACGTAATAATACCTATTATTTTAATATTTGCCACGGCCGATACGATTCAGAACTTTCTATACAAAATGTTTCCACTCGTTAACATCTTCTACTAACTAAAACAACGAAAATAAGACTTGTAAGCGAGGCTAGGAGAGTATTTTACCCCCTGTTGTAACTAAGATTTATGGTGTGTGATATTCCTCTATATTTACCACGAAAAGATTTATAAGTTGGATATTGCGGTTTCTGTATACAAGTCACGATTGACAGGCGATGTAGAATTGTGCAGTCATAGACGTTAGGTAGCCTATGCTGTTTTTCCGAGGAAAAATCAATCATCAAATAATATATTAAATTGGGTCAGTTATAAACTTATAAAATGGAGTAAGCAATATTTTTTCATATGGTGTTTAATGACATTGTCCACATGTGTTTTATGCTACTACAGATGCTATGTCTAGTTGTTAGCGAAAGTTATGAAACCATCTTTTGACTTTGAAGCCAGATTTAACCTCGATTGCGAAAAATTCATCACCCAAAGAGGGACACGAACTTATATTCGCTTATTCTAATCCTTTCTTGGATTGAATTCGTATCGGACTGGTTATATAAATAAATAACTCAAGGGAATGAATATTATGACTATACCATAGCAAGAATTGTAATTTGCGGTTCAGAGGATCTTGGCTAGCGCCAACGAATTTTAGTGAGTGTTTTAGCACTTAGGTCTATCTGATCGGTGAAAATGATTGATTAGAGTAAATTATTGAGTAATGATGGGATTTGATGGTAAAATTAAATTACTTTGATTAGAATACACGAGTAGGCAGCTCTGTTCTCTCTTGCTTATACCATGTTAATGATGTATCGAGAAGTCATTAATATTAAAAATATATTTTAATAAAAACATTATATTTTACATTTCTAGTAAATCTATCTTGTTTTATTTGATTTTTCAACCAGGAGCATTTATGAAAAAAAATATACCATTGGCAACGAAATACATTACCAAAGATGTAGGAAACATATTTTAAAACATTGAACGCGTAAACACAAATTCCCGTCGGGTTTGATCATGCATGATAAAAAGTCTCCTCGGGCGGGAGTGAAATCAGTTGTAAAAATGGCGGAAATGCAAAATTTCCCCTCTACTTCGCAAAGCTGCAAATATCGACGTGTAGGGAAAATGCATTATGAGTAGTTACAGTTTATGCATGCAGGCTAAATCTCACCAGTTTCTGATGGCACAGTTGCAAAAACAATTTTAAATATTAAAACTAAGATTATCAGTAATAAACGCTTAAGAGACTATTTCGGGTGTAGAACTTTTTTCAACTGTTTAAACTACGGTGCATAGTTATAACTATTGGTTCGAAATTAAATAATTTGCCTCGGTTATATAGGCCTATGCTTTCTAGAGATACATACACAAAACCAGCCTTACTAAGTCATTATCGCCTGCGTGGTAACGTAAGAAAGGAGGAGTAAATATTATACCAAGAACGGACTTCCCTTTGGAAATTAATTGTCAGCAACTGAATCGTGAAACTGTTTAAAAATTTCAAAAATGTATTTCTATTTTAGTATGTCTAATAGTCGGATCAACAACTTAAATTATGTTTTATTATTTATGTTTTAAAATATCCGCGGGAGTTCCTTTAACAGGTCCATTAGTTCTAGTTTTTCTTATACATTAAATAATTCATTGAAGTCCTGTAGTCTCAAACTAAGCTTTACTAGCATTCTCTCTTGCTTTCTAAATAACTGGATGTTTTACATTGCTTAGGTTGATTGGGAGAATTTGGTAAAAAAAAACTAAGCAGGGTAAGGTGAAAAATTGTAGAACTCTTCATTCTAAAGCCGATTTAACACATGATAATAATATTTCTGAAGACCGGCAGTAAAGGCTATAGGCCTATATAGTTTTCTGTTCCTCAGAGGTATCAGGGGAGCTTCATCTCTCCTATATAATCCCATCGTCTTTCCAAATCCTGTACGGGCGTGTGATGGGTACACAGTACATTTCTACGATTCCAGAAAACAGTGAGTATGGCCAAGGAGTGCAATCCTGAAAAATTGGCAATGTTCTTACGTATATCAAAGCTTATGGTAGTCTGTGTACCTACCTTATACAGTTTTATACTGCAATCCATTTGTAATCGGTATAGTAGTCTAAATCATGTTGTTACACACACACACACACACACACACACACCTATCTCATTCTTTTTTTTTACTTTTACTTATCGTAACGTTATTGGTGTTACGCAGTTGTTAATTTTTATTCGCGCCTGCTCTTCTCCGTTCTGCTCTCGTGCTCGTGTAGCCTCTAGCGTTCTTAAAATTTATCTTGTGTTCACCCGTTATTTACCACGCCTAAACGCAAGCCACTACCCGCTGATTTCTACCTTAAAGTTTGTATGAGAAAAATGGTTAACATGTTTTGTCGGGTCTTTAAATAGCCATACTTGTCAGCAAAGTAGACAGCTGGAAAGAAACACTATTAAAATGAACACACAAAATTTCCAAAGAATCTTACCATCTTAGATCTGCAGGCACAGCAAGGGGACGTGCAAAATATGATCATGATTAAGATACCAATTTTAAAGGCTCCTGTGTTCTTTAAACATGATCTACCAGTAGACTTCGTCTCTGGGCTTCAATACATAAAACCAACTGATTTTTAGAATAGCTAAATTATTTTACTATAAATTTGTCCTCAGGAGAGAACTCATTTGAAGAAAAATTAGGCTCTGAATTTTATATATTAATTAATTAACGAAAATTTATTTAAAATTGTGATTTGATTTAATAATCATTATTTATTAGTTGGAAAAAACTAAAAGTTTTATTTGTTTTTCCTCACAGGATAAATTTAAATACCAAATGTTTTTATAATGCATTTAATTACTAGTTTTTAAAATAAAATAAATATATTTTCAACTAAAATACATTTGACTCTTTCTTTACTATTTTTTAGTCTCCCTTATAGTCACAAATAATTGTTTAAACTTTCCTTATATTTTATATATTTAATTTCTACATTTTATAAATAATCCATTAATTACATTTACATATTTAAACAAAAAATCTTTCCTAATTTAACATAATAAAATTTTGTATCCTTTGATTTTAAGATTGAATTGGTAAATTATACTTTTTATAACAAATAATTTTAAAATTTGTGTAATTCTATAAATCTGGTCTTCTTGAAAATGATTGGCTTATGGCCAAGACCACTTTGTGAAATTTATATTTATTATTCATTACTTGAGCGTTTTTATTATACAAATTAATTTTACTGCATTTAACATTTATTTAAAAATTCAACATAGAGTGAAGTCATTGTTTAATTTTTATTGAAAATTGTGAATCTAATATTTTTAACTTACTAAATTTGACGTTATTTAATATAACAGAGAAAATGACTTGCCAAGAATTTCTCTGCCGGTCCTAG
This sequence comes from Prosapia bicincta, assembly GCA_036971475.1. NCBI lineage: Eukaryota > Metazoa > Arthropoda > Insecta > Hemiptera > Cercopidae > Prosapia > Prosapia bicincta. The sequence continues at coordinate 49,598,559 of JBAIZL010000005.1, forward strand.
AGTCCTCTCGTCTTGATTGCAAAGCCCTGGACACTGGAAGTAGCCATCCCTGGTAAGTCGATGGAAGTCCTTCTCCATTCTCCTCTGATCTTCACGACCTGGAGTCTGAAGCCCTCGTCCGTGGATCGAATTAGACGGCAGAAACGTGGCTGTTTGGTTCCATCTGGCCTTTGGTTGTCCTAGGCGCGGACCGGCATAGCGACCGTTAGCACCTCGTATTAAAAATTTTTCTAAGACTGCCTTACAGGTCCTTAAGTTCCTGTATTTATTGCAGCTATGTGATCCTTCTCCACCCGCTCTTAGCTCGTCGCTATCTCCGTGCTTTTTTCTTGTACGGGCGGGGTGGACAACGTATTCGATTAAACCTGCATAATTCTGTTATCGGTTTTGGAATACTGAAAAATGTCCATTTCTTTAAAATGGCTGTAACTTTTTTGATATTTAAGTTTTTTAGATTTGGTTTTCACTATTGTTCCTTTGGATTTTGCTGGTCATTTTAAAATGTCAATGATAGTTCTACGTGGCCTAGTTCTTAAGTTAGCATTTTTCGGCACTTAGAAAATTTTCACTGCATTCCCGTTTGTCAAATTTAGTTAGTTATTACAGTTTTATTTAATTTTAGTTTGTCTTAATAATACTTATTCAAAATTTTACTGACTTCTTTACCCTTTACATCGTTTCATTTTACAATAAATTAAAACCTTATTATTTAATTATTAAATTTGTTATTCAAAAATTTGAAATTATTAATTTCTTTATTTGAACGGCCATTCTGACCGTTTTAACACACTCACACACACGCACACACACACACACACACACACACACACACACACACACACACACACACACCGACACACTCACTCACACACACACACACACACACACACACACACACACACACACACACACACACACACACACACACACACACACACACACACACACACACACACACACACACACACACACACACACACACACACAGACACACACATACACACACACACACACACACACACACACACACACACACACACACACACACACACACACACACACACACACACACACACACACACACACACACACACACATACACACACACACATACACACACACATTCACATTCACATTCACACAGTACGAAAATTACTGTTATTTCGCCATTACAGTCACTGTTTGTACATTACATTCACCAGTACTGCTTGCGATTAAACAGAAATATATTGTTAATGTATTTAGAACTGTGTATTACCGTTACTTGCATAATGTTTAAATTTGTTTGCGCCTCGTTACAGTTCCTCGAAACATTAAACATGCGAAGAGAAACACGGCGTTTATAAATCAAACATTATTTGTAGCATCCCTCCACCCTTTTGTTTTTCCGGCTTAATTCCCATTTCATTTGATATTGAACAGTCAGTTTATACAGAATAAAGAAAATAATCATCCCTCATAGAGGGGTGTTTGAAAAGCTCTTGTAAAAGCAAGTGTAACGGGGTAGAGACTTATTTATCTTTAACAAACACAAGCTTGGCCTCAATATCTGTAGATTTTATGGAACTCGTATTTTCTTTCTTTTTTTCTAATAAAATATGGAATTTAAATACGAAATAGAATAAGTTGTCAGAAAAACAGAGTCTAATCAATTCTTAAAAGCAGGTTTTTTATGTAATACGTTTTTAATTACATATAGTTGTCCTGGAATTCTTTGATTTTTTAAATAAAGTAAATTTTAGTGAAATAACGAAAACGAACTCTAACACATAAACAATAATTTATTTGCTAAACGGGTTTCAATAAAAACGTTATCATCATCATTGAGTAAAGTAACAGAAAATTTAAACTATAACGAAAATGATAGTAAAGTTACATTCATATACCTCCACTAGTTAAAGCTTAGATGTAATATACTCACTGATGATGATGACTTGGTCGTTGAAACGAGTTTGAAAAATGAATTACTGATTGCTATTTGGTGTTTGTTATTTGTGTTAATTAATTCTTATAGAACAATTTTACTGTGGCTTTGAACTGATGATCTTTCGCTTATTGGTCAAGCGCCGTACCAATTGAAAAGCAAAAATTGATTTATATATCATCTATAAACTTACATCTTAAGTGCTATACCTGAGTGTTATAACATCTAAGGTATTATTAAAGAATAGAAACTTGAGGATATCTGAAAAGACATAAAATTTACTTCTAACTGGGTTTTGAGCGTAAATTCTTAAGTAGGGACTACTAATGTTTTATGTAATAAATTTTTAATAGGCACTGTAAAAATAAATATTATGAATATTTAACACTTTGTAAGAAACTCTTATTTAGTAAAACAGAGACTTTTCCATTGTAGCAAAAGCATTTGGGTTTTATTTATTTAGATAAAATTACTGCTCAAAAAATTTAATAATTATAAATATGTTTAATAGAAAATATTCAAAGTCTTTAGGAGGATATTTTATTAAAAAAGAAAACCAAGTACTCTAATCGATGTACCAAAATAATGTGCACCGTAGCTATCACTGATAATTACCAATGTAAAACTTTTGATAATTATTATAAAACTTGAACAGAAAAAATAATAACTATCTAAAGAAGAAATATTGTAGTTTTAAGACTCTTTATTTTCATCTTTTTGGACATTAAGATATCAATAATATCATTTTCAAGGGATTGACGTTTTTAAACAACCCCTTACCACCCACTTACTCTAATCCTTTTATGATGATATCATTGGTACCAAAATAAGCAGAATATTGATAAAAAATTAACCTCAATTTTACTTTGTATATTATTTAATTGTTATTGTTTTTGATAGTCTTATGAATAATTTACAAATTATTTACTTCGTGATGCTAATTATGTCTGCAAGGTTTTTGATACCTTATTTAGAGTAAATTATTTTCTTTTTCAAGAAAGCATTTTTTAGAGTATACTTGTAATTTAAAGAAATTCTACTAAATGAACACCATGATGAAACACAAAATATTAATATGTATATAAATATGTAACAGTTTCTTTTTCATATTTTAGTGTGGTACAATTTTAGTTACGTTTCTAAATTGTTTATATAATGTTGTTGAGACGGTGTTTGGTATCGCGATTATTGATTGTTAATTAAATAAACACGTTTTACCTAATTGTGTTCTGTTTGTAGAATATTGTTTCATTGTATTTATATTATTGTATTTTTCAAAACTAGTCAATTATCTGTTTCATGAAAATACAATGGGAGTCTTTTCGACCATATCTTGTGTTGTTATTTTTCAGGTTTTTTTATATTATTAATATAAAAGCTTCAGCAGAACCACTACTAACAGTTATATTCAGGATACGCGTACGATTGAAGAGATGAAAACAAAATACCAGACCTCTATAGTTTAATATGAGGAACTATATGAATAAAAATATTTCCAGAATAGAACTTCTAGACATTATTTCTAGCTCTAAACCCTCTATAAAAATTCTGTATATAATGTATTTAACCTAAGTATTTAAAATTTGATGAGGAGGCTTTTCTTCAACGTTATGCTGCGGCTCTGCACTGCGGTCTCGCAGTTTTGTTTTTCAAAGTCTATTCAAAGGCAAATTGCGCAGTATAAAAACCGAATACATTTTCCAACGTCTTGAATTATTAAATAATTGTTGCAGAAGGGAAGTAATTAAGTGCTGCACAATGTGACAACGCTCCATTAGAAAGAGGATTTAAGGGTGAATGTTATGGAGAGAGTTTTCTTTTACAAAACACACATGCCTCATGGGGACTGTTAACCTGACACGTGAACAATCTTGTCAGAGAACATACAGCGACAGTTCATGCAGGGGCCGTGGGAGTTGCGTAACGTGTGATACTGCTGTGGATGGGTGGACATCTATCGGTACTAGTGAGTATTGTTAGTCGATATCATTCACTGTAACTAACAAATAGTTTGAAAGTGTGCAAATACGAAACGAAGCAGCTTTAATCAAGAAGTATTGTAGCGATAAGAGCATGGCGATTTGAGTATGTAATCAACTTTAAAGTTATTTAAAGACTTAGATGCATACAATTTCCTACGGACCTTCCTACCCTTACCTCTAACCACCTTCTCTGTTTCCCATCCACAACCTCCCACTCTTTGATGTCAAACACACCTTGTCGATCGGAAAGTAATGATCTATTTTTCTAGTCGAACATGCTGAGAAATAGGTCTCTCAGAAGAAATAACTCCTTAATATATAATAAAACCAATTATCCACCTATAAGCCTTTTAGGCGTTTATTGGGGTCACGAATTCACTGAGTGGCCCTCTGACAAAGATTATGTTATGGATATACCCTAGTTAAACTCACTCATACAAAAGAGACAGCAATATAAACAAATATTTTTAAAATTAATTCCTACTTAGATCAACAAAGAAATATTTTATTTTAGTTACTTTTTATTAAGTAATTACAATTAACATAACTTATTCGTTAAAACAGCTGTTCTACCACATAACCTATAACATAAAATCAGCTGTTTCATGAAATCCTTTGTTATCACTTATTTTAAACCAAATGAGAAGAAATAAATATATTGAATACATTGCTTATTTTGTGAAAAATATTTCTCTCATATAAAAATAAAATAATTCGTTAAATTTAATTAATGAATTAATATTTGATAAACTGTATTAACATCAAGTTTCATTCACTAGAAGTTTGAAGAAATGTATTAGAACTGGAGTAGTTACATGAAAAGTATTTTATTAACGATTGAAAATGTAAACAAGATGAATATATAATTTAGGAGAGTGTAAAGGAGAATATAAGGAGAGTGTAATTTAATAGAAGGAATTAAATGGCTTCCTAATCCTTCTAAATTGCTAATTCCTATAAATAACTAATTGGAAAATAACTATTATTAATAATAATTACTATAATTAATTATTAATAATTTCTATTTTGAAACAATTTGATTACTATTTATAAGTTTAGGGTTTGCACTTGTATAGATAATAATTACTAAATTTGACAATGTTTAATAAATTTTTACCGTTGAAGAGTATATAGTGGATTACTAGCTATGATGAGTGTATTGTTAATTTCTATCCATCTACTCTCCTAATCTGATTTTTACATATTATTTGGTTGGGATTTTTCAAAATAACCTATGTATCTATAATTAGAAAATTTGCTAAATTATTATTATTTATATTATAATGTAACTATCAAAAATATATTTTTCATGATATATATATATCATGATAGATATATTTTCAAAAACTATATCTACATGGCAATATACAATTAATTAAATTATGTGTCCGTTCAAAATACAATTATTAAAATTAGACTTTATGAAAAATTTAGATTTATCAAATGGTCCTCATGAAAATACAAATAATTAAATTTGTGCTATGAAAAAAAAAATACAATTATTGAACTTAGTCTTCCTGTTACAATACAATAAAGTCATGTTTTAAGTCAAACCCCTTTTTAAAATTCCTATTCATGTTAAAATACAATTATATATAACAAATTATTGTTCATTATAACATACAATTGGCAAGATGATTATTAATAATTTATTTGTGTAATAAAGGCATATTTGAATTTCTTGTCTGAAATAATTTTTTACTTTCCATCACTGAGCAAATGATTGTATAGAAAAAAATTTGAAAATGAATAAATATCCTCTGCTAGCCTAAGAGGAATATATATATATATATATATATATATATATATATATATATATATATATATATATCATGCTATGATTATTTTATAAATGCTTATTTTAAATTTTTAGTATTTCGGATGAAAGTTACGATTTAAAACCACTGGAGTTTATAAAACCTGCAAAACAATCCGGTTGAATTTCATCTGATCTTGAGGAATTCCATTTCTTCAATATCTGATATCAATTGTAATATATTTGGTGAAATAGTAGTTCAGCCTCCTCTTCTTTCTTCTTTAAATAAATTTCATTATGAATATTTTAATATCGTTCATTTGGAAATTTGAGTCACTCTTCTAAAAGTCTATATTTGATGGAGTTTTGTAGAATTTGGCGTCTCATGTTTTAAAAGTGGTTAAATTGCTATTTCTTCATTGAGATTGATCATTTCGGTACTTAGACCTATAGTCAGACACCGGTTAACACTAACCCAAATTATCTCCTTACATTACGCCAAAAGTTGTCCTTTTATTTCATATTAAATGGATTATCTCAGCAACAAGGAAAAGCGTCTACCTCCTTCTAAAAAGGCTTGGACCTCACTGATTTCAAGATACGCTAAATATATCGTGGCATCGGTGTAAAATGTCCTTTTCTTCTTCAAAATTCGATTTGTTCAATCAAAGTAGCGTCGTCATAGCGACAAGTTCGTTTATAAATAAATTCCACGCTATGTTTATTTATTCTTACTCATCTAAATTTCTGAATCATTTTCGTCCTTATTTACTTAATCTCATCTTCTATGTTTACTAGTTCATCCCTCGTAGCGCCTTTGGCTAGTTTGATAAGTATTTAAAAACCTGTTCTGCGGATGGATACATCTTGGAATATCTATTGTTTTAAAACTTGTTGAGAGGTTATGAGTTTTTCAACTGTTTAAAGCTTATATCTTCGATTTCTATTTACTAATCTAGGCTATTTGAACACATTTTACTAATCTAAATTATTTTACAGTATTAAAATTAAATGTTCGCTTATTATAATATTTATTACTTTCTAATCTGTATTCTGTGGACGTGATGCTTTGCACAGAATTGTTATCAAGGTGTGGCATGTTGGTCGCTGACTGGTAGCATAGTCTACTCTATAAAGAGGTACAAATCTCTCTAAAAAGCAGAAGATTACGTCTCAGCAGGATGTAGCATTTAATTATCAGTGAAGAATAGGTGACAAAGGTGAAGTATGTTAGCATCTGACTAGCACCAAATTCTGCTCTGGGATAGTGGAAATACCTCTATTTAGCAAAAGAAGATCTCGCATTAGGTGGATCTATGAGGTGGATATGATTATTAACAAATAATAGTTTATAAGGGTAGAACATGTTAGCAACCAATTATCGTCATATTCTACCTTTGGTAGAATTTCTTCATATAATTCTTTTTAAGAAGCAGAAGAAGATCAAGTCTTAGAAGGATATATGAAGTGGATTGAATGATTTGTAAAGACTACTTGTCGAGGGAGGCATGTTGGTCTCTACTAGCACCATTGTATACCTTTAAAATAGCTCAAAAACATTAAGAAGTAAAGGATCAAACATTTTAATGAACTTCATAGATAATGTGATGAGCTGCAATGAATAGCTTTCACTTGTGTTTACATTTGAATAGGATCATATTTTACCATTGGAAGGTACAAATCCGTTTAAAAAGGAGAAGGTGACGCTTTAAAAAGATCCATGAAGTGAATTAGATGAACTGTAAGAAATAGTTATCAGTGGGGCTTGTTGGAATCCGACTACCAGCATAACCCAGGGAAAGTCCAAATTCCTATAAAAACCATAAGAAGGTCTCATTTTAGCAGTATGTTTTGGAAGCAATGGCTGTAAAGATCAGTTGTGAAGGTTTGGAGGATTTTGGGTTTTTACTATCACAATATATTAAGGCAGTGGTTCCCAACCCGTAGATGTCCACGGACCACTCAGCCTGAAAGTGAGTTACCACGTACAACTCCCCTCCCCACGGACCCATTACATTATTGCATACATCTTATGAGTTGTAACTAAATTCAAAGGTGATTAAATACAACAATTTTTCAAAAACAAACAATTATTAATAATTAAGAAATTATTATAATTAACAGTAATACAAACATATAAATGGCAATTTTCAGAAGGTTACATTATATGTCATCGGCTCCTTATTTTTTAATGATTTAGTGTAGTTGCAGACTAATGTTGGAATATCGTAATGAACAGCCAGTTTTATAGTCGCAAATTTTTTATTTGTCATCTGAAGATGGAAACCACATCGAAAGGAAAAGACATAAAAATCATTAGTGATTTCTTTGAGAAGCATGGCCTTCTCAAACAGAAAATGACTAAAAAAATAGTCGAAACGTTTCTAAAATAAAAAAAATTGAGACTAAAAAACTAGCTGTTCATTACATACGATTGTATGTAACAAAAAGTAAAAAAAAAATTAATTGTAAATTGTCTTTTAATGAAATAAATAATTCAAAATTTACTTAGTCGAAAATAACTCCTCATAAAATTTAACTCATATTTTCAATGTGACTTTTGTGCATGAATTTTTTTAACAAGCTGAGGAATCTTGGACTTAGGTTCTTGCTAAGAGCTACTCTCAAATCACTGCTTGCACTTAGCCGATTTCGTTGTTTGTTTTTAATTAACAATAATGTAGAGAACCCCTGCTCACACAAAAAAGTGGTTGAAAACATCAAGAGAAACCGCAAAGCTACTTGTCGAATCTTGGGGAAGGCCAGGGCTTTCTTACACCACAACTCTTCTAGCTTTACACCAGATTCAAACGAGTCCTTGAAGTTACTGTCGCTTTGAAGTTCTATAGTCTCCTCTTGAATATTGTCAGGAAGATCTGTAGGCTTCACATTGAAAGGATTTCGAATAAACTTTTTCAAAGATTGTGTCTCACACCTTCCATATTCTGGGAAATAACGAGCAAATTCAGTTTTGAGGTTGCCTAAGTGGCTGAGTATGTTATGCTGCACCTGGTCTGTAACGGCAGCATAATCCTGGTTGTCAGCAAGAGCTTTTAAAGTAGCGAACGATTGAAAGTTTTTGTATTAAACTTTGCCTATCCAGAGATCAATCTTACAAAAAAACGCGCGAAGTTTGTTCTCGAAAGCAAATATATTACTGACACCTTCCAAATTTTCGTTTCCAGATCCTTGAAGTTGAATGTATAAATGTTTCAAGTGACCAAAAACATCCACTAGATATGCGAGATGCATCTCTAAGCTTGGTTCACTCAATTGCTCCAAGAAATGTTGCATTTTAGTCTCAATAAAAATACTTTCAACTCCTCTCTCAACTCATATATGCGGGCCAACATATTGCCTTTTGACAGCCAACGCACATCATAAAGTAGTGTCTCGTGCTCGAAGTCTAATTCTGCACATAACCTTTTGAAAATGCGTGAGTGTTTTGCACTACCTTTAACAAAGTTCACCATCTTCATGACCAATTTCATGACATTCAATAAGTCTTCCGACATTGTTTTCGATGCTAATGCTTGACGGTGAATTAAACAATGCATCGTAACTGTATCAGGGTTCTTCTTCTTCACTAAAGTTGCTAGGCCTGAACGTGATCCCAGCATATTAGGCGCTTCATCGGTACAAAGTACTGCTAGCTTCTTCCACTCAAGACCATGCTTCTCAAAGAAATCACAAATGATTTTTATGACGTCTTCTCCTTTCGATGTGGTTTCCAACTCTTGTGGTATTAAAAGTTCTTCTTCTATTCTGTTTTCGTCTCCCAAATATCGAGCAAAAACTAACAACTGGCAGCATTGAGATACGTCTGTACTTTCATCACACTGCAAACCAAAATACGGAGATTTTTTAATTTCACAAACCAGCTGGTCCTGAATGTCAGGGGACATTATATCGATCCGTGCCTTCACTGTATAGTTGGATAAAGGAATATCTTGCATTATTTTAAAAGATTCAAGTCCTAAAACTTGTTCAGCTGCTTTATCAAACATGGCTTTATTAGTGTTTCTCCAATCGTGTGGGGTTTAAGTTTTCTAATTTTCCAGCAAAGGTGGCCGGTCACTTATGTTAGCATCCTTTGTCACGTGATCACTTACTTCTGCTCCGACGCCCGCAGATGTAGCCGTGAAGTGTTCCCCTGTTATAATGTTGAAAAGACGTTTTCTACAAAAAATATTATGTTAAATATCTTTAACATAATTTGAATTATCATTCAATAAATATCTGATATTCATCAGAACGAATGTATTTACTTAATCTTGTTCAACGAAAATCGTAATTTTGATTTAATCAGGGGTAACATTACTTTTTTATAAGTAGTCACCGGACTCTCCCGCGGACCACCCCCGAGGCTCTCACGGACCACCTTTGGTCCGCGGACCACCTGTTTGGAAACACTGTATTAAGGAGATGGTCCAAGGTTCCCTTAGGTCTGTAACCAAGCAGTAGGTAAATTTTACTACCATTTTTACCCTAAATATTAAATTACCTTTTTTATAATAAAGGTAAAATATTCGTATTACAAATTTAGAGAAAACGTTTTGAACACTCTTGATCGCTAACGGTAAATATATTGGAAACTAATATTTTATTTATTAATATAATTTTTTAATAAATAAAAATAGCAGCATGAACGACAATATTAGAAATAGTATTTGAACACAGAGGTGCTCTGTGTATTAAAAAAATCACATTACCTACCAATCGGATAAAATTATGACTGAAATTTCAATCTTTAGGTATAGAAGTCCTAATGTAGGGTATCCTTTTTGAGTAAAAATCTTAATATTTAATGCCTAAATTGACAATGTTCCAGAAACTTGCGTTTACGTCTAAAGAACAATTACGGAATGTGTTTCAGAATCCAATGCCACCTGGATATTTCCCAACCCATTCCAACTCTATTTCAATTAACATATAGATTGCTGTTTGATGGGGACGCCACCGTAGTTATGGAATCGATTTTACAGTTTCCACTAAGAAACTATAATATTAGAATTTACCACTGGGTGATTTTTAAAAGTCTCTACGGTTTGGGTCAAGCTGAACCGTTCTCTTAGACATGTTTCTTGACCGTGTTTAATTTGGGTAGTTATTTTTATAAACAATATTTAAATTAAGCTGTAGAACTAGTTAAAGAAAGTTATTTGGTATTAGTCAACGTGTAGCCTATCATTTAACGTGTATTAGGATCCAAAGTTTAAGCAACAAACGTATATCCTAACTTAAGAGAAATATCTGCTAACCACAATTGTATATTACTAATCTATCACTTACTATTTAATGTACTTCAACAAGAATTTTAAAGCTTGAAAATGAGATCAAGTAAGTAATAGTTCTAGAAAGTTGACTCGCAAATACACCAAGTAAGATTCCTGTTTAAATATATTACAGTGTAAGTGAAAAGTGAATATGAGAAAACAGTGTTGCTAAAATATTTAATAATCTATAATATATATACAAATCATATATATCTAATAAAGCAACTATTCTCAGAGGCATCAAAATACAATTTAGTTTGTTGGGGGGTTGCTTTGTTAGTCAAATATATATTACGTAAATAAGAAATTAATTTTGGTTGGAGGGTATTTTTATATTTTTGTAAACCAGTTATAATTTCTGTAATTAAACACAAACGAATTCATTTACATTTAAATTTATGGCGAAGTAGAGCTAGATACGGACAATTAAAAACTGTTCCTATTCACACAAATGTCACTTACTTCTTTAATTATACTCTTAGTGAAGCAATTTTGGGGTTACAGAGGACCAGATGTTAGTCTCCACTTCTTTACGCCCTATTACGTTTTCCTAGCCCTTTCTTCACATGTTCCAAAGATATTTTGCAATCATACTAATAAAAACCTCTTTTCTTTCTATTGTAATTTACAATTAATTATTTTCAAATCTGATATTTTTACTTAGATTGACTTGATGTGGACGATACAATTTATTTATTAAAAATTATAATCTGTTTTGCTTTAAATAGTGAATTTAAACTTGTTGTTTTTCAAAATTTACATTTAAAAGTTTATAAATCTTTTTTCTAAATAATTACTGAAAATGTTTAAATATTTTGTAAATTATTTGAATATTAGTTTTAAGCTTTTCTACAGGGTAAAATCAAAAGTAAGGCCCTGTTTTGTTAATTTAAATAAATAAAACCTCTTAACCACGAATAAACCACAAATCTTATTTAAATTTTGATTGCAAAGCAAACAATTGAAATAAATTCAAAATAATTTATTTAATGGTTAAAATCTATGTATCAAAATCTAGTTGCGGTTCATGACGAGCTGGTTGTTACTTATTACACTAATGCTATTACTAGCGACCAGACTTTTTGTTAACTAAAGATTGTTAAATTCTTAACTTACACTTGGAGGAAACGTTTTCGTCTTACGAATTCTTCAGCCTCGTATTTTTGCCGCTAGGTTAGCTGCAGTTGTGCTTGTAACCATTTTTTAAAAGTTAGAAGTGATGTGTTTGAAGAGTATGTGAAATCTGTGTCTTGTTTGTTCATTTTGGATGTCATTTTTATGTGCGATGCCATGTATGTATATTTCATATGGTTCTAGTGTGTTTCATTTATGGCCTTTGTTGCATGTGTGGAGGATGCTCATGTTATTTTCCATACTATTGCATGCCTGTTTAGTGTCCATGAGGGGATTCGCAAAGGCGGATTCAATAATAGTGTGCAGTGCGCTTTTGTGTTATTTATATCTTTCGGTGAAAGATCTGCCTGTTTGTCCAATTTAGATCTTTTTACAGTTGTTGCATTTTAGTTTATATACGCCTAGGTTATTGAATGTGTTGGTATTATTATTAATGCTGGGTGTGATAGCCGTTTGGCTTTTATTTGTTGCCCTGTAAGCTACATTGTATCCTGCTTTTTTGAATTGTTACGCTATTTTATTTGTAGTTTTGTTTATGTATGTGAGGGTGACGAATTTGTTGGTGTTCGTGTTTTTGTTGTTTGTGTTGTTGTTACTGTTCTTGTTGAATATTTTTCTGTGTGGTTTGTCTATTAAATAATTGTCATATCCGTTTTTGTGAGCTAAATAGTTATTTGTGTTTAGTTCCTCTGTGTAGTTAGTTATAGTCATAGGTATTTTGTTTAGTCTGTGTAGTAAATGTTTGAATGCTGCGTGTTTATGTTGTATTGGGTGGTTCGATATGTTCTGTATTAGTGTATCTGTCATGGTTGGCTTGCGGTATATGTTGAATTCATGTTTGTTTTGATTTTTTGTTATGATGATGTCGAGGAAATTCAATGTTTTGTTGTTTTCAAATTCTACAGTGTACTCTGGATATATTTGTGTATTTTGTTTATATGTGTTTGGAGTTGTTTGCATTGTCTTATGTTTCCTCGGTATAGTAGTATAACGATAGTACATATCTGTGCAATAATATTATCTTATCTGCGTGTTTGTTGTTATTTATGATTTTATTCTGTTTTATGTGTTGTAGGAATATTTCTGCGAGAATGCTTGAAATCGGTGAACCCAATGGTAGGTCTTGTTTCTGTGTGTAATATTTGTTGTTGTGAGTTCTGTTGTGTAATGGTGCTCAAAATGTGTATGCTTTCTTTTGTGATTTTTTCTGGAGTGTTGTTAAGTCTTAGATTGTCTCGTAATATGTTTAGTGTTTCTGTGACTGTGATATTGGTATAGAGGTTTGTGATGTCAAACGATGCCAGGGTTTAAATATGAGGGATTTCAATGTTCTTTATTTTGTTTTGCTAGATCTATTGTGTTTTATATATTTGTGTGTCTGTCTAGTTTTATGTATTTTGTAATAGTTCTATCCATATGGCGTACTAGTTTGTGTGCGGGTGATTGTTGGTTGTTGATTATTGGTCTTATTGGTGTTCCTTGTTTATGTAGTTTAGGAAATGCTTTTAGGGTAGGTACTGTAGGTCTTATTGCTTTAAGGTATTTTTTCTGTGTTTTAAATATTACGTGTTTAGTTGATTAGTTATGTTTTTAACTGAGTTATGATTTTTGTTTGTTAGATCTTTATTTGTTTCTGAGATGTTGTTTGCCGCAATGAATTCATTAATTTTATTGTTTAAATCCTGCTTGTGCATAATAACTGTAGTACCTTTATCTACTTTTACGTATTTTAAATCGTGTTCTCTGGCTTTTTGTTTTAGCGGTTGGCTGTCAGTATTTCATAGGTGTGTGTTATGCTCTTGTGGGTATTCTTATTGTGTTACTAATTAAATGTCTTTAGTGTTCTTGAACCTGTATTTCTGTCTGTTGTATGTTGGTTTCTGTGTCAATTATAATTGCTGTTCCTCTTTTATTGTTATCTTTGAAGTGTATATTATGTTTTAGGCTTTTATTTAGTTAATATACACTCTTTATTTAGTAATAAACAACACTAACGACACATTTACCACTGATGAAATAGAGTCCTACCCAGGAGTATACAAACTAAAATGCTACAACTGCAATAAGTTCTTAATTGGACAAACAGGCAGATCTTTCGCCGAAAGATATAAAAAACACAAAAGCGCACTGCACACTATTATTAAATCCACCTTCGTAAATCACCTCATTCACACTAAACACTCATGCAAAAATATGGAAAATAACATGAGCATCCTCCACACATTCAACAAAAGCCATAAATTAAAACACACTAGAACAATCTGAAATATACAGACATAGCAACACACATTAAAATGTCATTCTAAATAAACAAACAAGACACAGATCATAGAAACTCTTCAATCACATTATTTCTAACTTTCAAAAAATGGTACCAAAGAAGCACAACTGCAGCAAACCTAGCCTCAAAAATACGAGGCTGAAGAAGTCGTAAGACGAAAACGTTTCCTCCAAGTATAAGTTGACAATTTAACAGCCTTTATTTAACAAAAAGTCTGGTCGCAAGTAATAGCAAAAGTGTAATAAGTAAAATCTACGTATTTTTAAAAATAGAATCCTTAAAAAATGATTGCTTTGTATTCGAAATATACTTAAGGATTTTAATGAAAAGAGTTTATTTCTCTTAAAAGGTTTTATTTACGAGTATATAAATTTAAAATGACTTTTCAGTTGTTTGAAGTTATTATTACACTATACTCTTCTTTTTTTCTCATAATTTATTTGTCTAATGAGTTCTAATTTTATTGGTTATCTACTATATTTATAATAATTCGTTTATTGAAAGGGATTACACATAACATAGGTTTTTAAACGTTCATCCTAAGGATCCTCCAGCGCTCTTTTAAGGATTACCTTTTACCGCAATATGTAATTATCCCGACCTAAAAATAGATGTTTACTTAAACAGTAAAATTTTTTATAGAAGCTTCGATCAATGTTGCAAATAACCGCTAGTGATATCTCTTCATTTTACCCTAACAATCTCTTCCCTCCACTATAAACCACCTATAAATATTAACCTGTTATTGTCGTCCTTTTCTTAAATTATTTCCACCCACAGTTCTACAAAGACTTGTTGTCTTTAACGTCATTTTCTGTAGATTCCTCTGAATGCTACACTATGCACTTCCAACGTCCTCACTCCTCTACTTCCCCTTACATTTGGTTTGCCATTCTACCCAAATGCATCTTTTATACAGTCTCAGTCAACCAATTCTTGATTTTTCTAAAGGCTCTATTCCGTCTACAGAGACCTTTACTTCAGCATGTGTTACAACTCTTCCTACCTAAAGTATAGCCTATGCCTTAATAAAATGTTTTCTACTTAAAAAAAAAATATTTTATTCGGAATGAAATAAGTTAGTAGTTCTAGAGGTTAGGAGATTAGAAACTCTGCCTAACCTATTTGTTCTTGCAATAAATTTATTCTTATATTAATTTTGATATTATATTTGTTCTTATATTATTTTTTTTAATAATTAATTTGTTCCTATATTTAATTTATTACATTTAATTTTCTGTTATTAATTTTGTCTTTATATTATATTTGTTCATATATTAAATTTGTTCGTATATTTAATTTGTTTATACAATAATTTTATTTATATGTTATATTTATTTGTTCTGCTATTAAATTTTTTATTACATTTTTTCTTATATTAATTTTTGTACATTAAACTTGTCCTTGATTAAATTTCTCCTTATATTATATTTGTTCATATAAACAATATTTCTGTTATTTTAATAGAACAAATGGTTCTATTTGTTATAATATTCAAGAGTATCAATGACAAAGCGAACCCTTGAACGCTTATCTTAAAACGTTTAGTCAATCTGATGCTGAAAAAGCACACAAAAAGTCTTTGGTACTACCATGACCTATTGATCTCAAGACCTATAAGTTAGGTGCCAAGTGCTATAGCCACGAGATTACTTTGCCGCTGCTATCTTCTAATATAGTAGTAATAAGAACTCTTTTCATACCCTTGCCGTGAGATGGGAGACAAACATAAGACATTGCCATATCGTGGCCATATGGTATCCAAGAAGTTAATACGAACATCGCAACGTTTCAAATGTCCATTTTTACCTTAGTTTTGACCATATATTTAGGCACTTATTCCTTAAAAACAGGTATACATTCTTTGGCACTACTGCGTATTGAACCCAGTACTTAAACGTTAGTAGTCAAATCTTTTTGAAGACACAAAACAACTGTACTAATCGCTGTGAGAATCTATTTAGTCATTGGTCTCATTAAAGTCTAACATTTTCAGTTTTGTAAACAGCTTTAAAAATCATATTCGAATTTATTTCTTACACTTGCTATATCCCTCAATATATCTTCTGCTGATTTCTTGGGATGTCAGGTTTCATTATCGAGATATACTCAGATTACCATTAGGAGTAATCGTCCAAGATTAAGAGTTTTAATTCTATCTTCATTCTTTTATTTGGGCAACCACCATTTTCGCACGTTCTGCTTTTTGTTTGTTTAATTTCTTATGGGCCATCCCCTATTATTAAACACATAAAAAACTCAATAGGGCCTTAAGTACTTTACTAAAGAAACAATTTTTTCCTATAAAATAATCATTGTTCATTGTTCTTTTTAAAAATAATATATCTATGTCGTAGTTACATAAATTTACAATTTTATATTAGCATCAATCTTACTACTTGGATAACAATCCACGCATCGCGATTTGTAACAACAGAGACAAATTAAATTCTCAGCATTATAATTGATTGTATTTTAACTAAACCTCTACGTACATCAGCTTAGACCGACTTCGCATGTAATCAATTCTGCGAAGCAAGCAAAAAGCTGACCAAAGTTCGGAAATCTCCTACGCTTCCACCAGCACGCTTACTGCTTTTCACAGAATTTTGCTATTTTCAGTTCTATATCAAATAATTAATCGAGGTTTTGCCTTGAAGAGTGATTCGGAGAATTTTACTTCAAGAGTAAATCGCTACAGCAACGTCGGATTACGAAAATCTGTGACCGTGATTTACTTCGGTCACAGTTTCAATAGAAGCCATAAAAGATATCTTTCAGTGACGTATAACGAAAAACGCTCAACAAGGCTGTATACATCTAGTAGTGAAGAAGTGGAATAGATGGTAACTGCTAAGTAGGATTAACTAAACAGAAAACTCGCCTGGCATGAAACGTGGATAATCATAGACCAAGAGTGCAGATAATTTTGTAGTTGTAATTTTAAGGAGATTTTTAAAAAACTATTAGCTAATGCTATTGGACATCATGGAAGTGATCAGATATTTCGTTACACTCCAAAAGTTATTGAAGGTAATATATAGACTATTGATTGTAAAACTGTAAACTTTCCAGTTAAATGTTAATGTTGAACGTATAAGTAGGCGTATGTATTGTTGGGAGGGATAGTGACAGTATTTGTAGTCTTAGATCGTGTTTAATATATTAGACGAAAGTACTCATGTCTGTCGTGTCATAGTGTAGTACATCGTACAACAATTGGAGGGACATGCTGTTTTTTGTCATGATATTTTGTAATTTGAATAAAATAAATAATTTAGATTTGAAGTTGCTAGATGTAATTATCTTGAACTCACTGATTAAACTAATTTTAGAAATACTTAACTAAGTGAATACGTAATTGCTTACTTGCTGACGCATTTCAAAACATTCGTTCCTTTTACGAAGCTAACCCTCTACTGGCGGCATCGGTTAGGTGTAAAGGCTCTAACGGGAATGGATTTATGACTGTGGAATGGGGTGGGTTGTTTTGGTTGTGTGTCATATACGTAATAGAAAAGGCTGTTGGCTTCAAAATGTGTGTGATCATTTAATACGTTTTCTTTATCTGTTGCGTAGTGTTTATATATTTTTCTAAGGTTGTTAGTTTTTTACTTTGTTTTAATGTGTGTAGAACGTTTAAGACGGCCTCCCTATGGGTTCCCCAATCTCAGGCATCCTAGCAGAAATATTCCTACATCATATCGAACAACAATACATTCTACAGAACAATAATCCCACACATAAAATAATTTATTACCATAGATATGTAGATGACATTATAATATTATACAACGGCAACAAACGGCAAATCAAACAACCACACAATTACATTAATACCATACACCAAAACCACACATTTAGCCTCGAATTAGAAGAAAAAAATATAATAAACTTTCTAGACCTTACCGTCACCAAACACAAAACCAGATATAGTTTCAAAATATACAGAAAACCAAAAACTACCGATATTGTCATACATAATACATCTAATCACCCCACACAACACAAATTCGCTGCATTTAATTATATGTTACACCGCTTAATCAATATACCAATGCTACAGAAAGACTACGGCAAAAAACTTAATACCATAACAAAACATTTATCAACATACACTCACAGACAACATACTCAGAAAAATTAAACAAAAACACCATCAAACGGCCACTCAGACAAACCACACAAAAACAACCAATACATTTCCCTCACCTACCACATCAAAAACACACACAAAATAGCCTCCCCATTCAGAAAACTCCATTACCAAATATCCTACAAAACAATAAATACATTAAGTCAGCACATACAAAATTTTCAAAAAGAAACTGACAAGTACAAACTCTCAGGTATTTACAAATTAACTTGTAACGATTGCCCCAGCTATTACTCGGCCAAACCGGCAGGTCATTCTATATACTCTTCGAAGAACACATTAAACAAAAAAAAAACAAACAAACCCTAAATCCAGCTACGCGAAACACCTAAAAAATACCCAACACACACACACACACCGACATACACACTAATTTAAATCTTCTACACACATTAAAACAAAGTAAAGAACTAACAACCTTAGAAAAATATGAAATATACAAACACTACGCAACAGATAAAGAAAACGTATTAAATGATCAAACACATTTTGAAGCCAACCGCCTTTTCTATTATATGACACAACCAAAACAACCCACTCCATACCACAATCATACATCCATTCTCGTTAGAGCCTTTACACTTAACCGATGCCGCCAGTAGAGTGTTAGCTTCGTAAAAGGAACGAATGTTTTGAAACGCATTAACAAGTAAGCTATTACGTATTCATTTAGTTAAGTATTTTTAAAATTAATTTTGATTTGTTATAGGGTTTTAAGTTAACATTGTTATAAATTTTCATATATAATCTTTATGTTTGTGAATTTATTAATAACAATTGTAATAAATACTGCTATTTTAAATTAGTGTCATCAATAAAAAATAAGCCTTAAATATATATTACTAAACAATTAGCTAATAATTTAACTAAAATAAAATATAAATAACTTTAAAATAATTGTAAATAGTCTCCTTTATCCCCTCGTCGTTACGTCACATATTATTTTATCTTTGTTTGTAGGCATTTCATAGGTATCGATAGTTGACTTGAATAATAAACGTATAAAGTCAATATATTATAAAGTTTTGAGTCAATCAACGTTACGTAGGAAACACAAAATAGGAATATGTCTATTGTGTAAATTCTTTTAATTAACCAATAAATAAACAAAGTTTTATTAATCTATGAACTTTGTAGATAAGAATGTATTCTTAATGACTTCACAAGACTTCTTCCAATTAAAGATAAGTACTCTTTTATACTAAGAAAAGATAAGCTAAGTCGAGGAAAGGAAAGTAGGGTAGTTCTCTTGGGGGTTGGTTTGGCGTGAAATCAATGTTTAGTTACCCCTTACATCCATTACAACGTCCAAGAGGGATTGGCGAGTGTATTTGTGTAGAAATAAAAAGTCTCCAACAATACATATATGTACACCTTATGCATTACTTATGCATTTCAAGTATTCTTCATGGGAGTCGACTTTCCGAAGTATCACCGTTCCATTGCCAAGCGTAGTGCATTAACTTGTAAGTTATTAGTACTGTAAATGCTAGAAAGCAGTGTCGATACAATTAGAATGTGTGTGTGTGTGTGTGTGTGTGTGTGTGTGTGTGTGTGTATGTGTGTGTATGTGTGTGAGTATTTCGTAGTTTACCAATACCATTGCTTGAATCGTAACTAAATATTTTGTTTCAGATTTGCCACAACAACTTTTCAAAGTACACAAATTAGAAGTGATTTAACTTATAATAAGGAAAAGCTGAAAACAAAAGTGATTAGGTAGGTTTGTACAGTAGCCGTTTAGGAAACCAAGCTTTAACCTCGGCTCTCTTTTTTTTCAAGCACAGCTGCCTGAATTCTCCAATTAATCTTTAATGAGCGATAGAAATTCCTCATTTACCTTCCCCTAAACGTTCCCATTTATTTATCTTTGACAGACAAATGTGTTCTGTTTATTGTAGAGAATATATAGTCACGTGTTTATTCCTAGAGTTTTTCGGGATATGTCCCGAGCACAAACATACTAAATCTACTCACACACACACACACACACACACACACACACACACACACACACACACACACACACACACACACACACACACACACACACACACACACACACACACACTGAAACGGTCAGAATGACCGATGCAAATAAATCTGGTATTAGTACAGATAAATGTTACTAAGCCTAGAATAGTTAAATAGATCAATCAACTAATATTCCAATTATTTCATAGTATTATAATAAAAATGTTAAATATAGGGAAAATCAATGTAAACTAGAGTAATTAGAACTAAATAGACAAATTGAAAATGATAGAATAAATTATAAACCAACACAACATTAATTAGACTAACGGCTAAAAGACCGATTTAAATGAAACAGTAAAAGTGATTTTATGGGATCCAGCCAAAATGTATAATATTAAATTAATTTTGACCAAATATAATCAGGGATAGTGAATATAAGTATAAAAATGTGCGGAAAGTAAATTAGGCCTAGCTAGGGAGAGTTGTATTTCTGTAAAGATGCATATTTTAATTTAAAACATAATAACCTAAAAATTGAGGTTATCCAAGAATGAAGCTATGTTAGTTTCGGTAAAAATTCGCGTGGGGAGATTGTTTATACGATTTTGCCACACTACAGCGACAGCGCTACCGTCGAAGTTTAAGTTAGCAAGAAGAAACAGCAAGTTAATTAAATTAGAAGAAATAAAGACAAACATATTATTAAATGGAAGTTAAAAAATTGAAATAACACATTGGAGTAAAGAAACGTATTTCACAAAAATTGAAAATTACGAAATAAAAAAAAGTCAGTTACCATAGCAACGGCTTTCTCATTGGTTAAAAATGTAAGATGGACATCATAAAGGCGGAAGTTTGAAGAAATTGGTGAAGACGAAGCCAAAAAAGTGACGCTGAGGCAGAACAGTTTGAACGGTCATCGAGGGAGGTCGTATTGATACACGCAGAACCATTAACGACCCAATATGTGGTAAGAAGTCCGTAAAAAGTGCTACGATGTGACCCAGGGAGTGTACAAATATGTGAGCTAAAGCTCATATATGTTTCTACCAACATCTCGACCAAGAAAATGGAAAAAGAAGTCGAGCTTAACAAAATTCACCGACGCCATGCAGTGAAGCCTACATCCAAATCCCATGGAAGCTGTGAAGAGGCCCAAAGACAACCCAACCATAGAAGATAACTAACGTTTTGCAGTATAAGGTCATATAAACAATTTAATTTTCTTTTAGATATAATTTTATTTCAAAATATATTAACTTAAAATCGAAATTAACTAAAAATTGTATAGCCTAAGGAACTGAAAACTCTCTTAGGTTACCTAAATTAAATAACAAATATTCTAAATTGATTTTCATTCAACCGTTTGCCTGAAGTGGAAATAAACGTATTGTGTTTAAATAATTTTATCTGATATGGCTTAATTCTTGAAAAATGTATGAAATCCTTTGACGTAGTATATAAGTATCAGCAAGAAGTTTTTATTAAATGCCTAGCATATTATAACTAATTAGGTTAACCTATAAATAGGTAAATGTTAACCAGAGTCTATTAGTGAATTAAAAGGATTGCTTGTTAAAAAGCATAGCCTAACGTAACTAGAAATTAACCTTAAAATGTTTGAAAATAAACAAGACTCTAAAATACGTAAAATTTAACTTGAATGCTCAAAATTATATGCAAATTAATTATAATAATTGAATTTAAATAATTGATAGTAGACATATTAAGCAATTTTGGATTTTGATAATAATATTAGAAAAGGATATAGTATGTGTAGGTATATATATATGTGTTAATATAAAAAATAATAAAAATGTAAACATAATAAAGGAGACATATTCTGTACTAATACCATCAAACAAGATAGTCATGGTAATTCAAAAGTAAGGTTAGGTAAAATTTAAAAAAAACAAATCCTGGTAATGTAAATAAATCAAATAATAAAAGTAATTCTAAATCCAAACAGATAATAAAAAAAATATAGTTTCCAATTAGTTGTGTTTCATTAAAAAAAAAATAAGTTTACTAGGTATCCATGTATAGTCTTAGGGTCACAAATGTCTCTCAAAATTCCATTACCCCAAAAGAAGCTTAAAGAGGCTTGTGGGAGGCTATTTGGTTTTCATAAAAAAATCAGGAGTTGGTTCTCCTAAGAGGTTTATTCCTTGAAATACAGGTCTCGAACCAAGGTTCGTAGTCAAGGGATAAACCATTACTCTCTTACGGACAAAGTATGGTCAGAGGAAAACAGGTGAAGAGTAAGAGAAAAGGCTAGTCGGAGGGAAAAGCACCGTGAGGAAGGTGAGGACCGTGAGAACACACACACTGCGGCGGGCAGTATTCTCTTGGAATACATACCGCAAAAAGATAAAATTTAAAACATAAAGAGTTTAAATTTCTTTTATATAAAACAAACCGAGCCACCGTAAGAAGGGTTAGAAACTTTAATTTAAGGCCGTTTGCAAGGGGAAGATGGTCAAAATCGACCTAGAGTTACCATCGACATTTCCAGAGATAAAGCAAGACGAGAAAAATCAATAACAAAGAATAATAAAACTTCATCAAAGGCACCCTTAAAGAGTTATACGGCTAGAACGAAAAAGTGGATAGAATCGATCTGTTTTATAGATTCTGCGAGCCGTTGCGCTTTTGTACAAAAGGTGATGCGCTCGCCGATCATGACGACATCGATAAGGTTTCTTATTGGTTGATAGGCTCGTGGGAACAGGCTGGCTTCCCGTGGGAGACAAAAGTTAGCGTCGTTTTACACCCCAGCTAAACCAGGACTCTTGAAGTATACGGACGTTGTCGGGGTTAGCTCCGGTAAAACAATGAATAGTAGTTTTGTTACCGTTAATAGTTCAAAAACTATGAGTGGCTAGGGAAAGTTCGTTTCGTTGAGATGTCGTGACGCTGTGTTTCTGAAAATGGGGCCCTTTCGCATTTCAAGATCGCGTCGAAAGAGGTTTCCCCATAAAATTCCATCAATAATGTGCGAGCGTCTTTAAATGTGTGTGTTGCAGCCTTACTACAAAGACAAGGCGAAGTGAACAGTGATAACCTAGGAAACAGTTTTAAAAAAGTGATACTAAATTTCAAACAAGATTAAACATAATTTAACTAACTTGGTAAACGTTTAAAAAAAAAAAATTTTTTCTTATTCTTTTTTGTGTCATAAAATGCCCAGTTAAGAACTGTGTTAAAAAAGGGCTTAAAGTTAAAAATTTTATTAGTAACTGTCTAAAATTTAAAAGAGGTGCAAAAGGCATCGAAGAATGAAGATGGGAAAGTTTCAAACAAAGGGTGAGCAAGCAGATCTACCTGAGGCGTGCCAGAAGCACAAAGGGATGGAGGCTTTCAAAGATGGCGGCGACTCGTGGGAAGTCATCCAAGTATACCTGCGTGGGAAAGATGCAACATCCAAGCCGGACCTCCCCCACCCCACTGGAGAACAAAGGGAGAGACGAAGAAGAGAGGGAGAAATGGGCAAGGCGTGCTTTTTGGTGGATTTCAGGTTAGGTCTATTTTGTCTTCCCTTTGCAAATTAGAAATTTTTAATTTGAAGAATTTTTTCTTAATGGGAGAATGTTATAAAATTTAAATAAATTTTCAAACCATTAACAGTAAACTTTGATTTTCAGAAGTAAATGCTGGTGGCTTTGTTTTAAAGAGTGGGATTTCAAAATGGCGATGCCATAAAAGCAGAAATTATGTTGCATTTCATGAAAGTAAGGGAAATAGAAATTTTAGGTTAGAACTTATGTAAAGGGTAAGGGTTTTAAATAAACAAATCAAATAAAGGGTTTTAAATTATTTAAAGAGTTAAAATCTTATGAAGGTGTAAGGAATTTGAATAAGAGATGTGTTGTAATAAAATTAAATACGATTTGCTAAAAGTAAATATCCAAGATGGCGGACAAAGGCCATTGTTTACAACAGCTGATTGGAAGGTCATGCTTTAGTTTCAAGTACTCCTATAAACGGGAGTGCTATTTCATATAATTAAATTAAACTAAATTGTTATTTTATCTAGAAGGAGTCATTATGAAATTTTTCCATATGAAACAAATTGACATAAATTGTTCTCATTTAAAATAAACAAGGGTTATATCAAATTGAAGCTATTTAATTGAAATTGTTGATTTTATTTAGAAAAGGGTGAAATATATAAATGTATTAAATAAATTAAATCAAACCAAGGTTTGAGTAAAAATAAAGGGTTATGATTTTGATATGTGTAGATTTTAAATATTTTAAAAAAGTTCAACAAAAGGGTTAAGTTAAACAAGAGATTTTAAAATTGTGAGTGGGGCTAGCTAATATGTTACAATAAGTTTTTTCTTTTATGAATTATAAGTATATTTTGTTTATTTCATGATTTATATGTATGTAAAATAATATGTTGGTGATAGGGAAACTTAGAGGGAAAAATGAAATTTTTGCAAATTGGTTTAAGAATAAGTTATATAATTTAGGCAAAGGGGTTAGTATCCCGTTAGCAAAAGGTTACTCATAATTTATTAAATATCAATTTCCTTCAGAAATTGCATTGATAAATTTTAAATAAATTGTAATTAAATTTCTGTATGTATAATTTTCATGAAGAAAGGGTTAACCAAATGATAACCAAAGGGTTACATATTTTATATTAAAAGGGTTTAACTATGTTTAAATAAGTTGTAAACAAAACTCAGTATTTATAATTTTCATGCCGAAAGGGTTAATCAAATAGTAACCAAAGGGTTAAATATTTTCTAGTAAAAGGGTTAAATGAATTTAAATAAATATGTAGATTTGGTAAATGATTGAAGATATGTTTAAAAAGGTTTTAAATATGTTTCAGTAAACGTTTTAATTAAAATATGTATTTAAATATTATAATTTCAATTGGGAAGGTGTTTGAATTTATTCAGCGGAGTGTATTGAAGAGTAAGGCTTTACTTGAATCCAAAAGGTTAAAGCGAAAATTTGTAAATTGTAACAATTAAATTTTCAGTAAAAAGTTAAGTAAACAAAACCAAATATTGACAATTAAAATTGCAAGGTTGAGAACCTGGGATACTGAAATAAAATTAGGACAAGCAGTCAAGGGTTGTTAAAAAGTCACTTAAGGGAAAAGAGAAATTTTAATTTGAAGATAAGAACAAGAACTTCAGGTAGGAAAGGGTTATATTTTGACAAGTAAGATTGACCGTTAAGTAGAGCAAAGTTTTACGCTTTGGTATACTCCGATTGAAAGCAAACTAAAATCGTAAAATCTTAATTTAAACTTTAATGTCAAATAGAATAAGCAGAGTATGGTTTCTTAACTGTGTAAGAACCAACACAAAGGATATTTTTAAGTCAAATAAATTGCAGACTGTGCGATGTAAATTTGAATTTTAAATTTTAAAATTAAAAAATAAATATTTTTTAACTAACTTGCAAACAAACTGAGTATTCTTTTAAACAAGTTTCTTACACTCTCCTACAGCTGATATGGTCATTTCGCCGTTTAGATGTCTTTCAAAAGAACCCATCCCCCGGGAGGACTTACCCGTTAAGGGTAGAATCCGCAGCAAGTTAGGTTTTTTCTTTTTTAAGTCCAGTGACTTGTTCTCTGGCAGATTTTGGCGAGCATTGCACAGCGTTCGTGGTTTTGGCTGCGAGCGGCTCGTTTCAAAATTCTTGCTCTGCAATGGGCGTTTGGTGGTCGGACTTGCGCGCGCGTGCTGGTCAACGGTAGGGTTGACGGCGCGGCGTAAGTGGTGGCCCGGTCCGTTGCAACACACACACACACACACACACACACACACACACACACACACAAACACACACACACACACAAACACACACACATACACACACACACACACACACACACACACATACACACACACACACACACACACACGTTGTAACGGTCTGGAAGGCCGTCCAAATCGTGAAATTAACCATTTCCTATTTTTTTAATAACAATTTTAATATTTAAATAATAAGGTTTGAATTTATTGTAAAAATAAACATAGTAAACAGTGAAAAAGTCAGTAAAATCTTAAATACTTAATATTAAGACAATTAAAAATTATAATAGCACGAAACTGTAATAACTAACTAAATTTGACAAACGAGAGTGAAGTGAAAAATTTCTAATTGCCGAAAAATGCTAACTTGAGAACTAGGCTACGTAGAACAATCATCGACATTTTGAAATGACCAGCAAAATCCAAAATGAACAATAGTGAAAACTAAATTTAAAAAACTTAAATAACAAAAACGTTACAGCCATTTTAAACTAATAGACATTTTTCAGTGTTCTAAAACAGATGACAAAATTATGCAGGTTGAATCGAATACGTTGTCCAACCCGCCTGTACAAGAAAGGAAGCACGGAGATGGCGACGAGCTTAGAGCAGGGGGGAAGGGTTACATAGCCGCAATAAATACAGGAACTTATGGACCTGTAGGGCAGTCTAAAAATTTTTAATACGAGGTGCTAACGGCCGTAATGTCGGATCGCGCCTAGAACCACCACCATCGGCCAGATGGGACCAAACCATCACGCTTCCACCGTCTAAGACCTTCCATGGACAAGGGCTCCAGACTCAGCCTCCAGGACGCGGAAATGGAGAAATACTTCCATCGACTGACCAGGGATGGCAACTACCGATGTCCAGAGACCGGGGAATCTAGACGAGAGGACTCTAGGACCGGCAGGGAAATCCTTGGCAAGTCATTTTCTATATTATATACAAATTAACGTCAAATGTATTGCCTATATGCTTACATTATATATTTTGATGTTATTTAT
This sequence comes from Prosapia bicincta, assembly GCA_036971475.1. NCBI lineage: Eukaryota > Metazoa > Arthropoda > Insecta > Hemiptera > Cercopidae > Prosapia > Prosapia bicincta. Next base: position 49,625,838 of record JBAIZL010000005.1, read on the forward strand.
AAAATATTTGTATGAAATCATATGAAGATAATGTGTATTAGTTACACTCTAAAAATACTTTTACAATGATAATTGTAAATTGGCTACTTTAGTTACGACTTTATCACGTAAATATAAAGCAACATTTGAGAAAAATATAATTAACTTTAGCATATCTAACTACCCTACTTTGTAATGAAAGCAAGTTTTAAAACTGTGTATGATATAGTACTTTTTGAACCAAAAAAGAGTAAGTATTTTATATTTAATTTGAAGACCAATTTATACTTGGGTACGTAATTTTATGATAAGTATCTTTTATAATGTTATAAATAATTATTTATATGAGCGTGTGAGTGAGTTGTGTAAATGCTATAACTTACGTTACTATTAAGTTATAAATATTTAAATTACTTATCGTTCAATGTACTCGCAAAAAATAGATAAAAATCACACTTGTTGATAATACACATATATGTGCACTCATACATATGTGTGTGTACTTATACACATATTATTATTCTAATTTTAGATAAATTTTAAGAACTTGAGTATGCGGCTAGGTAATCCATCGTAAAATAATTTGTACTTAACTCGCATCTCCACCGTGGTTTTATCTTATCCTATATTTTGAATGACATGAAGTATCAAACATCAATTGTGTTTTTCACTATGATAAACTAAATTACTGAAGAAATATAAAAGTTAAACCCTCAGTTAAATACCCTGCGTCTTCCAGCATTTTAGCCAGCTTTCAGAATCTATTACAATGAGACGTTAATAAATGCAAAGATCGAGACAGCCAGAACTGTGTACAGCCAAATGAGTGACCTCTCAAGAGCCATTACCTGGCGTTTGCAATTAAGATAAGGCTTCTGTGCTGGTGTGTGTTTTCCACCTCATTTTGTGCGGTGTAGTCGTGAGTTCTGATCTAGTTAGAACCTTTGAACATTAAGAGTATCGTGAACAGTTCTTGTGGAAAATGAAGCAATATTCAACAGATGAGAACACTGAGATGTTATAGCAACGAATATTGAAATTCGGAGAGTGTCTAATGGGATTCGAGGGCCCAAAATAGAGGGAACTTTTCAGGTCAACAGCAGAAAATTTAAACCAAAATTACATTTTGTTGAATATTCCTACTCTTTAGTAAAAATAAACGGAACAAAAACACTATTAGATGGTTATTTTCAATTTTTGAAAATGGAGTAACTCCGAAACGCGTCAACAGAGGAAAATATTGTAACGTTAGGGAAGGCAGAGAACTGTACTCAAATAATTATTCCTAACAAAAATGAAGATGAGTATATTAATAATTTTACTAATGAACAAAGTTATATGGACATTTCGAAGGATAAAATATCATCATTATGGATGTGACCACATTGGAGCTAAAATTTAAAAAAAATACAACCTGAAGTAATGTAAGGAGGACCTCAGTCACAAAACCTCTACCAACCAATCAGCTGTGACCACTCAATGGGATAACTTCACGTAATAAATTGAAGGTCACTTGAGAATCCAGATAAAGGACCTATAGCTTTATTGTATAGGTAAGGGCATATATTTTTTTAATTGTAGTATAGATAAAGAATTTGTATTATTATATGTTACACTTTTATCATGAATTATTTGTACTTCTATGATTATATTCGAGTTGTTTCAATACAAAAGCAATAGAGAGCGTAATTATTATTAATAACATTTATAACCGGATGATTATGATAACTGTACTAGTGAAATGTATATAACAGCTATATATAGCCTATTTGTAGCAAAGATTTGGTATTGTTTAATTGGTGTATTATTGTTTCAATGGGAGCACCGATGATTGATGGGCGGGGTTTCGGTCCTTCTGTATGAGTTTAGGTTGTAGTTATTTATTAGTTTGTTTTGTTCTTTCGATGTAGAAATATCCTCTGATGATGATAAAAATGGACTCTAAACTTTAATCCATACAAGATTGTTAATTAGTTATTTGTTTATATTTTAGAATTTAGTATATTGATAATTAGATTAATGATAATATTGGCATTGTTTGCCTGAATATAATTTTCTATTCCAAACATACTAAGGAGTTGAAAAGTGCAATAATTTTTCGTTGACCTATACTTCATATATTTACGATAATTCCTTTATTTAAAAAGTCCCGTAAATTTCGTATGCCTAATTACCTTAAAAGTGTTATTATTTTTAATATAGTTTAGACACAGAAATTTTAAAATCGTCAGCTAAGTGTACTAAGCCTCTTTGTCTCTTTACCCTGTGAAGCTCAAAAAGCGTCATATGACGCATACGCAAAGCTATCTTGTATCACAACCTGAGATAATAGAGGAAAGCTATTAACCTAAATTGATTCATTAATATATCATTATACAGAGCTACCACAAGTTTAGTTCAGGAGTCGACCGCTAGGGGGATTAACAAAACGTACAATAATGAACCACTTGCCGCAGGATAGAAGGGAGGGGGAATCTGTAATAATTGGATTTACATAAGGGTGTTTTCTCTTAATGGCCCATGGATGAATGGGATGATGTTAATACTTAGGTTTATAAGCTGAAACGGGGTAAGAGAATGATTTGTGCATGGAGGCAAGGGAATTGAAAACATCTTTTCCAATTTTACCAACGTTAATGTTTTAAAAGTTTATATTTTAAAACTAAAAGTTCTTGTTGTGTAGACAATAAAAGTGTATCATTAATAATTTAAAACTATAATGTTTTTAAAATATTGGTTGTTTAAAAATAATATTGTAATTAAAATTTCCAATAAAGTATGATAAACCTTTACAAGTTGAATTTTATAAAAACCTTGCAAGTTATTGAAACTTATATAATAACTGACAGCTATTATTATGTAATAACCTTTGGTAGACGGTTCTCAAGAACTACTGGATATCTTGAGAAAGAGGTTCTGACGTGCTGCTCTTGATAAGATGACGAAGGTCGTGGAACAGTGCAAGACCGGATCAAATAATCTTAAAACCAAGAGTTCGTGAAGTAGACATGAACCTAAGCCGCTGATCTTGGAAGCTCAATCATGGAGAAGATTAGAGATTTGTAAAGTGGCCTGGACGAAATACTGGAGATCGTTGAGAAAAATAGAGCTCATTAGTTAAACGTGAGGAAACGGAGAATATGTTAGACAAGAATAGAGTTTGGCAAGGTGAGCTTTATGGGCTGTCGCGTAGAACGAAAAGCAGGTAGCTGTCATTGTAAAGACGTCAGAGGTCTTCGAAAAGACGGTCGTATTTATATGTCGGAGATCGTTAAGAACTGACTTGGCCAGCTGGTCATAGGATATCCTATTTGGCAAGCCACGACACTATTCTTCATGTAACAATGACATTTTTTCATTTCCAGACGCTATTTAATATATCCTAACGGTCTGCGACTTTTGCATACCATAAAGCTATTCATTTTATTGCTAGTTTCAATAATGTACTGCCACTTCTCTCATAACACGGAGCTATTTACTTTATTCTGTCTCTCGTTTGCAAGCGTTGCGAAAGACACAAAAATCGTAAAAGCGGAATGTCAGAGCGATTCTGGCTTGGGCCTAGAAAAAACTTACTATGTTCCGCTACAAAACATGGATTCAAGCACTAAGGTTTTATTGAGGACAGATTTTATTGAGTTATCGATCCCTTCATGGTGGTGACGGGCGACCGTGTCGCCGAATTCCGATCTGGAAACCTCTACAGTAAATATTACATATTGCGCAACGACGTATGAAATCGACTTTGGTTTGACGCAACAGCAAGGTTTGGGTGGAATAATGATTTTCATAAATAAATTGTTTATAGAATCTTCTACGTTGTCTTCATTCGCCTCTTTAATCAATGATTAAAGTTCATCGGAATTGTATTGAGAAACACTTCAATAAATTACCTAGTATCTTCAGCAATCAAGCTACAGCGTGTTTCAGATCCTAAATAGCCGCTGATTTTGTTCAGTGATTTTACTAATATTATAATTAATTATTGTTAGTTTTGAAGTTTATATTTATATTTTTTGTGTGATGTAAGAAAAATGCAAACTTGTGTTGTGGTCTGTTAAATCAAAAAAATTGAACCTCGCTTTGAAAATCATCATGGTTTATTTGGACAGAATATCCTCTCATACCTAGGCGTTTTTCTATTGGTGCCATGATTGTGATCCATATTTATAAGGAAATAATAATTGCAGCTATCTCACCGAATACTAGACCTATTTGTTCCATCTGATGCTGTAAGTGGGTACGTATACGCGCGCGCAAAACGAGTCTGTGGTTTTACAGTACAATACAAGTAAAACTTTAAACTACAATAATAATATAGGTTGAAACTGTGTAATGAATTTTAAAACTAAATGTTCTACAAACAGTTTAATTCCTATAATGGAGAAAATAATTTATTAGCTGCCACATAGATAGCGCGCAGAGGACTCCTTTGTAATGAATGACTTAAGCAGTACTAAAATAATGTATACTATGATACTTTTATATGTAGCTAGGGGTTTAATTTTAAACATTATGTCTGTAGTTGAGAATAAAATAGAAGGTAACAAAATTGATATAATATTACATATTTCTTTTGTTTTCAGGTTGGTGTACCAAAAAACTAACTGCTACTACAGCGATGAGAATGAGATTTAAAACTATTTCTAAAACGAAATAAGCCTGTCTATAAAGTGAAAATGGAAAGCGGTGCTATTTATTTAAAAATGTAACTATTTCCCCAAAACACAACTTTTTTCGAGGTAGAAATGTCTCAAAATGTGAATTAGAATAATGAGAAAAATCAATCATGAAGTACAATATCAATAATAGTACAATTATAATAAATAGAAATAATACTAATAAATTATATAACATGAAGAAAAAACGCATTTAATTTCACAAAATAAACGTTTTAAAATGTAAACAAGTTAATACTAGACAAAATATATGTATACAATATAAAATTATCCATTCCAACAGACTGTCTTTCGGAATGGTCGAGCTCTGCTCCCATTTCAGAGTCCTTAACGAAATACTTTGTTCCTAATTGTACTACATTTCAATCCTTAAGAATAAATAACCAATACACCTAGAGGTTCGGGAATAAAGTATACTCATGTAATTGAACATGGTTAAAATGATTTCGTTATAAGTTTTTTAACAACGGAGTGAAAAGTAACGTCCAAGGCGTTAGAGAGTAACAACATAAAAAAATCAATAAATCAATCCTGTTATTCCCAAAAAAAAAATCCTCCTTATATCTTTTAAACTCTTCTCGTAAACCTAAAGTTGTAAAAATGTTGTAGGAACGCTTACCTTTATCAAGTGGTTTTAATTGCTACCATTAAAAGCTACACACACACACACGCGCGCGCGCGCGCGCGTACCCACTCTCACACACACACCCGCGCGCGCGCGCGCACTCACACACACACACACACACATATATATATATATATATATATATATATATATATATATATATACAATAATATTAATATTAATCAGTATATATATATATATATATATATATATATATATATATATACTGATTAATATTATGAGCATTTTTAAAACATTTTAGTACCGCATATTTCTATAACTAAATCAGGACATATTTTTAAAATTATTTCCCAACATTGGTGCATTGAAGGGAGGGGTTAAGGGGGATTAGAATGCCTAAACAAATAATATTTATATAGAAATTAAAAAATCATTAAAACAGGTAATATTTTTAATTGCAATTTAGGTGTAGTGTAGTTAGAACGACAGTTCTTATGTTAATAGAAAACATTATTAAGGCTACTTGGAAATTGAATTCCCAGAACCCGTACTTCCTCTAGTGAACGGACTATAGTATATATTTTCTAAACGTATCACTTCCAATATGAATAACGTATAATTAACAATTTTGAAGATTGTCAAGGTTTAAATCATCTCTTTAAAAAAAAGTCATTGCAAGAGGAATAGAGAAATAGTTTGAATAACTTAGTTTCATATTTCGGTGTAAGTAATATACAGAATTATTCTGAGATCATTAGAAAAAACTAAATAAACCTACAACAATAAATATCCAATATAGGCTATTTATAACCCTGTTTGTCAAAGGTTGATTGGTTTTTGCGGTTCTTAGAATTTAGACCGTAATTAGAAAATGTTGTTTGAATATTATCATTTTATGAGTAGCAAAAATTAAAAAAAGGCAACTTCAATGAATGTCAATGGTACAGGAATCAAAATGCATAGTGTAAAAAACGTAATGTAGACCTACTCATTAAAAATATTAAATAATCTACTATACTATTTATAGTATACTATACTACCTAAAACACAGATTCAGTCTTAATTTGAGTCTTTTCTAGTGCTGAAAATAGATAGAACATGAGTTTTAGAGTGGTAAAAATTCAATATTTTCTACATGAAATGAACTCTTCTACCCTTCCTTGTAGTGATGGCCCCCTCGTAGACCAAATCCTGGGTTCGCCGCTGGTTCGTGTAATACAAGGACCGTCTACTTGGCTATACACGCCCGATCATTACAAGAAGGCTAACCTGAGTGTCGTTAAGGTGGCTTCGAAGCATCTCCAAACAAAGTGGCTGTAACTCTTTGTGAAACTCGGCTGTGAGCTTCTCTCGAAGAAAAAATACTGTTTGGAATATCAAAAAAATTCGACTCCAAAAGACATACAGCAACCGGAAATATTAAACGGTATAATTCTGTAAAGAAAAAACTCAACAGGTTTTTTTTTGGAACAATGTGTTTCGGATGGTTAGTGTGTAGTAATAATGTTAAATGAATAATACAGTGTTCTACCAATGAGCTTCCTGTTATTCTCTTTCTTTCATTAATTCATAATAATTAAAAGATGTAAAACATTCAACTTATTTGATATAATTCATTGAATAATTTTAGAGATTATTGTATTGTATTTATTGCAGGATCTACAGCCCCTTACAGTAGAACCTCTCTAATTCGTCACTCTTTAATTAGTCACCTTCGGTAATTCGACCCCGTATTCGTCACGTACTGTATTATAACAATTCTTTAGTATCAAATAAAATAATAGATGTTTTTAAAACTATAATTTAAATAGATTTAATATATCGTATTTTTTCTTGCTAGTGTTATTACTACAAGGCGTATTATGTTTTTTTTTAATTTCTTTTATAAAAATAGTAAGGTGTTAGAATTACGAACTATACTAAACGCTACTAGTAATTTTATTGCGTTGTGTAGTAATGTTGTTGAGTTTTTTGGTTGGTATAAATAATTTAAGTTGGGCCTACAACGTTAATTACAATACATACCTAATTACGTATATATGTGCTATGTTTATCCACAATAACATGTTAATTTCATGACTTCGATCCCGAACGTGACGAATTAGAGAGGTTCTACTGTACTTGTTTTTAACATTTTTAAACGAAAACCAAGACTTTAATACGTTTAGTATTTAAATTTAAACAGTTATTCATTTTCATAAATGCTTAATAATTATATTTGAGAATGTTTGAAATATTTAATTACATTTTTATTCATTAACTCCAAATCACGAAAGTATTTTCTTTGTTGACATTTCTTAACGTAATATTTCGTGTTTAATTAAGTTTGTAAAAAATGAATTAAGAGTCATTAAAAGTGCAAAACATTTTACTCTTTCTATAGCATTAAAAAATCGTCTTTACATTTTTCAACTGCTTTCAAAGTGTATTTAAACAATTATTCTAATTTGTACGCCTTACATAAGAACTCAGTTTCTTATTTTTTATTTAAAATAAATTTTCTTCAGAACTAGAATTTGGTCTTCTTCTTCCGTGTGACGTAATTCCCATACAGACTGCTGACGAAAAGAAGTCGGCAAGGATTCTCTCTGCAATTGCATTAATGGTACCTAGCAATTGGAAAAGCCTTTTCAAAAACGTTTGCCAAGGATCAGTCGACAGTTTACTCCTAAAGTAATATTACTTACCTCTAGTGTGCGGCGGCCTTAAGCTATTTATATTTAGCTGAGGCTTCGTAGTTATAATTTAATCAATAATTCTCTGCAAGCCTCTAGAGATAGTTTTCTGTATAAATTTTAGACAGGAGAATATTCGTATATTTTATAAATTCTACAACAATTTATTAAACATTAATTTATACCTGTTACTATAGTCAGAAATTCCTCCAGGGGAGGGGTAGCTGGAGGATTGATATTTAAAGTTAAAGGTTTTGAATAAACTCGACAGGATTGGGAGCTATTTTAAACATTAAAGTCAAAATTTTAAATTTACAAGCCATTTTTTGGGACTCACACGAGACAAGATAACAAATTAAGTAAACTAAATTTGGTCTTAAGTGAAATATAGCCTATTCCAAATTTAAAGAATACTTAATGAGCATTAAATTAAAGTACATCTATAAGGTACTATGTATTTAAGAAATCGGGTTATAGTCTTGCAAGAAATAACCATTTACGCAAGACAAAAATAAAAAACAAAAATGCTTCTACGAGACTTGTTTGAAAGCTCGTTAAGACCCTCATCTTTTGTTACAGAGGTTTAGCTCATGAATGTAATTTATAGCCTTGAGCGTTGTCAAGAGCGGTTGGGAAACAATTTTTTACTATAAAAATGAAGAAATTATGGAATCAATCAAAAACAATCGTGGAAGATACATTTCCCTCACCATATAGTTCAAACTACAAATAACGTAAAACCTTTTGTAATTTAGATTAATAAATTTAATTAGAAGTAGAACAATTTGAAAATTAACACGGTGCTCTATGGTTCACAAATATAAGTAGGTCACATACAAAACTAAAATGACTTTGTCATTATAAGTCAAACAGTGAAATGGGAACACAATAGTCTGCTCTGTCGTAGCGGCAAATAGAGAGAAAAGGTTTAAGGGTGATGTAAGTCATTTTCCTTACAACAATTTATTCTTATTTTAGAGAAGTGAGACCAGGAAATGAAGAGAAAACGCCACATTTTAGTTTGGTTTTTAAACTATTAAACTAAGACAGTATATCGTAAATTAATTGATACGTGTTATTCGCAAGCTTAATCTTATAAAAACTATACCACCCGCACCTTTTCAGGAGTCGCTTATCTGGACTGTATCCTTCCCTTCCCAAAACCTTGACTACGTGACTGATAAAGCTAAACGTTTAGTCTAAGTTAGTTTCATTTCTAGAACATAATGCTTTTACCGAATGAGTATTCCTATACGAACATTGACTACCTTTACGGACATTCTAAACGGATATTTACAACAACCCCCACTTACTACCAACTCAGATTATAGAAATGCTGTCTTGAAGTTGTAATATTTGAGTTTCCTTATGAGGGTCTGAAGCTAATACGAAATGTTTTACAAAACCGGCCAATTTAAAGCCTTAATATATATTTTTTTGTTCATGAGAATTAAAAAGATACTTTATAACTTTTCTGGGCGGACGTTAATCCTTAAAAAACGTTTCTTCTGAGCCCCTGCATACTACAAAACCAAATCAGAAATAATCTTACACAATCTTTCAATAAATTTATTACTTGCGCTGCCATTCGTTGTTAATGACTAACAGATCATCACTCCATATATGCAACATAAAAAATCACATCAAGTCTGATGACTATTGATAAAGACAGCATTTTTGTCGAAAGTATGACTGCTATTAAACGTTTTATTCTAAACCTTTGTAAGCTTATCTCTGATTTGGGTACACTCTATGAGATATTACAAAACTATGGTACTCATTTCCAAATGTATGAGTAAATTATGAGTGGCGGCGAGCGCAGAGCATTGCAACGGACCAATTGTCCGTCGCAAAAACAGGTAATAGTCTAGAAAAGATTATAAGGCAGAACTAAAGAATATTATCAAAAATTAAATACGATAGAACAGGCCAAATTAGAAACAGGCAATACAGTAGGAAAAACAGACAATATAGTAGTTTGTGAAAATAAATAATTATAGTTTGGTCATGGCTTTAACAGCAATAAATATCACTCTAAACGCGTACTTGAATTTTGTGTTCATTGAGTACTCTTCAAATTTTAAATTAATTTAAATAAAGGACCAAGTTTTATTCACTAATTTGTAGCCATGTTAATAAAATGACGTTTATATTTTTAAATTGTGCCTCGGGAGTATAAATTAGCTTTCAGTCCCTCCGGAATGTCCAACCCCTTAGCTATTAACCTCCCTCTGGAAGGAATTTCTATTTGCGCTACGGCAAAGAATTATTTTACAACTTGCCAACGTGAGTGACAAAATTCTTTTTTTTACACCATATTACAAGTGCATTATAAAGTAAAGTTTCATCAATAACTGTTAAGGATCCAAGCATTAAGAAAGGCGAAGTCGTAAACCTTAAAGGTTCTTTCTGTAAACTTGCTCTCGATATAGAAGATCCAAGTAAAATGTAAAGTATAAACTTGATACTTTCAACAATGAAGGGTTTCCGAAACGTCTAAGTTGTTATGACAACAATAAAACAAATAATTGTACATAAATTAACTATTCAAGTTTGCACATCATTTGTAAGACACTATTAAAATACTGTGTATAAAGCATTTGATTTAGTGACAGCTATAGGTCTGTTACTTATCAAGGAATAACTTGAATCTTGATATATGATTAGATCAATGACGCATCGTGGGTCTCACCAGACGTCTGCTATACAAAAGTAATCCAGGGCTAATTCTTTCGTACTAACCATTTTAAATACATCATAACTCATTACCGTGAACATTGATTAGTTTATCGCTAATCGTGAATATTAAACAAACACTAACCACATCAAACGGCCTTTACCCTCGTTCGTTTCACTCCATCACATTGCTATGAACGTCAATTGATGCTTAATTAATTCGGTAATTGGACTGTTTACTCCCACCAAGTTCGTGCATTGGATTACTGGTTGTCAATTAGACACGAGTTAGGTTGATGCGGGACAGATTGTCATCGGCTGGTAGATTTATGGATATGTTCCGCCGACAGCGCTATTTTCAAAACCTTTAATTCGTCTGAAATAAGTAAAGGTTTAGATTAAACAGGTTGTATAAAAACATTTGGGTTTTTGTTTTCAGAATACTAAATATTATCGGTTTTTCATTGTTTATAAATTTAATAATATAAGTCTTAAACGTAATGTTTGAATAAATTTGGCGAAATCAATTGTCTTGGTATACGGTATGGTTGAATGTTTGCGTGCGGATATATCACTCAGTTTAATGTGAAATGTACGGGATGGAGTGACAACGAAAATAGGAGAGGGGAAAACACAATGGATATGGTAGATGAGGTAATCTTTGGGCAGGGTTACATTCCCAACGTGGCTCCCTTTTTCATCGGAATTTCTAGGGTGTTTCACTTGCTACATCCACAGGTGTAATCATGAGTGAAAAAAAGTGAGGGTAATGCAGGTAAAATTAGAAAAATAACTTCTTACTGATAGTTATTGGTGCTAGAAGAAAATTAAGACCGTATCGCTACATTAAGGAGTATCTCCTCGCTACATGGTCAGAAGGAAGGACGTATGGGTGAGATTTAGCTACGATAAAGGAAATAGCTTAACCACTGTTACTTTGTGTGTAAGAGAATTTGACCTAGCGTCTGCAGGATCACTTTCCCAGAGTAAACATGTTCTCTATTGGGGTAATGAATTATGGTTACCAACTTCAGGAATACAGCAGGGAAGCATAGGGAAATATGGAAGAGTTATCCCAATAACGAGTCACTATTAGGCCTACTTTGTGTGTAAGAGAATTTGACCTAGCGTCTGCAGGATCACTTTCCCAGAGTAAACATGTTCTCTATTGGGGTAATGAATTATGGTTACCAACTTCAGGAATACAGCAGGGAAGCATAGGGAAATATGGAAGGGTTATCCCAATAACGAGCCACTAATACCTTGTGTGTAAGAGAATTTGACCTAGCGTCTGCAGGATCACTTTCCCAGAGTAAACATGTTCTCTATTGGGGTAATGAATTATGGTTACCAACTTCAGGAATACAGCAGGGAAGCATAGGGAAATATGGAAGAGTTATCCCAATAACGAGTCACTATTAGGCCTACTTTGTGTGTAAGAGAATTTGACCTAGCGTCTGCAGGATCACTTTCCCAGAGTAAACATGTTCTCTATTGGGGTAATGAATTATGGTTACCAACTTCAGGAATACAGCAGGGAAGCATAGGGAAATATGGAAGAGTTATCCCAATAACGAGTCACTATTAGGCCTACTTTGTGTGTAAGAGAATTTGACCTAGCGTCTGCAGGATCACTTTCCCAGAGTAAACATGTTCTCTATTGGGGTAATGAATTATGGTTACCAACTTCAGGAATACAGCAGGGAAGCATGGAGAAATATGGAAGAGTTATCCCAATAACAAGCCACTATTAGGACTACTTTGTGTGTAAGAGAATTTTTCCTAGCGTCTGCAGGATCACTTTCCCAGAGTAAACATGTTCTCTATTGGGGTTAATGAATCGTGGTTACCAACTTCAGGAATACAGCAGGGAAGCATAGGGAAATATGGAAGGGTTATCCCAATAACGAGCCACTAATACCTTGTGTGTAAGAGAATTTTGCCTGGCGTCTGCAGGATCAGTTTCCCAGAGTAAGCACGGTTTCTAGTGAGGTTAAAAAACGGTCGCTACCCACTTCAGTATTAACAACAGAGAAGCATGGAGAAATATGACAGGATTAAGGAAATAACTTAAACCACAGTTACTTGGGGTGAATGAGAATTTTGCCTAGAGTCTGTAAGACCAATTTCTCAGTAAACAAATTCGGGAATAACAGAAGGGAATCATGATGAAATATGGAAAGAGCTTGAAGAACCTTGTTACGTGGAGTGAAGGGGAATCTCGACCAGCTCCGGCAGGACCGTTTCTCTGAGCTCCGTTATTGGCAGCCCCAGACAATGGAAATATTTCGGAATTAGAAGTAGAAATAATTAGACAAAATGCAGCTTCTTTGATGGAAAATCATAGCTCCCGTCTAGTGGAATCTAGAAGTAAGAACTGACTTTGCCGAGAAATAAAGAGGTGGGTAGGTGATGATATCCATTAGGTCTACTATAAGAACCAAAAAATACGTTTTTTTGAAGATAACCTAATTTTCAGCATAACCTATTAGAAGATACGGGAGCCTGGACATTTCTTAACTGGTCTGCCAGAAGATAAACAAACTGTATTAAAATAAACAAATCCGATTCAAAACCCTTAACATACTTGTCATGCCAATTCGTCATGTAACCCTCCGTTGCCCGTGTGTCGCTTAATCAGTACAAATTAAGGCTACATTTTAGACAGATTATCGGTCGTCACCTAACAGACCAGCTTCCAGGTCTTTTGTGCCACCCAATAATCTCTAGATTTATTATTCTCCGTTCAACAGGAAGTCCACGCATTATGTGGCAGGTATTCGCACGTGAGGTCTTCGGCCGGATGTCGGTACAGTCCGCACAGCAAGTGGTACAGTCACGCTTCTAGGATTAATCTCATTATTCCCTGACACGACCGAGTCGCGAAGTGGCGTGTCTGACGAAATGTTTATGTGCTTTACTCGGAAGGCCGATTTTCTTATCGCTTCTCAATGAAAAGCTTTCGCAGTAGATTCTACTTAAAAATTTGGAACAATACCTGGTGTAATTTTAATGAGTGCCAGTTTATATTTTGGGAATTAAATTTCTAGATTATTGAAAAGTAAGTTCTTAGCTTTGACGTTAACCTTTCTGGACTTATATCTGTCTCTATCTAAACACAGTTTTTAACTAACTTACGTCACATTTGTAACGTTTGTTATTTATTTATAGGTTATAGAAAGTTTATTTTGAACTTCAGTAGTTTAAACGTTTGCCTAACATAATATCGAATGTGTTACTACGTGAATGTTGCTCGATATTTTAAGAGGATCAATTCGCGCTGGTCATCATTTAATATTATTATTGTTAGTGTTATAAAACGAACAGTGTTATTTATGCTTTTGAAAACAAGAAGATGTAAGTATTCTAATAACGAGCAATCTGCTTGATGGTTAGTAACATCTTACGTACTTTCGGTCGTCCTTTACATTTTCCAAGGGTATAGTTCCAAGGTATAGTTCCAAGGGTATAGTAGGTATAACTCGCGAAAGACTAAAACGCATAACCTTCAAAAAAGGAAAGTATAGATCCAGCTTGAACACTTAGAACGTATGTTTATACATTACGTCACTTCTTTTTTAAGTAGAATATTTTAGGAAAATCTTTGTCTTTCAAATGAATTAGACACGCCCTTGGCCATTTAACTTTCAAAACTTAATAGCTAGGTGTTTTTACAATATAGCTTACCGCTGGTAACCCTTATGCGAGAGTTATGACGGAGAATATTGAAAAAGTTACCTCATTATCCGGTTGGTAGTTAACTCCCCCTATCACTTCCCAGTTGTCATAGTAACATAGATTATATCGCTACTATGACAACCAGATGATCACTGATTGGCTAATAAACCCAACAGATTTTTTGTGTATGTTCCTAGTTTCACATGCATAGACTAAAGGTTAGTAGCGGTAGACAGTATTTGACTGTTTCATGATCAGTGGAGTAGCGGGAAGATGCACTAAACAAAGTGTTTGTTATGAACGTGTGTCGTAGAAGTGATGATGAAGTTTTTATCCTTTGCAAAATAACTTTGTTAGGAAAAAGTGTGAAAGGAAACTTGGGAGTGAACAATCTTGGAAGCAAAGAACTCTAGACTGTATCATGCGAAGCAAGATGAAACCTGACCTTGGAACTGAAAGCTATTACAAATTGATGTATACAGTGGAAAAACAGAAGCGCTCTATGTCGCTGAAATGTGAAAGACTTAAAGCGTAAACAGCCAACAAGATATGACATTTAGGCAAATGGTTATTGCTAAAAGAGTATCTCCCGCTGCAATCTCCAATCTTCGCTTAGGTTCCTGACTCTACCGAATAGCGCCCTTACCAGTATATCAAGAAATTAATACTCTAAAGTTAAATTTTTTGGTTAAATCTATGAGATAAGAACGGGCTTGTCGTGTATCTTAAAGGGATGGCAATAACAAATATTAAGAGAATTCTATGTTAGAGAGACTATATAAAAAAATTGAAAACAATTATAAAAGATTTAAGGGTATACTGTTTCTTAAAAATAGAAAATTCGGAGTTAATTTTATATAAGTATTATTGAAATGAACCATTTTGTTTTAATAGGTGAAGTATTTAAAGAAATATCCCTGATTATTAATGTACAGTAATTTACGAGTATGTTCTTCAAAGTAGGCCATGTATCGTTTGTAAATCAATGTATGGTGTATCACGAGGTATTTAATACATGCAGTTGTTGATTTGAAGAACAATATCCAGGTTTCTCAATAAACCCTTATTTATCGATTTATTTTAATAAAAACCAATACTCACTGAAATACCCCAGCAGAGACGTGTTGCGTTCGGTGCTCCTAGTCTCGGACAAGTCTTGAGTTTCTCTAAAGTAGAAATGAAGGTTTTAAAAAACGTTTTGCATAAGGCTAACACTATTTGTATACCCGAATACATTTTGATAATAGGCACAACAATTGTGTGTAAGACATGCTGGCTTGAAAAAAACGAGAAATAATGACACAATTTCTAGATATCTAGCAATATGGTTCACGAAAGCAGCTCTTAGATAGGAACAGCCACTCATAATTGTTGTTAACTCACTCACTTGTTACTAGGTTATAACTTTTAACAGGGACAATATTAAAGATTGTTTATTTGTCTCATTTCCAAGAAATTCGTTGTTGTTAGGGTAAGTGGAAATGGCGAAGATAATCTTAATTGGTTTTCGCAGGAAAAAATATAAAATAATAATAATAATATTAATATCAAGTATTAATAAAAAATAATAATCATACTAATGTACTCTAATCTGAAACCAGAGATTTCGTCTCAAAATATCCAGGTTTCAAAATATCCGAGACTCAGAAAATCCGAATTCCGGATTTCCGGAGAACTCTAGCTCTCCCTGCTTACTACCTGGTCGACGAGTCTCAGAGTATTCTCGGAGTATTCTGGGCAAAGACTATACCGGAGAAATTTAAAAAATTGTTAGCACCAGCCGGGATTGGGTGCCGTTTTGTAAATGGAACTTCGGTGAAGTAGGCCTGCTGCAAGTTTGGCAGCGACATAGGCCTACACAATAGGGGCATGTTGTCAGCATGTCAGAACTAACAAATAATTGGCAAGAGTAATCAGCATGTTTATTGTAAATATCCCTGGTCCTGAATAATTCTTGTTAGCAGAAACCTAGTTTAACAGTAAATGATTTCCCGTTTTAATAGGTTAACTGTAACTATGTAAATTTGTAGGTGAAATTCGCACCGAGTAAGTTGGTTATTTCAACTATTTTATTATTTTTTAAAATCATTTACCGAGGCTTTTTTTTATCGTGCGGCGATTCTAACCCATATCATACGAAACTTGTAGATTACGCCGCATCTTTCCAATGTTTGAGATATACGAGTACCTTTGCGGACCTTTCTTGCAGATATTTTAAGACCGTAAAATAGACCTCTCGGATATTTTGAAAGACAATATAGGAGTCCATTATCCTTGCGAATATTTTGAGACTGTTTTTTGCCTGTTTCTTGCTCGATTATTGTGAGACCCGGATATTCTGAGACGTCACGGTGACCCTCTAACTCCTTTTTTCATAACTACTGGCCCTCCATAGAAGAACATTTTAACGGCTCTGCTGTTATTCGAAATGTCGATAATTTTGAGCTAATTATCAACGCGTCGATTGGTTAATTTGTAGCATATATTTTAAATATAATGTAATAAAATTTGCAATTAGCTTGTGGATTATTTGTTGTTAAAACAGTTTGCAAATATATAAGCTTATTCATACGGTAAATTGGCGAATAATGTCCTTGCAAAATCGGACAAATGCACAATATTTGCGTATTCTTGTATTCTTCACTATTATGGTTATCTTTTAAGTAGTAAAATTAATGCTATAATATCAACGCTCTAAAACATTTTTAGGTTATTTTTATTTCATGGAAACTTTGTAATCTGTCATGGTCTGTAAAATATCGTAGGCTAATGCATTATTCCACCTGGTTTATCCATCCCCTTCTGCTCTCGGTTCTACAAGAATATGCGCAATTCATTCAGATTTACCCAGTGCACGGCGGCGGCGTTTACAAAACCATTCCACTTTA
The DNA here is from genome assembly GCA_036971475.1 of Prosapia bicincta. Classification (NCBI taxonomy): domain Eukaryota; kingdom Metazoa; phylum Arthropoda; class Insecta; order Hemiptera; family Cercopidae; genus Prosapia; species Prosapia bicincta. The sequence continues at coordinate 49,642,999 of JBAIZL010000005.1, forward strand.
TTCCACGCTAATATGTTCTGCTTAACTCGACGTCGGTTCCACTTAATCTACATGTTTAATTTATGTTTTCATTTAGATCCTGCATTGTCTCCGTGTTTTACAATGAACTCTTTTGTTTAATTTTGTTGAACAGTGTTTGCGATTTTAGAAACTAATTTTGAAACGCTACTCTAACTGGATAAAATTCTGAAGTAGGTAGGGTGTATTTTTTCTAGAGATGTAGTGATTGTTATTATTATTTTATACAAAGGTGTCCTCATGGCACAATCAGGACGCTAAGAAAGTCAACCTGCTGCTAAGTTAGGGGAGATGATAGGTAGCTTTGGCCTGACAGGAAAAACTATGAGCTACACACTAAATAAAAACATTTCTGTCACCGAGTCTAAGACAAATTGTGTATACCTCTAAGCAGAAACTGTTTAGCGTTATTATGCAGACTTCCGTTCTCTGGTTTAATCTTGTATATTAGGTTAGTAGGTGAGGATGTGGAAAAAGAATTGAGAAACAGAACATTGTGTAAACGTGAGACGGATTTTCTAAAGACGCAGAGATCAAATCTTTAAATACGTTTACCACGTTTCATTGGATTTTTAATGAACGCACGGTGATCTGGACTAACATATCAGTCTACCGCTGGTAATTTTACCTCTGATGGATATAGTAGGTACTAGTTGGTAAGTGGCTCGTTGTCAAAAAGGGGAGATTCAACTCCTCAGGTCATCACCCTTGGATAACAAAAAATAGTTATTTTTTATGAGATTGCAAGCAAAATTCTAATTAGTATAAATTATATAAACATATGACAGTATTATCAACGAAAACTAAATGTAGTGTAGAACGGTAGTATATTATTGAATGAGAGTACGAAAAGGGAGCGAACTCAACCTTTTGTTTTGCCTGATTTTGCCTCAACTCTCAGGGACAATCTCATCGATATGAAAAGAACCGTTATTTATGTAATCTTTTGGAATAACAAGTAAGGAATGGACTAGCGAAGCGTATGGACCGAGACGTAATGTAAGGTGATAAAATCACGGAAACGTTAGAGCGAAACTACTGAAAGCGTTTGAAATGAGGATTGGTGAAAATGGAGCGTGTTAATTGGCTATTCTTTGTTAATTGGCAAAATGTGAAATGAAGCTGTGTTGTAAAAATGTTTGGGAACAAATTGCTAGTTTTATTGTTTTTATTTTTAAAAAAATTGAGGATAAAGGAACAATTAAAGAGTTTTAGCCACAATTATTCGATTAGATTAGGCCTATATACTGCAAAAATGTAAGGTGTCAAGTTTGTAGGATGTGGAGTCGGTAAAGCAAGACTAGCTTTAAAAGGAATACCATAGATTACTACACAGTCTTTAGTTTTTTGTCCCAAATTTATACCTTACTTAGTGGGATTTAAATGTATTCAGCAACCGCCATAACAAAGCCCAACGAATGTTCTAAACTGGAATTGGGATAAATACATTTTGAGTTAGATATAAAGAATTAATTTAGACGAATAACAGTCTGTCTAGTGGAACAATTTTGTTTTCTCATAATTTAAACAACAATGACACTGGTTATTACATTCATAAAACGTGGCGACCATCTGGTTCCTATTCCTCTAAGCTTGGTTGCACGTGTGAAAGACAAAAATAAAGCATGAATGAACACGTCCATGTGTTTACACGCACGTCGTAAATAAAACCATAAAATCCTTCTTTCAGTCCGCCAGTGTGTGTGTGGGAATTAGGGCCATATGCTTTCCATTGTATGATCGATTTGAGCGCGACATATCGATAGGCGGAGGTGAGCAATCGATATATTGTCTAAAACTATCGGTGAATTATTTGTATGTACTTGTGATGAAATCAATCATAATAACTAAGAAGGAGAGGAAATGATCGTGGATATAGCTAGGTACAGGCTAAAGGTGGTGCTGATAGTAGAAGGAAATCATGTATTGCTTGATTAGAGGTACCAACCTGACTATGGGAGATATAGAGAAATGTCTCTCCGTTAACCCTTCTAAGGAGAAGCATACGGAAGAGTAGATAGATTTACCCAGGAGTAAGTAAAGGATATAATGATCTCGTGGTGCTGATAGTAGAGGGAAATTATGTATTGCATGATTAGAGGTACCGACCAGACTATGGAAGATATAGAGAAATGTCTCTCCATTAACCCTTCTAAGAAGAAGGATACGGAAGAGTAGATAGATTTAGCCAGGAGTAAGGAAAAGATATATTGATCTCGTGGTGCTGATAGTAGAGGGAAATTATATATTACTTGATTAGAGGTAACAACCTGACTATCGGAGATATAGAGAAATGTCTCTCCGTTACGCCTTCTAAGGAGAAGGATACGGAAGAGTAGATAGATTTAGCCAGGAGTAAGGAAAGGATATAATGATCTCGTGGTGCTGATAGTAGAGGGAAATTATGTATTGCATGATTAGAGGTACCAAAGTGACTATCGGATATATAGAGAAATGTCTCTCCGTTAACCCTTCTAAGGAGATGGATACGGAAGAGTAGATAGATTTAGCCAGGAGTAAGGAAAGGATATAATAATCTCGTGGTGCTGATAGTAGAGGGAAATTATGTATTGCATGATTAGAGGTACCAAAGTGACTATCGGAGATATAGAGAAATGTCTCTCCGATAACCCTTCTAAGGAGAAGAATACGGAAGAGTAGATAGATTTAGCCAGGAGTAAGGAAAGGATATAATGATCTCGTGGTACTGGTAGTAGATGGAAATTATGTATTGCATGATTAGAGGTACTAACCTGACTATCGGAGATATAGAGAAATGTCTCTCCGATAACCCTTCTTAGGAGAAGAATACGGAAGAGTAGGTAGATTTAGCCAGGAGTAAGGAAATGATATAATGATCTCGTGGTGCTGATAGTAGAGGGAAATTATATATTGCTTGATTAGAGGTACCAACCTGACTATCGGAGATATAGAGAAATGTCTCTCCGTTACGCTGTCTAAGGAGAAGGATACGGAAGAGTAGATAGATTTAGCCAGGAGTAAGGAAAGGATATAATGATCTCGTGGTGATGATAGTAGAGGGAAATTATGTATTGCTTGATTAGAGGTACCAACCTGACTATCGGAGATATAGAGAAATGTCTCTCCGTTAACCCTTCTAAGGAGAAGGATACGGAAGAGTAGATAGATTTAGGCAGAAGTAAGGAAAGGATATAATGATCTCGTGGTGCTGATAGTAGAGGGAAATTATGTATTGCTTGATTAGAGGTACCAACCTGACTATCGGAGATATAGAGAAATGTCTCTCCGTTACGCTGTCTAAGGAGAAGGATACGGAAGAGTAGATAGATTTAGCCAGGAGTAAGGAAAGGATATAATGATCTCGTGGTGCTGATAGTAGAGGGAAATTATGTATTGCTTGATTAGAGGTACCAACCTGACTATCGGAGATATAGAGAAATGTCTCTCCGTTAATCCTTCTAAGGAGAAGGATACGGAAGAGTAGATAGATTTAGGCAGAAGTAAGGAAAGGATATAATGATCTCGTGGTGCTGATAGTAGAGGGAAATTATGTATTGCTTGATTAGAGGTACTAACCTGACTATCGGAGATATAGGGAAATTTCTCTCCGTTAACCCTTCTAAGGAGAAGGATATTTCAAATATCTAACGAAATGTTATGATATTATATAATACATGTTTGAACACTTTATGTATATAGTCCTTTCCCGATATGGACTCTCAACGTTATCAACATAAACACTCTTGTATAACTACAGAATCTGTTTCTTCAGTTATGAGAGTTTTGGATGACGCTCTATAATACTTATATTCTCATCGGGAATAACGTTAAAAATTTTGAGTGGTTTTGTCTCACTTCTCAAACGTGTTACAGGGGGGCACGCCACTGATCCGCCTTTCCTCTCGCTGCACTTAATAGGCTTATAAAAACGCCTCCTGTATTAATACGGTTAGCTTTATAAAAATTTCAAGTCCTGCTTTAAATTAAAGCTTTTCCTTAAGGGAGTGAAGTTAAATGATATCCGCTATGCAACGTTACAGTCCATATTTAGGTAATGACAACTACAAACAGATCAAGAAAAACGTTACTGAATACATGGTGAAGTGATACTATATGTTCCTATTACCTAGCAATAAAAGTTTTCCTTCACATTAATTAAACTGTACTATTTTTTATAGTCTTTTAAAATAACCAAACACACACACACACACACACACATACACATTTATACACACACATACACATACACATACACATACACACACACACACATACACATTTACACACACACATACACATACATACACACACACACACATACATATTTACACACACACACATACACACATACACACACACACACACACACACACACACACACACACACACACACACACACAAACACACACACACACATACACATTTACACACACACACACACACACACACATATACATACATATACATACATACACACACACATACACATTTACACTCACACATACACACACACACACACACGCACACAATCATCAGCTCACGAGCGCTGACATAATTTCGCCATGTAATTTTACGTGAATTTTCATTTGTTGTTAGGTCATTGTTAATTTAATTATTTCAACAAAAATATACATTGACAGATGAGAAAAGTATTATGTCTTTTGATAAAAGTAATTACCTAAACATTTTGCAGAATAACACTTTAAAGAAGTATATATATTTCTTTAAAGTGTTATCCTCCACATATTATACGATATTTTTTTGTTAAACGAAAGAATAATTTTCTCAACTGTCCTTGACGGTAGGAATGTGCCGAGTTAAATACAGTATTGCGAAAACCCATTTTTTTATTGTAGCAGTAAAAGACCAAATAAAAGTTTATAATGCCGCCTCGGCCAGTTCAGGACGTCAAATTGTAAATGCCTAATTTAAAACTATGTGACGTTTGTGTTTCCAAGAACTAAATGATCAACACATGGAGTCGTATGGACAGTGCTTATTACATTTTCATTGTCGCAGCAGGAAGCAACGAGTGACGTTATTACAGTGGTTTGTACTAAATTGAAATACACTATTTACTGAAACAATATATAGCCATGGTAATCACGTGACGGTAAAATCAAACTCTTATGTTTTGTTTATGTGATATTGCATAAATACTAGAATAAACGTGTGTTGTGTTATACAGTGAATCTGTTTTCAAATAAACTTTCTTCAAATAAACAAAATTGTATTACTTGCAAAGAATTTATATCTAATGACTGGATCATTAAAATAGGATAGAGTGCTCGATATTTGAAATGTTCATTTCGTCAAATGAAACACATTTTTCTCAAAATATATAATTGTATATAATTGAGAAAAATTATGTTTCTAAATATGGAATGTTTCGAAATATGTTTGGCTCATACGGAATAAAGATAAATTGCATGAAATCGAAAACTAGAGAAGATAAGATATTATGTTCAAATTAGATATGAGACAGTTGTAAGATGAAACTTTCCATCTGCTGGTACTTTGTGATGTAATGAAAATGAAAATAACAAAGACAGATTGGAATTTAAAGAAACAATGAATGTTTTTGTGTGCGTCATTTGAAGTTCCAGCGAAGTCACTTGCTTGGGACATTTATGTATTGCGACCTGCGTGAAAAAGGTGACGGGAAGTATTACAACAGTTTGTTCGGAGAAAAATGAGACGTGTTGCATGGGAAGTCAAATTGTAAAAAACAGCTCCTTAGAAGAAATATTTGCAGAAATTAAAAAAAAAAATAGATATTCTTCTCTGGTTAGCGGGTAAAAACAGGTCGAAAGCCGGTCCACTTCAGGTAATCGATCCTGTCAACGCGAATTCATATTTTTCCCGTAACAGAAGTAACCGAGATCATTATGTCCTTTTTCGGACCTACCTAACTTCATATATCTTTCCTTGTCCTTCTTATAAAGACTGTATCACACCGATGGAGAGTAGGTTTAATTCATGTAGACGATTTTCATTCCGTTACTTAGGCTTTAATTCTAATCCCACTTACTGTCATTTATCAGTCTTCATAAAAAGGGTGTATCGAGTAGACATCTGTTTACGTCCCCGACGGAGAGATCGTACACAACATTTATACACGTCTTTAGTTCTTCCAAATTCCATTTACCCTTATACTTATATACCCTTATACCATTTACCCTTATATTCTTATATATCGTCATACAAGGGGTGTACCGGTAGCCATCTCTTAAGGTCCCGATAGAGAACACTTACGTAACCTTTATATACGTCTTAAGTTCTTCCCAATTTCATTTACCCTTATACTTATATACCCTTATACCATTTACCCTTATATTCTTATATATCGTCATACAAGGGGTGTAACGGTAGCCATCTCTTAAGGTCCCGATAGAGAACACTTACGTAACCTTTATATACGTCTTAAGTTCTTCCCAATTTCATTTACCCTTATACTTATATACCCTTATACCATTTACCCTTATATTCTTATATATCGTCATACAAGGGGTGTACCGGTAGCCATCTCTTAAGGTCCCGATAGAGAACACTTGCGTAACCTTTATATACGTCTTAAGTTCTTCCCAATTTCATTTACAATTCCTTTTATATTTCTTCTTACGAGGGGTGTACCAAGTAGAAACCTCTTTACATCCCCGATGGAGAGGACGTGACAACCTTTATAACTGTCTTTAGTTCTTCCCAATTCTATTTACCCTTCCTCTACATATCTTTGTACAAAGGTTATACCAAGTATAAACCTGTTTATGTCCCCAATGGAACGAACGTAGACAACCTTTATACCCGATTTTAGTTCTTCCCAATTCTATTTACCCTTCCTCTACATATCTTTGTACAAAGGTTATACCAAGTATAAACCTGTTTACGTCCCCAATGGAGCGGACCTAGACAATCTTTATACACGTTTTTAGTTCTTCCCAATTCCATATACCCTCATTACATACCCCACAGAGAGGACGTACGCAACTTTCATAGCTGTCCTTAGTTCTTCCCAATTCCATATACCCTCATTACATACCCCACAGAGAGGACGTACGCAACTTTCATAGCTGTCCTTAGTTCTTCCCAATTCCATATACCCTCATTACTTACCCCACAGAGAGGACGTACGCAACTTTCATAGCTGTCCTTAGTTCTTCCCAATTCCATATACCCTCATTACATACCCCATAGAGAGGACGTACGCAACTTTCATAGCTGTCCTTAGTTCTTCCCAATTCCATATACCCTCATTACATACCCCACAGAGAGGACGTACGCAACTTTCATAGCTGTCCTTAGTTCTTCCCAATTCCATATACCCTCATTACATACCCCACAGAGAGGACGTACGCAACTTTCATAGCTGTCCTTAGTTCTTCCCAATTCCAAATACCCTCATTACATACCCCACAGAGAGGACGTACGCAACTTTCATAGCTGTCCTTAGTTCTTCCCAATTCCATATACCCTCATTACATACCCCACAGAGAGGACGTACGCAACTTTCATAGCTGTCCTTAGTTCTTCCCAATTCCATATACCCTCATTACATACCCCACAGAGAGGACGTACGCAACTTTCATAGCTGTCCTTAGTTCTTCCCAATTCCATATACCCTCATTACATACCCCACAGAGAGGACGTACGCAACTTTCATAGCTGTCCTTAGTTCTTCCCAATTCCATATACCCTCATTACATACCCCACAGAGAGGACGTACGCAACTTTCATAGCTGTCCTTAGTTCTTCCCAATTCCATATACCCTCATTACATACCCCACAGAGAGGACGTACGCAACTTTCATAGCTGTCCTTAGTTCTTCCCAATTCCATATACCCTCATTACATACCCCACAGAGAGGACGTACGCAACTTTCATAGCTGTCCTTAGTTCTTCCCAATTCCATATACCCTCATTACATACCCCACAGAGAGGACGTACGCAACTTTCATAGCTGTCCTTAGTTCTTCCCAATTCCATATACCCTCATTACATACCCCACAGAGAAGACGTACGCAACTTTCATAGCTGTCCTTAGTTCTTCCCAATTCCATATACCCTCATTACATACCCCACAGAGAGGACGTACGCAACTTTCATAGCTGTCCTTAGTTCTTCCCAATTCCATATACCCTCATTACATACCCCACAGAGAAGACGTACGCAACTTTCATAGCTGTCCTTAGTTCTTCCCAATTCCATATACCCTCATTACATACCCCACAGAGAGGACGTACGCAACTTTCATAGCTGTCCTTAGTTCTTCCCAATTCCATATACCCTCATTACATACCCCACAGAGATGACGTACGCAACTTTCATAGCTGTCCTTAGTTCTTCCCAATTCCATATACCCTCATTACATACCCCACAGAGAGGACGTACGCAACTTTCATAGCTGTCCTTAGTTCTTCCCAATTCCATATACCCTCATTACATACCCCACAGAGAGGACGTACGCAACTTTCATAGCTGTCCTTAGTTCTTCCCAATTCCATATACCCTCATTACATACCCCACAGAGAGGACGTACGCAACTTTCATAGCTGTCCTTAGTTCTTCCCAATTCCATATACCCTCATTACATACCCCATAGAGAGGACGTACGCAACTTTCATAGCTGTCCTTAGTTCTTCCCAATTCCATATACCCTCATTACATACCCCACAGAGAGGACGTACGCAACTTTCATAGCTGTCCTTAGTTCTTCCCAATTCCATATACCCTCATTACATACCCCACAGAGAGGACGTACGCAACTTTCATAGCTGTCCTTAGTTCTTCCCAATTCCAAATACCCTCATTACATACCCCACAGAGAGGACGTACGCAACTTTCATAGCTGTCCTTAGTTCTTCCCAATTCCATATACCCTCATTACATACCCCACAGAGAGGACGTACGCAACTTTCATAGCTGTCCTTAGTTCTTCCCAATTCCATATACCCTCATTACATACCCCACAGAGAGGACGTACGCAACTTTCATAGCTGTCCTTAGTTCTTCCCAATTCCATATACCCTCATTACATACCCCACAGAGAGGACGTACGCAACTTTCATAGCTGTCCTTAGTTCTTCCCAATTCCATATACCCTCATTACATACCCCACAGAGAGGACGTACGCAACTTTCATAGCTGTCCTTAGTTCTTCCCAATTCCATATACCCTCATTACATACCCCACAGAGAGGACGTACGCAACTTTCATAGCTGTCCTTAGTTCTTCCCAATTCCATATACCCTCATTACATACCCCACAGAGAGGACGTACGCAACTTTCATAGCTGTCCTTAGTTCTTCCCAATTCCATATACCCTCATTACATACCCCACAGAGAGGACGTACGCAACTTTCATAGCTGTCCTTAGTTCTTCCCAATTCCATATACCCTCATTACATACCCCACAGAGAAGACGTACGCAACTTTCATAGCTGTCCTTAGTTCTTCCCAATTCCATATACCCTCATTACATACCCCACAGAGAGGACGTACGCAACTTTCATAGCTGTCCTTAGTTCTTCCCAATTCCATATACCCTCATTACATACCCCACAGAGAAGACGTACGCAACTTTCATAGCTGTCCTTAGTTCTTCCCAATTCCATATACCCTCATTACATACCCCACAGAGAGGACGTACGCAACTTTCATAGCTGTCCTTAGTTCTTCCCAATTCCATATACCCTCATTACATACCCCACAGAGATGACGTACGCAACTTTCATAGCTGTCCTTAGTTCTTCCCAATTCCATATACCCTCATTACATACCCCACAGAGAGGACGTACGCAACTTTCATAGCTGTCCTTAGTTCTTCCCAATTCCATATACCCTCATTACATACCCCACAGAGAGGACGTACGCAACTTTCATAGCTGTCCTTAGTTCTTCCCAATTCCATATACCCTCATTACATACCCCACAGAGAGGACGTACGCAACTTTCATAGCTGTCCTTAGTTCTTCCCAATTCCATATACCCTCATTACATACCCCACAGAGAGGACGTACGCAACTTTCATAGCTGTCCTTAGTTCTTCCCAATTCCATATACCCTCATTACATACCCCACAGAGAAGACGTACGCAACTTTCATAGCTGTCCTTAGTTCTTCCCAATTCCATATACCCTCATTACATACCCCACAGAGAGGACGTACGCAACTTTCATAGCTGTCCTTAGTTCTTCCCAATTCCATATACCCTCATTACATACCCCACAGAGAGGACGTACGCAACTTTCATAGCTGTCCTTAGTTCTTCCCAATTCCATATACCCTCATTACATACCCCACAGAGAAGACGTACGCAACTTTCATAGCTGTCCTTAGTTCTTCCCAATTCCATATACCCTCATTACATACCCCACAGAGAGGACGTACGCAACTTTCATAGCTGTCCTTAGTTCTTCCCAATTCCATATACCCTCATTACATACCCCACAGAGAGGACGTACGCAACTTTCATAGCTGTCCTTAGTTCTTCCCAATTCCATATACCCTCATTACATACCCCACAGAGAGGACGTACGCAACTTTCATAGCTGTCCTTAGTTCTTCCCAATTTCATTTACCCTCACTTATAATCCTTCATACAAGGGATGTACCGGGTAGACAGCTCTTCATGACTCCGTTAGAGAGTATCCCTTCACACATGATACCCCTTTTCTCTCTATATTCTCTCCTAGGTTTGTTTCCTAACTAATATTACCTATAATTTACAGTACTTTCCGTCCTTCATGAGCAATAATAGTCATAGTACATGACTGTTTAAAACTACAATCTTATCCTTCATTGATCAGACATTGAATCTTCTTTGAGATTTTAACTCTTGCTTACTAGATACTATAATTTGTGTTTAACGTAAAACATACAGACCAACAGTAGAAGCATATATAACTTAATACAACGAGAAACTGAACTTATATCTATGTTCATGATAATGGTATTCATTTTACAAACTTCGGATTTTGGGTGATCGTTTTTATGTTATACATTATTCATTCCTTTAGGTGGGGAAAACTCCTACAATTTTACTGTGAATTTTATTACTCTTGGTTTCACTGCTTTTGTTTTTGAGTTTGATTATTATTATTAACACTATACTTAATTTTTATTGTTAAACGTTGCTTCATGTACATCATCCTTCAGTCACGTACGATCTTGAACAACAGTTAAAGACATTTGCATTCAACATTTTGCGTTCAGTTGTGTTGTGAGGTGATTTTCGATAGATTTTCAAAAGCAAACTATAAAACTATCATTAATAAATTTGTTTAGCACTATGGACTGATTTTTAACTAAATAAATAAAAACCACTAACTCGTGAGTACCTCTGAAGATGGTTACCATGTAATCGAAATGTACATAAAGTAATTGTAATAAACTTTTTGTATTATGGGTAGTGGGTTTTATTTATTTAGTTTATTATCAGTTAAAATACTTTATTAGTCTGCCAACTGTAAAATCTTACTTTGATTGCCTGCATTCACAGCGGTGGTTGATCTGTGCTGACTACTAGGTTTCGGCAGAAACCCTGACGAGATTACTGTTTGGTTGCCGAATTGTTACTGGAAATTCATCTGCTTTATTAATTGCCGGCTCGATCATTGACAGAATACGGACAGTGAATTGTCCATTCATTATCTGAACATTTATATTAAAATTAAATTTTTCCGACCTTTATGTTTAAGATTTTGACTCCTCACACACCACTCTACATTATCTCGTGGACTACTAGATTTTGTTTTACTACGTTGTTCTGAATTAATTAGTTTTATTTTTATTAAAATGAAGCTATGGCTACTTTACAAGAATAGTAATAAAGTAATAAGAAAATTACAAACTTGCAATGTTAGATAAGATTAAACTGTCATGTAGTTAATCATTTCAAAACTGTCGTGCAGTTTGATTTTTGTAAAGATGCAAACCTATTTAAGATTGTTTTCTAATTGAACCCACAAACTCTGTTAATAGTAGTGTGCATAAGAGGGTTAATAGAATTAGTCAAATATCCGATTCCACAATACAGGATACAGTAGTGCTGCATACTACTGCATATATTTTGAGGTAATTTCTGCTGCCGGGGCTCACCTTTGCAACTACGATGATGAGGTAGCTGTCATATATGCGGCAGCAATTGAGAACCTGATTGCTCCGGCTTAGGCCGTTTCCCTTGTTGACTCTAAGACCGCCATCTTGAACCTGTCTGGTAACTTACAGACTGACTGTAGTAGAACCATAGACTGTAAAATAAAACTCATTGCTCTTATAAATGCCGGGTAGATACCCAGCCATGTAAACATCACTGGCAACGAAAAGGCTGATCAACTAACCAAACAAGGAACAAGTCTCCCTCAGCCCGAGCATCTGAGTTGCATTCCTCCGGTCCCTAATAAAGACATCCACCAAAAAATGGAATCACGGTTGATTTAGGGAACTCTCAGCAGGAAAACGGTGGGAAAGTCTTTTGACGAGGAGACCTATTGACCATAACTTTCCGGCCAAAACATCTGTTAGCGTTGCAGCTTTCAGATTGAAGACCGGTCATGATTACCTTGCTGCGCACCTCCACCGCATTCATATGCTACCGACACCGGAGTGTCTGCTGTGTGGTGGTGAACTTATGAATGCCAAACCCCTTAATGATTGCACAGCCCTGGACCGGGCCCAGGATTACAACAGTCCCATCTTCAAGGAGGCCCATCTCTACTGGTCAGCTGCCAAGGGTGGACATTGGATAGAAGGAAGTACAAAAAGTATACAATCAATAACTCAATCAAAATTAAGTAATAAATAACCAATTTACAAAGTTATTCAGAATAAACCTTTATGCACATACGATGACCATGTCATAAGGGGGGATGCAGAGTTTTCTCACTGGGACGATTTCCTGGACATCGGGTGTTTTTCAAGAAAACATAATTTTTTCGCCTTTTCTCTAGCTGAGTGGAGTTGTGAGGAAGAAAGATGTGAAGGCACTTTACCATAAAAACCTGGTTCTTTCCCATAAAAACCTACGAATAGTTTATATTTTAAATGAGATATACATGACATATTTTTATGACAAATATTACGTTTCAAATATTTCTCATTTTGTTAAATTATGTTCATTACATAACATTTAACCAGTAGGTTATTGAAATTTAATGAATATTGTAGGTCGTGTGTAAATTAGTTTTCAATAATGAATTACCTTTCTCGGTATTTTAGAATTATCTGAAATATCAACTCTCATTGGTTCAACTAGCTCGGTTCTCGTCTGCTACTAATAGATTGTTTTCTAATGTGATATAACCAGTTTGTGTATTTCAATGCGTCTTAAGTTGAAAAATATATGTGTGAAATATTTATTCTCAACTTTGTTTATTAAATTCAATCAACATAAATCATTAACTTATTTTCTAACACGTTCAATATGATTTGATAGTTTATTTTAAAAACTGTATATTGTTATTTTCTGAATAAAATTACTTAATGTTCCTTTGGATGACATTATATATAGGCAGTTTGATGAAAAATAAATTCAACGCAAGGGGGTTTCAAGGGGATTGCCCCTTCCACCGCTCGCTGATTGATTATCAGAGTGTCTAACGACAAAGAAATTACAAAACCAACTGTTAAAGAAAATTAATTGTATAAATTGTAATGTATTCACTGATGTCATTGAATTTATACTAGTTTATTTTATTTATATGTTAACAAGCTAATTTTGTAACCTCTAGACTGTAATCAGCAAAAACTCCTTCTTTCAAGGAAGAGCCCTTTTTGTCAATTCATCTAGTCCAATGCCTAAGTTGTACACTAAAAGCTCTATCCCACTCAGTCTTTCTCTTTCACATGCGCGCGCACACACACACACACACGCGCGCGCGCGCACACACACACACACACACACACACACACACATACACATACAAACACACACACACACACTCACACGCACATACACTTTTAAAATCATTATATAAATCTCGGTTCTTTTTTTGACGTAACAAAAAATATTGAGTTAATAGGGACGCAGGTGTCTTGTCCACAAACGGAAGTGACAATAAAAACTGTCTGACTGTGGTGGGAGGAAGGGTTCACGGCAATGGGTTTTTAATTACCTTCTTTCGCCGCGCTATAGAGCATGGTCACGTGACACGCGGAGGGAGCATTGGTTATGAAAAGTAGATTTAAAAATGTCGCCCAACGATCGTTTTATGGGTAAAGGACTGTTTAGAATTACGTAGTAACTTTATTTAGTCGAAAAAGGCGATTTTAAAAATTACCTACTGTTTTCCTACAGGTGCTGTCTGATGGAATGGTTAGTGCATTTGTTTTATGAATAATGAACACGGATTCAATTTTGTAGAAAGGGGAAGTACTTGTTCAGGTAATGAGATCGGGGCTTGTAACAAAATTACTTTTTTCTAATGAAATCCGCAAATGATATTCTTCTGTCACAACTCTTTTATTTAATTCTATTAGCTCACACTCTCCTGATATTTATAGGCATATCTTATACAAATTTTCGATCATTAAAAAAATAAATTTGTATTCATCCAATCAAGTTCAAATATATATTTTTAACCTATAGGGGATAACAATTAATGTTAATCGGGGTTTTCCAAAAAATTATTCAATAATTAAATTATAAAAATTTGGCGCTTAAGGTCGGATTTGAACATGTTAATGTTATCTTCGAACATCGGAGTATCTTTATGTTAAAAGTCTAGCGCTTTGGCACTAAGCCAACATTCCTAAAGCTAGAAGTGATTTTCACAAATGTGTATATGCATTTTTCTTTTGCCTCCATCTGGTTGTTGCCGATACCTCCATTGTACAACCGTAAATTGTTTCCATGGTTACCACCCAATACCATAAATAATGCTCTAGGGCTAAAAATTAATGAAAAGAATAAAATAAACAAACTGGTTTAACGGTATCAAACTTCGCATCACAAGTGGGCAATGTGAAATGAAAGCGAAAAGAGACTACAACAAAATGCAAACGACGAAAAAACAGAAAGCGTATAAATAGTAACAAACGAAAATAATAGTGCTACACCATACATAAAAAAAAAAATGGAAAATTGCAAAAAAATCGCTTTCTATTTTTCCACCTAATGTGGTTATCCTGAGATATATATACAGGTAGACCTACATTTTTGTATTAACTATACAGTAATTATAAAATAAAAAGAAATTTAAATAATTTTTTTTTTGTTAACTCAAGTAAGAACTGTCTTTAAACACTTTTTTTATATTACTTGTTTTTGAACTAATTTGTTGATTGAAATATGCATAAAGATAAGGGCTGAAGAAACCATGGCAAAATCAAAAAATAATTCACCAAAAAGTTTCAAACACAGTAGTGTTTAGTAAGTAGGTGTTTAGTAAGAGGTTAAAGTTTAGACTATTGGTACTGATAGTATTTACTGCTCAAGTAAACTCTTGAATTTTGTAGTTCATTACGTTCGGAGAAACTTGTTCAATCCCTTTTATATTAGTTTATGACTACCCAAACTTTAATTTTGTAAATTTGTAAAAACTTACTGAGACAGAACGTTTTCGTTCGCTCCGTGGCGATCTTCATCAGGGTCTAAATTTTCCGCTTGGAGTTATTGTTAGGTTAAGAGGTGATGGTTTTAAAGGCAGGTATTCGATAGTATAATAGAGTATGTGTGATTTGTATTGGGTTTGTTCGTTTAATATGTTTGTATTTTGTATTTTAGTGTGTTTGTAAATTTCATATTCTTCTAGTGTGTTTAGATGTGATCCTTTTTTGTTGATTTGTAAGATTTCTAGGTTACGTTAAATATCTGTATATGTGGGTCTTGTTTCTTTTAGGTGATTGGAGAATGTTGAGTTGGTGTTCTGTTTGGGTGATTTTGAGTCTTCGTCGGCTCTTCGTTGGAAGCTGGGAGTCGAGGAACACACAAAATCGCCCAAACAGAACACCAACTCGGCATTCTCCAATCATCTAAAACCCAACCTGCCTTCAAAACCGTACTGCTTAACCTAACAACTCCAAGCGGAAAATTTAGACACTGATGAAGACCGTCACGGAGCGATCGAAACCGTTCTGTCTCAGTACGATTTTACAAATTTAGAAAATTAAAATTCGAATAGTCATAAACTAATGTTAAAGTGGTTGCTCAAGTAAAGTTTAGTATGACTATTTAAGTAGCTGATTAGTAACATGCTAACTATTAGAGTAACAGTTGATACGATACAAGTAATTCATAGTATTACTGTTTAAGTAATGGTACTCTACTATTTAACAATATAAATAACGGTTCCAAGCATTACCTGTATAAGTTACTGTTTAGATTCAACTACTACTATAACTGATTAGTAACATGCTAACTATTAGAGTAACAGTTGATACGATACAAGTAGTTCATAGTATTACTGTTTAAGTAACGGTACTCTACTATTTAACATTATAAATAACGGTTCCAAGCATTACCTGTATAAGTTACTGTTTAGATTCAACTACTACTATAACTGATTAGTAACATGCTAACTATTAGAGTAACAGTTGATACGATACAAGTAGTTCATAGTATTACTGTTTAAGTAACGGTACTCTACTATTTAACATTATAAATAACGGTTCCAAGCATTACCTGTATAAGTTACTGTTTAGATTCAACTACTACTATAACTGATTAGTAACATGCTAACTATTAGAGTAACAATTGATACGATACAAGTAGTTTATAGTATTACTGTTTAAGTAACGGTACTCTACTATTTAACATTATAAATAACGGTTCCAAGCATTACCTGTATAAGTTACTGTTTAGATTCAACTACTACTATAACTGATTAGTAACATGCTAACTATTAGAGTAACAATTGATACGATACAAGTAGTTTATAGTATTACTGTTTAAGTAACGGTACTCTACTATTTAACATTATAAATAACGGTTCCAAGCATTACCTGTATAAGTTATTGTTTAGATTCAACTACTACTATAACTGATTAGTAACATGCTAACTATTAGAGTAACAATTAATACGATACAAGTAGTTTATAGTATTACTGTTTAAGTAACGGTACTCTACTATTTAACATTTTAAATAACGGTTCCAAGCATTACCTGTAAAAGTTACTGTTTAGATTCAACTACTACTATAACTGATTAGTAGGCAATTTAGTGGCGGTCCGAGGGGAGGGGATAGGGAGATATATCCTCCCCCCCGAAATATAAAAAAACACCAAAATTCTCACAAACATTACACACGCGCACACAAAAGTATTTACTGGCACAGATACGTCGATGATATAATAACACTATACAAAGGCACCTCCCGTCAATGCGAAAAACTCCTCACCTACACTAATAAAATACGCCCAAAACTCCACTTCACTTCAGAAATGAAACAAACCGATCCCTAAATTTCTTCGACCTAACCATAACAAAAAGCTACACACAAAAACACAGTTTCAACATTTACAGGAAACCCATAACGACAGACATACTTATCCACAACACCTCAAACCACCCTATCCAACATAAACACGCTGCCTTCAGATACATGCTCCATAGACGTAAAGAAGTCCCAATGACCACAGAAAACATAAACAAAGAACTAGACACAATTAAATATTTAGCATACACAAATGGACACAACACCACAATAATAGATAAACTATGGTACAAAATAAAAAAAACACTAAAATTAACACTACAGACAGGGAAAACAGATAAGATACATCACATTACCATTCATAAACAAAACAACAAACAAAATTCACCGCAAATTTCAAAAAATAGGATACAAAATAACATACAAAACTAATAACAAGTTACAATACAAAATACAACACAACACCAACAACAAGGATAAACTACAAGCACCAGGCGTATACAAACTGAACTGCGACGAATGTAACAAATTCTACATGGACAAGTAGGTCGCAGCTTTTAACAAAGAGTCGAAGAACACAAACAGAACACGAACTCAACATTTTACAACCATATAAAAGATACAGGACACAAATACACATACATTTACCATAACCTAGAAATCCTACACATCAACAAAAAGGACCACAACTCAATAGACTAGAACAATATGAAATTTACAGACACATAAAAACACAAAGTACAAACATATTAAACGAACAAACACAATACAAATCACACATACTCTTCGATACTATCGAAAACCTACCTTTAAAACCGTCACCGCTTGACCCAACATCTCCAAGTAGAAGACACTGATGAAGACACTTCCAGTAACCACAGCTTCTGCGGAAAGATCTTTCTCTAGTTTACAATAAAAAAAAAAAAAAACCACACACACACTTTGAGTGCAGAGATACTTAACAATTTATCCTTGCTTTTCATTTACAAAAACATTCATGATGTCAAGCTTGAAAGTTAAATAACGAAATGGCTAAATTCTCGCCGTTTACGTTTAGTACCTATAGAAATGTTTTCGTTTTGTATAGAGTTAATCGTTTACAAATGTACTAAACATAAAGTGTATAACCATTTTATGTTTTTTTACGTACCAGTGTAATAATAATAAAATAATGACATTTATATACGTTTTGGCTTTACACTTTTTATATCCCCAAACCCCCGAAATATTTTTCTAGTACCTCTCCTGAGACTATTACCTGTTTTTATAACAGATTAGTTTTCTGGGGATCAAGTGGTTATTTATAAGATCAAATACGCACTCGTTGACGTGAGAGTTAACTTTATATTGTGCTTATATTTAGAATATTTAGGCTAGGCACGGACACAAAACTATTTCAATATATACCGGGATAAGTTTACGTCATTGCTTCCAACCCATACTGTGGTGATTTTCTGTTTAGTAAAGCAACAGATATTTGCCCTGATTTTCGAGCGCTACCTTCTTTTGTCTTCTTCACGTGCCTACCCAATTCTTCAAGGCATTACAAAGACTTATACTACCAGTATACATTTACATTTATTTCCACTTTATATTTTGATGTGGTCGCCACAATGCCAACTGTTTAAGGAGGTGACTAGTAATTACATTTGGAGTGATACCCGTGAAGATAAAAATGAGCCTGTCGGTTTTTGTTTTCAAATAAAGGAACTAAAAATACTCTGTACTCTCGATTCTGTTACGAAAACGGAAGTTTGTAAGATGATTGAAATGTGAAGTGAGTGTTAAAAGATATTACTAAAACGAAAGCAGCGTTAGAGTAATGAAAAATACTTCTGAAGGTATTCAGCAAATTATTTCACCCTTAAATTTACTAAGCAACCGGGGCAGAAGATGAAAGAGTCATTGGTAACTTGGAAATCCCTATTTAAGTTTTTAATTGGCTTACAACGGTAGGTCTATCAGAAAAACGCCTAGTATCATATGCAATTGAAGATTTGGTTTGGATAAGTACTCTAGCCCAAGTAAAAGTGCTTATATTATGTGCAATTTGTTCTGAACCTACGGTACTAAGAACACGGAACTTATAAAATTCCGATTTTCCGGTCACTCCTCAGTTCCACTTAAACTTGGCCAAGTTTAACCTAGATTGAATGCTCTAATCAATTGTCACGTGTTTATTCTACAGCGTTTCGTTGCGCTCTACATTGAATGCTACACTCTGTAAGTGGGCGAAAATCCAGTCCGTTCCTTACTTCCGTAGTGGCTGTAGAAAGTGATCTAGAAAAGAAACATACTAAATTTTAAGTGAACGTGCCTTGGCCGACTCCACGACTCAACCAGACGTATACAAAGACTCTAGACTAAAGCATTTTTGTCTTACATAATACCACATGGCAGCCCACAATGTTTAGTTGGTTCCCTGTTTAAGCATATTCCTGTCTAGCCCTATTAACTGCAAGCTGCGTAGCCTTGTCTCGTACTAAATGTTTATAAACATATTTTACATTTTACTATAATTAACAAAAATTGATTTAATACAGTCTTCATACCACCCCATCCCACATTTTCACTTAAAACGGCTAGGTATGGTCGCCACAAATAGTTAAATATTGACACGTGTTTGGAAGTATGGTGCAGCCCCTCCCGACATGAAAACTAAATGAGGAAAGTTTACGCATTTCGAAATATTTCTGAATTTATTTATAGAGCGCCTTGTTCATTCTATGCTTGGATACAATGTACAATACAATGATTGGGGGTTATTCGATACCCTCTAGCATTAGGGCTAACATTTTCAAATACTTTTAGAGATATTTCTAATATTGTAACATAAATCTAAACAAGCTCTTTATTTAACGATATTTATTCCCGTCATAAAGTTTTAAAATAGAATTTCATTCATTAAACACCTTAAACAAATAACAAGATATTAGTTTCAAAAAAGCAAGAAGGCTGCAAACGTACATATCAGTCCAAACACTAACAAGTTACTCAAAGTAATAGTTTACCTTAGATAGAGTAAGGCTTGTTCCTGTCTGATGTTTTTTCTGGTAGGGCTTATTTCTTGCTATATTTTTTCATCCCTTTTTTCTCGCTACAATTACTGTCCTATCTTTCAATTATTCAAGTAAATGTTTCACTAGCAACAGGTATATGGGTAATCAATCCTGACTCCTTACTGCAGTAGAGATACTATCCGCATTTGCATGCTAGCCAAACGTGGCTCGGAAGAGCTGGCTGCAATGATGACCAAGCCGGATGTGGGAGTCCAGCTCCAGGTTAAAACAGAGGAACATTCCTATATGCCACTTTAAAAGGCATATATGCACCTGAAAAGGCGTTGATGAATTGACCCTGCTGACAATCATTACCCTACCAGTTTCATGTACCCATCTCTTTACCATATCCCCATCTCTTTAACATGTCACTGCCTCTTTACCAGCATAATTTTAATATACTATGTTGTTCGGCATATCCTGATACAACCATGTCTGTCTAAGGGGTTACATTTTACATGACAATACCTTTCCATATATCTCAAAATTAATAATAACTTGTGTTTGGACTTTAAGGTCCTGCCGGAATCACAAGAAAAAATCTCATTTTTATTTCGAAAAATTATAATAAAGAAATATAGTATATTACGTAATATAAATATGCTATAAGAAATTAATTTTGAAAATGTTAAAAAGTTTCCCACCTCTCACAAAATTCGAATGATTAGAATTCTTATTTGTGTATAGGATTCTTCAAGCGTTTGAAGTTAAAGGCGGCAATAAAACTTTCAATTAGTAAGAATTACCTATTGAATCGTTAAGACCGAATTACGTTTATTAAATCAGGCGGAAAATTAATTTGAATAATCTCACTTTTGTGTTGTAAGACCAAACAATTTTAATAAATTAATTGAACGGGTTTTATTTAAATGAACGGTTTTAATATGAACAAAGTTGATAACACCAATGTGAAACAATGTTTTCATAAAAACATTAGTGCATTTTAAACGTAGCTATAACATAAAATATATTTACATAATTAACAATCGTTTATTCTAGAGAATATTAGGGATTATATATTTTAACAAAAAGCTGTGAAAAATAACAAAATTTAAATACTATGTGGATAATACTTAACGATTTGAATCTATTAAAATTGGTTTATTTTATAAATTAATTTCATGATTTATTTATTAAATTGTATTAAATTTTATTTTAAAGACAAAATGTATATTAGTAGTATAAATAAAATGCAGCAGAAAATCGGTTGCAACAATGAAATAACAAGAATAACAAAATAACATTGTGATATTTTTTGTAGTTGAAAACGATGATTGGGTAAATATCGGCTCGAAGTGTGAGACTGAGAATAAAGGATGAGTATAAGGAGATGAAACCTCCTGTTAGAGAGTATAAGGAGTTCATGTAACCACTTGTAGATATTTCCGCACCTCAAGCGGAATTGTTCTTTGTCTGGATCGTAAGTACTTGTTACAGCTTGTAAGAAGAGAGACAGGGAGATGGAATTCGGAATGTTTCTGTTACTGAGAATAAGAGAAAAGTATTGCGATACTCGGTTGTTTAATCCAGGGTAGTTTACCCGAAGTAAATCTGCTTGGAAAGTGGGTCTGCCCAGATATAAAGATAAAATTGAAAACACTTAGGTAACAATAAAAAAGCGAAAGTACATGAAATAAATTGCAAAGAAACTGGAGTAAGTAAAATGATTGAGAATAACATAATACTAATGAACCAGTAGACGTTACACCAATACATAAAGATAAATAAATAACAAGCATTGCGTAAATAAATATTTTAAATAAATTAATAATAAATAATAAAAATAAGACCCTCTAACTCACAATAAATACGATCGTTACATCAAAAGCATTCCAGTGACCAAACCATTTATCATTGGTTAATACATTTCGGAACAAGTAATACATAACCTATAAAGTCAGAAGTATTTCATCAACTGGTTACGAACTTATAAAACCGTTAAGTTCCTCGTATTATATTAAACGTACACATTATCTGAGCCAGATACTTTTAAAGTAACTGAATGCTTTTCATTAAACAAGTAATGTGCGCTCGAAAAACTATAGATTGCAGAAATATAATCCAGAAGAAGGTTTCTGGTGGATTACAACAGAAGAAGTAAACGTCACCTGCTAATCTAATCGAACAGATCTCCTCTACCCATAGAACTGACCCCCTGTAGTATTTCTACTGACAGGAACCGGAGTTACCGGTTAGATTTTATAACCCTCGTATTGAGTGATGACACGGCTACCAACTGAATCCTTACTGAAATCCCTGTAAAATAATTATGTAATGAATAAGTCTTATTTACAGTTAGAATAGATTACTATCTATGGAGAAATATCCAGCACAAATACATTCTGTACAGTGATTACTTCCAGGAAAGATACAAAAGGAATCAGTGCTTCTTTAGTTAAGTGGCCAGAATTAAACAAGGAAATCCACTGAAATTGAATGAACAAATTTTCTACAAATAATTAAATAAGTGTATTCACCATAGATTACTACCGTCTTTTTATTATATCTACTACCTATACGTAAATTACGCTACACTGTTTTATTTATAATATATATATATATATATATATATATATATATATATATATATATATATATATATATATATATGGGCCTATATGTTATTAATATATATTATATAGTACCAATGTATAAGTATACCAAGTATAATTCTTATTTTGGCAGCTATAAATGATTCTTGTACAAAATATTGTTTATTGATAGTAAAAGTAAATTACTGTAAGTAGACTTTAATCAGATATTTAATTTTTATTTATTACATCTGAAAATTTTACCCACATTCTGGGAACTTTTTGATCTGGAGTTTATCACAGAAGCTTGTTTAAACGGAAAATGTGTTATTTTTTTTCATAATCGCAGAAACTGCAATATCTAAGACAAAGAAAACTAGCTATTGGCATTAAAACATTTGAATTCTTCGTAACAATAAATTTTATATACTAATTTAAAAAAAAATACTTCTCAGTTGACTCACTCGTACTTTGAAAACAATATTTTTACCATTATTGATAATGTAATCATAATTTTAATATTCTTCGACCGTGTCACTATTGGCAATATAAATTATGTATGCTAAGTACAAAACTACTGACTTTTCTAGTGATGGATCTTCTGTGTTGTTTACGATTAGAATTAGTATGCAGCTGTTTATTATTTGCATTGAGTTGTAATAACGTATTTGTACAGGGATTAAGTTTCCCTCCCCGTTGACTTTATATTGTATGAGTTGAGCTATTATACTCACAATTGATCTTGATATTTTACTTAAATTTCTATCTATATTTTTGATATTTTAATATAGAATTGTAATTTATATCGGTTTCTAGATGTTCTTCTAGATGTTTATTGTTCTTCTAGATTACCAGTTTTAAAGATTTCTATTTATCACTTATATAATCAGTTGTTTTTTGCAGTTCTACTAAGAATTATTTTTTATTATGTTTAACTCATTATTTATTGTAACAATTTTTTTGTTGTCTTGGAAAGAACTTTTGTTAATGTTTTTTTCTGTATCCTGAATTTGTATTAAACTTGTTACATTTAGTTTCCTTTTGTTTCTGCTCAGTAAAATCAATTTGTATTCAACTTGTTACATTTAGTTTTCTTTTGTTTCTGCTCAGTAAAATCAATTTGTATTCAACTTGTTACATTTAGTTTCCTTTTGTTTCTGCTCAGTAAAATCAATTTGTATTCAACTTGTTACATTTAGTTTCCTTTTGTTTCTGCTCAGTAAAATCAATTTGTATTCAACTTGTTACATTTAGTTTCCTTTTGTTTCTGCTCAGTAAAATCAATTTTAATCGTTTTACCTTTCCTGTTCAATGCTATTTTAAAACCTTTTTCTTTTAGAGAAATTCTTCTATTTTTTATTCTTTTATTCAATGTGTTTCATCTTTTATCACAATGTCGTTCTTTTATTTTCTTGTTGCTTTATAATTGTCATTTTCTTTACCACTTGTCACTTCGGTTGAATGATGACGTTAATGATTAAACGTTAATGATGATGATAATAGTAATAAGAAGAAAATACATATTTGCAGTGCGTTTAACATTAGAAAATAAACTCTATATTTTACTTAGTGGGTGCGAACAATTGCCAACCGTTTCAAGATATTAATAATAATTCCAAGCGCAAATTTTCGCCATTTCTCATAAGCGTTGCCCATTTAAATGAACTATTTGGCTGCAAGCCAAAATAAAACATGCAATTATTGACGACTTATTAGGGCCAACGTCGTTTTGAAACGTGAGGAGAAATATTTATCGTGAAATCAAATGGAAAATGTATGTTTGTTGCATAAAATCTCAGATTGTAGAAGGTTTGTGTTACATCAACACGCAAGTCTTTAACTGTAAATCTGGAACACACACATGACCGACAATACTAAAAGAGACTTTCTAAGGAAACATAATTTTATAAACTGAATTAAAATGTAACCTTTCGCCTCTATCGACTAAATTTCTTCATACCTTGTGCATGAACTAAAGCTGAGCAAACAACATTTTCCAAAAGCGGAAACCGCGATGCGTCAAGAACGCCTGAGTTGAACCGGAATCCAGCTGATCTCGTGTTGCAGGAAACTCTCTCATTTTGTGTTTCTCTCGGAAAACTAAGTAACAGCAGATTCTAATATTACAATATGCAAAACCAAACAAAAGACACTCTCTGAACGTACGTTGTTCCTTTAAGAATGTTTCCGCAACAGTACGCCCATTGCCCTTCGTGTTGATGAAATGTATGCTTTATTATTTTACGGAAATTAAAGTTGGCAAATCTTGTCTACTCGCGAAAATAACACAATAATAAACCTCTCTGTTTTCAGTTTCTACTTAATAATCACCTATTTTGACAATTTAAAGTACATAATCCCTAAAACAGGGACGGGTTAAGAAAACGTAACTATGCCCTATTATTATGTTACTATGACAAAGCAGTAATGAGTGGCTGGTTTGTAGCGTCACCATTACTTAACCATTTCGTCCATCCTCCCTCAAAGTTATCCAGAAGCCAGGTTAATTGTGGAAGGCTGAAATCAGTTGTGATTTGCATTTTAAAATAGTAACGACAAGTGCTTTTTAATATTTGTAGTAATTTAAAGTAAAAGAACACGTATTTATCATCTAAAGTGGGTATTTATCATCATGGATGTGGGAGAATTGAGCTTAGACTATTTAGGAACCAAAAACTGTTTTCCTAATTGGGGGTTTGGAAGAATCTTTCGTCCTATGTCAGGTGCACAAAATCGCCTTCTTGAAATAGATTGGATGTAGTTGACAAAATAAAGCATTTACATCTTTTGTGTGGACTTGCATTGGCGTTCTTGCAAGCAGGACGGTGATAGATTATTAATAGGATAAAGAGAGCGACATAAACCCTTTCCAGAGGATTTAGAGTAGTTATTATGACTTGAATGGTGGAGTTATTATAGCATCATACAGCTTGATGTAGGCATACTATCTAAAGGGGTCATAAAAAATAGAAATGGTCATCGAAATGTAAGGGTTTAATCTTAAGTAATTTGATTTATTTGTTATTTTTGATTATTTTTTTGGTATTGGAGTTCTTTCCAATATTTTGATTGTAATAGACGTCTTTAACTAAACTAACTTATTTCATTAATAACCTAATACTGTAATGACGCTATAAAATTATTTGAATATATAAAAGCCTAAGTCTACATACAAAATCTATTCGAAACGTCTAAGTGAGAAAAATAAAATCAACAAACTTATGTAAGCATCATGTTACAGCTACAATTAAGTTACAAAAATCATGCTTCTAGAGCTTAAAAACTTGTAAAACTTAGAGACGATTTCTCGGGAGCCGTACGGAAGCATGTTTATAAC
Source organism: Prosapia bicincta (assembly GCA_036971475.1). Taxonomy (NCBI): domain Eukaryota; kingdom Metazoa; phylum Arthropoda; class Insecta; order Hemiptera; family Cercopidae; genus Prosapia; species Prosapia bicincta. The sequence goes on from JBAIZL010000005.1 coordinate 49,669,296, forward strand.
TCAGTGTTTCATTTTCTACATCCACGCAGAAGAGTTTTTTTAGGCCTAGACAGAAGCGTAGCAAAAAAAACATATTTCGGAGAGGGCCCTAAACACGGAGAGGGATTAAAAACACGGTTTCTTGAAATTGCCGCGAAAAACTGGAAACCGTTTTACACAGTTCCTGCATTGAAAAATTATAGGTGAAATTTAAAAGTTTTAAAATAAATGTGTTTTCAATTATTTTAAGTATTAACTTTAACACATTTAATGTGGTCCAGAATTTACGGAGGTACAAATATAACGGTTTTTTTCTGAAAACTTAGTTGATGGGAATAAAGTTCTATATTATGTTTGAGTTATACCAAATTAAATTTTAGTACTCAAAAGACCATTTTTATAGCTTTTGAGCTATAACCAAATAAAAAAATACAACACGAGCACAATATAGAAACTACGACTATGAGAATTCTCACTAGAAAATAAAGCTGTAGGATTAAGCATAGGAATTTCAAGGTGTTCAGTTACGGCTACAACAATAATAACGCCAAAAAAGAACAGTTATGATCCCCAAAAATAATCCTTTAGATAAACACGTTTGGTTTACAAAGTTAAATACTATTTTTCATAGTTAAAAACGAAGTATTTGAAAAAAAGTACCGTTTGGAATTTCTTTACTACAAAACTACGTTTTTAAATAAGTTAACAAAGTCTACACATCTGCTGCATTGAACAAAAAGTTCAACAAAATAATGCAGACTATATTTTAAAGGAAATATATTTTTGTCCCATTCCTCAAAAATAAAAATGCTTCTATGAAAAGCGTCTAGTAACTGTCTTTCCATTAATAAGTTAACTTTTTAATATTACTGTACTTTGCCAACAATGTACTAAATATCTAATTGTTATAACCTATCTAGCTGACTGATAGGTTCAGAATCAATTAGTTCTACTCAAGTCATTATCCTATATTTAGGAGTTAAAATCCTAATAACTCATAAGAAAAAATAATAAAAAAATATTTTTGCGGGGGGGGGGGAGGTCCTGACCTCCTGAATTCTCCCTTTGCTTACGCCGCTGGGAATAGACCTACTTAAATAATCAGAATACTTTCACTCTCTTTAGAAGAAATTTATTTACACATTTCTGTTATTTACACAGTCCTCGATTTAGTGTTTGGTTTTGGTAAGGGAAAGATTTTTTTATTCTTTTACTGTTACAGACGTTACAAATTTAAACACCTAGAAAATTATAGCATCACCTTGGAAGAATAGCTTCTTTGAAGTAGACATTCTCTTAGAAAGAAGAAGAGATGTATGTAAGTAATACCAGGGTCAATAAATTACTTTAAAACTCTCTGACAGTGTTGATAATGACCTACAGGACGAGGTTTACATTTCAGAGAGTGCAAATCATGTTTCATTCAGACGAGATGTTTGTAAGTAATACCAAGGACAATAAATTGCTTTAAAACTCTCTGACAGTGTTGATAATGACCTACAGGACGAGGTTTACATTACAGAGAGTTCAAACTGTGTTGCACACAGAAGAGATGCAAAGTTGACGAAATTAATTTAATCGGAATTGAACGAAGGCTTATTGTTGTAAAATTTAAACTGCAAAACCTATTGAACAATTGAAATAACTTTGTTGTTTGATACCCAGATCGTTTTAACAATACGTTCAGTTCTCAGATTTAAATACAAATTTATTCATTGTAGATCTTGGCTTGGTTAATCTCCATTGCCATTACCTTTGTTCTATTCTTGTATCGATTGGTGGAGTGAATATAATATCGATTACGGGAAGACTAGAGGAGTATTTAATATTAATAGCAAGTGAAGCAGACCGGGTAATAGACTTGCCGCTTGGCTTGCAACGAGAGGCCGGTCCGTCAGACCGGAAATCCGTATGACAGATTACATCGTTCATTGAACACCGTCTTCTGTATAGAACCTTACTGTAAGTAAACGTGGATAAGGACAGCGCTTCGTAGTATTTTGGGTAGTTCGGATACGTCAATCCAGTCTGGCCATTTCTTCGTTCAGAGCTGTTCTCTGCGTTATCCTTCTGATGTTTCCTGGAAAATTAAACTGAATGAAGTGAAGTCAGTCCACATCAACTTCACAAATAGGGTATTGAAAAATCCTCCGTTAGTGGGTGTTAACGGAATCATCATACCTTATGAAATCTAAATAAGCTAAATAAACTAAGATGGAGAGACCCCATCAAGGAAAAGAAGGAGGAATTAAATATCAAATACCGTAAGCACTCTTGGCTCTTGGGTAGAGATTCAAACCTCTCATAGGAAATAAAATAAAAATCTACAATCAGATTTTGAAACCAATTTGGATGTATAGCAGTCTACTATGACAAAGGAATCTAATGTAGAAACTCTCCAGAATTTCCAAAATAAAGTATTGAGAAATGTGGTTAACGCCAATTGGTATGTATAAAAAACAAAGATAATCACCGAAATCTAAATATTCCGACGACGCCAGAAGAAAAAAGAAGATGCCGAAAAAACATGAAAAGAGACTTCACCTTCATCCAAGTACAGTGGCTCTTCAACCTCTCCATAACCAGTCCAAGGTTAGATGATTGAAGACAACCAAACTATTTGAGTTAGTGTAGTGTTGTGTTGTACTGTGATAGTTCTAATATAACATGTATTGACAATGTTCAGACAGGAAGTAATGAGTCAATGGGCACTTTATAGTTATGTCAGTATTTAGGTTAAGATAAAACCATGAAAGTTAATGGTTGGTCTAATGAGACCAGCTTTAATAATACAAAATATGTTTCCTCTTTGTTTGTTGAAGTGTTAAGCCAGTATGACATTAACAACTACTAAGAACTACAAAGGATAGACAAAGCTTGGGGGTATTCAGAATCTAGTTAGGACTCCCTGGTTCTGGATATAGGGCGGGGAGGTGTTCATAGGGTTACGTGTGGATAGTATAAAGCACTCGAAGTAGACCAAATTATTCTCTATCGGGGCCATAAACAGGCGTCATTATTCAGAACGAGTTATAGGTAGACAGATACAATAGAATTGTAGGAAGAATAAGAGAAATAGATGGCATAACTAAGGAAGGATTCTCTAGTAATGGGAGTAGGGTATAAATGATGGATCCTGCGGGAAGGATAACGTGCGTCAAGTAGACTTACTCTCTACGATATAGGAAGACATCTATCCATTTTACAAATACGAAGAAAACTAATATAGGACGATAGGACATTATGATTCCGAAAATCTTTTTAACGAACGCAAAAGATTTTTACCAGTGTGAAACATTTACACATTAATAGAAGAATCATTCCAGGAGAGTGTAACCTACGATATGTAGTAAGCACTTGTCTATAAAACTATTTGGTTTGTAATTTTCAGGTGACCAGTCAGTACGGCTATTGTATTATTTGATGGGTCGGGATATGGGTCAGATTAAAGAAAATTATATAAAACTGATTGAAGAGAATATTCGGGTGTTATGAAGTACAATGAACAGGGCTGTTCTCAAATGGTGTGAAGTATACCTGCTCTGATCACCGATGAAGAGACGTTTGTTACCCTCCACACCACTTTGTAATCAATTGGAATAGGTAGGTCTAAGGAGGGTCTCTCAGTTAGTAAGAGGAAGCGCCTCTCTACTGTCGTAGACCGGCTGACAAACCAGGTGAAGAGACGATCTACCCATTGCACACCTTGTAAGAAAAAGGATAACGAAGTAAAGATAGAGTTAGGTCCTCTAAGGACAAAAGGAGTGATGATTCCCTAGTACTAGGAATAAAGGATAGAATATTTTTCTCGCTATTATATGATTGGTTTTACTTAGACGGAAGAATAACTTCTACTTTCTTTTATATTCAAAGGTATTTTTGTATTCCAATTCCTTTTCCTTCTTTTTTTAAATTATCATCTTTGTAATATAGTTGTTTATTTCTTACCACTTTACATTTGATTTGAGTAATAGTTCTAGTGCAGTGAAAACTATTGAAGATTTTCTTCTAGATGACGTCTTTAGATCTATCTAAAGGCTATCCTTTTTCTATCTCAGCCAGTAGAATAACTCATACTATGGACTGTTTTCTCTAACAGAAGTCATTCTCTGGCTTTTGGAGCCTCTAAAAAACAGCCCGGTTCATTAGTAGGCCTACTTGTAAAAATGCGCTTGTGTTTAAGGAGAATATATAAATATAAATTAAAAGGACATTCGTAGAGCCGCTAGGATGTTGCAGGATAGCGGCAAAAATACGAGGCTAAAGAAGTCGTAAGACGAAAAAGTTTCCTCCAAGTGAAAGTTAACAATTTAATAAACTTCAGTTATCAAAAAGTCTGGTCGAAAGTAATAGCAAAAATGTAATAAGTAATTAACAACCAACTCGTCATGAACAGCAACAAGTTTTCGATTTTAGAGTTAACTCAGTGTTTTAACTCAGTGAACTCCTTATTTGGTAAAATAACATACTGTATTTATAGTAATTTTGTAAACAGCCTACTAAAGCTATGAATAATTATTATGATATAAATACATTCCATGATATGTATGAGTAGATTTCCATGCCTAACGTGGTTTTTAATCATAAAGACCTTCAACTAAGTCCAACTATTTATAATATCGATTTACTTGTAAATTTTTCCGATAATCTTGCATAACCCAAGAAAACCTTTTTGACTTATAAACTTCGCTATTAAGAGCCATTCAACCATCTGCCGTTAATGCAAAACACCCTTATGTAAATCCAATTATTACAGTTTCCGCCTAACCCCATTTCTGCGGCAAGTGGTTCGTTACAGTACATTTTGTTAATTCCCTAGCGGTCGATTCCTGAACTAAACGTGTGTTAATAATCTATTAGTGAAGAGAATTAGGTCAATTGTTTTTCCCAGTGCGGCAGTGAGTAAAAACATATTTTGAAAATCTCTTTAGTCAGATTAAAAAAATGCAGTAGTGGACAACCGAAGGAATTGTAGTTTCAAATAAAAGTTTGATAAAATAGAATCATGTTAGTCAATACGAAGGTAGCATAAACGCATTAAGATCTTTTATTAAATAATTTTAATTAGATATTTAATCTAAATTCTACTGTCCTATAGAAAAAGGATAACACTCTCACAATACAGAACGTAGCAGCTCCTTATTTATTATAATAACTTTAAATTGTTAATTAAAAATTTTCAATTTATCGTATTGAGCGTTTTAATAATTTAACTTTTGAATTTGATAAAATATGTAACTGCTTATGAAATATGAATAAATATAGCTCAATACTATCATTATATTCCATATTTATATTTATCATTAACGTCTTAAAGAAACCTGTGAGCAATAAATACAGCTGTTATAGGAAAGTACTCATTATTGAATTATTTTTATAAAATACACTGTATTTCTATAAATATACAAAATTTCATTTGATACCTATTTAAAAATAACCTTCACACAACCTCTAAATGAAGACAAAATTAGTTAACGTACGTTTGCTTTCGGATATCTTCGAAAAATTAATTTTATGTTTGCATCCTCATAGAAATTTGGATTTTTGAAGTAATTTTTAAATGCAAGATGTAACGAATTACATCTGATTTGAATAATCAATTTTTTTTAAGTGCTGGGTCAGATAAGCTTCGCAAAAAATATTTCTTTACTTTAAACATTTGTAAACGATTTTTAATACATTTTAAAAGAGAATGCTCTCCATGAATAAACTTTGTACAGGAAAAAATAGTTGATAGAATGTAGTTAAATAGTTTACGATTTTAAATTTTGTTTAAATTTTGAGTAACCAGTTCAAGTTTATATATCACTTGCTACGTATAGTTTAACAAACGAGGATCCTTCCTATCACTTGGGTTCCTATATACAGCGTATCTATATAAAGGTTAACTAACGAAATGTCTGAAGTGAGGCTCAGAGAGTTGAACGTGGTGATAATCAGGTTCGATGCTTATTTCGAAGTAAAGGCAATCTAAAGGATTATCTAAAGTGAGGCTCAGGAGGCAGACGGTGTTGTTTACCCAGCTGTCTTGTGGTTCGTTGAGTTTTGGTAAAAAATGCAAGCTAAAAGGTCGATATCGTGTTTCTGGTATAGGTTAATTAAGGGGGCTTAAAGTGAGGCTCAGGAGGCAGACGGTGTTGTTTACCCAGCTGTCTTGTGGTTCGTTGGTTTTGGTCAAAAATGCAAGCTAAAAGCTCGATATCGCGTTTCTGGTATAGGTTAATTAAGGGTGCTTAAAGTGAGGCTCAGGAGGCAGACGGTGTTGTTTATCCAGCTGTCTTGTGGTTCGTTGAGTTTTGGTCAAAAATGTAAGCTAAAAGCTCGATATCGTGTTTCTGGTATAGGTTAATTAAAGGTGCTTAAAGTGAGGTTCAGGAGGCAGACGGTGTTGTTTATCCAGCTGTCTTGTGGTTCGTTGAGTTTTGGTCAAAAAAGGCAAGCTAAAAGGTCGATATCGTGTTTCTGGTATAGGTTGATTAAGGGTGCTTAAAGTGAGGTTCAGGAGGCAGACGGTGTTGTTTACCCAGCTGTCTTATGGTTCGTTGAGTTTTGGTCAAAAAATGCAAGCTAAAAGCTCGATATCGTGTTTCTGGTATAGGTTAATTAAGGGTGCTTAAAGTGAGGTTCAGGAGGCAGACGGTGTTGTTTACCCAGCTGTATTGTGGTTCGTTGAGTTTTGGTCAAAAAAGGCAAGCTAAAAGGTCGATATCGTGTTTCTGGTATAGGTTAATTAAGGGTGCTTAAAGTGAGGCTCAAGGGGTTTGTAGTTTGTCAGAGGATTAATGCCAAGTTTCTAGGTAGATATCAACTAAAAATTAGTCTAATATAATGTGCATGAGGCTGATGGTGGTGCAGTCCAAAAAGTCTAAATTTGGTTGTTTTGTGCTTCCAAGCAATTGCTATCTAAAAAACTGTCGAGCTTGAGTTTCGGGAGTCTGTTGGTGGTACACACCAGGATGTGGCGAAGATCTGAATTTTTTGTCATCATATTTCCAAGTAGTTCTAAAGTCTTTTTGTGACGTCAAGTTTAGTACGGCATTTACATTATAGTCCGGGAAGTCATAGAAACAGAATTATTTCATTCTTGTAAAATTTGAAAACTCCTGCTGTATTCATGGCAGTTTTGACAGTACTGGGAGGTTATACATTATTAGTTCAGAAAGTTTATATTTCATCTAAACAGAAATACTACTTGATCCCTCCGACTGCCGTCACTTATTTATCATTTTGGGCGATATGGGCTAGTCGTCTTTCCTCACACTATATTAATCGTTGAAGCTCAAACATAATACTCACCTAATTAAAATACGTAGTTGTTCAACTAACAAATTTATAAGTACACTGAAATTGGTTGAACAGGTTGAAAGTATCAGTTGTCTTTATGGTAAGTTGTCCGCAAACTGTATTTAAATTTTAAATACAAGAATACCGCACTAAAATGATTGAACAGGTTTATTTGACGGAGCGGAAATAATTTGCCTGCTCGTTCTAGGCCAACAAGAATGATAAACGGCAACGAAAGATAGGGCGGAGAGGCTGTGAAGGACAAAACGGAGGAAACCATTGTGCACGACTACTAGACCGGAACTTCCGGCCGTTCTGCCTCGAATCTCTAACTACCGGAGGCTGGCGGACTGTCACTCGGGGCGACACTTATTATTCAACCGATTTGATTTGAAACTCAAAAGGATCGTGCCTTTAAAATCTGTTTATCGTTTAAGAATATTCATACAATTTATTAATAACAATTAAATGTAACTTTCTTTCGCGTTATTGGAAAGAAATCATTCCCATTGTTTAAAGAACAAAAACAAATTGGAAAATATTAGGTAACTATCATTGTAATCAGAAATTATAAAAAAACTAAGATAAAGATATATATATATATATATATATATATATTCATATATATATATATATATATATATATATATATATATATATATATATATATATATTCATATACTCTTTCCTTTTTTATGATAAAGTTTGCTAAAGTGAAAAATATCACAATTAATTTTACTACCCAGTCATTCTTTCCCTATTAATAATTTTATTGTCAATGTGTGTGCTCGTGTGTGAGTATATATATATATATATATATATATATATATATATATATATGTGTGTGTGTGTGTGTGTGTGTGTGTATGGTTGAATAATAACCATGAACAAGAATTTTTATTTGCGTTTTCTTCATACATTGAAGCTTTTCGTTCATTAGTAATGTCAGCATTATCAACATTTTCTAAGTACCTACACCTTCACCATTCATATAATCGTACAATGTTTTAAAACATAAGTTATTCTGATCTTATCTGCTTGATTAGGCATTCATCAATAAACTTTATTTATTTTAGTCTTTTATTCTTAAGATGTCATTGAATAAGCTAAAAATGATATTTTGTTTTGATTTTACTTGAACTTGCTCCTATTTAAGAGTATTTTTTAAAGTGGTTTTTATATATTTCTAAATTTTCAATGATATTCATTCTTAAACCTTTTTGAGCATGTTTAATTAATTTCAAATTATGTTTATCTGGAAAATCGTGATTATTATTTATACAATGTGTCACTTAATTAGATTTATATACATTAGGTTTTTTGTATGCATTTAAATGTACTTTTTACTTTACCTTTATTTTCCTTTTAGTTTGTCCTACATAGCATTTTTTGACACATTGTACATTTGATACTATAAATACCACCTAATAAGAATAAAAGATTAAAATAAATACAGATTATTGATAAATGTTTGATCAAGCAGATAAGATAAGAATAAATGTTTTCAAAACATAGTACGATTATATGAAGTCAGGATGTAGTCAAAGAAATATATGATACCTAGAAAATTTTGGTAACACTGATACTACTAATCAACAAAAAGCTTCAATTTATGAAAACAACTAAATTTTATAATTCTTGTTTAGAAAAGTATTATTTAACCATATTTATAAATTAAGAAAAAGAAATTCATCAAAGGATTACAATATATAAACTATATATATATACCTTGACTTTTGTTAATATTATAATTTATTTTCAATGTTAATTATTTACCTTACCTATTTAATGTCCCAAATTCAGGTTTATAAAGAATTAACAATCTTAGAAATTTTTAAAACATCACTTTCATTTATTCTCTTCAATTAACTCTGCACATTATTCGAAATTTATATTAATATTTTACAGTGACAGGATTGATATCTTAACTAATATAACAATGACTTCTGAGGGTAATAAAATAACATAAAAAAACAGTATTAAAATTTTACTCTTGCTCTGGGGTCGCTATTACGAGAACTTTGCTTTTTAAATTAGAAATGGTGAAACTAGAATAATTTTTATAAATTTTGAAGAAATTAAAATTGTTCTGAACTTTATTAAAATTTAGATGTCTGTTGGCTACACTTATATTCAATTAATACTTATTGTTCTGAAGAGCTCCTGGAATCTTGGCCTTTGTTCAGTTCAGCGCTTACACTTGACACAAAAAAACTTACTTTCTTAATATTTTCAAAAAAAACTTTTACGTCGCACTTTTAAATTTTACTTTAAAAAACTCTTTACTTAATTTATTCAATTTCTCCTTTTACAATACTTCCATCCTGGTCCCCAGCAATCCGCCTGCCTTCCTCTGAGTCTCTCCTCAACTTCCTTTAAACGTCTCCCGATCATTTAGTTTTTATTGAAATCCCTAATCTCTCCCACTACCAATATGTTCTTTGTAAGTTCCCACCGTTTCCATCTAACGGTACACGGTTATTTTCCCAGGCTATATCGATCAGTGGATTTTCCCGTCCTAAATAACTTTGGACACTTCTCTTGTCAAATTGCCGGCACACAGTTTATAGCTTTCCTGGAAAAGGATAATCGATGGTACCTGCTTTGTCGGCACTTTACAAAGCTATTTGTGTCTTTCTTTGCTAATCCTACAGATAATTATTTTAGCAACTAACTGGATTTTCTGTAAAGCCTGGTTTATATATATAAAGAACTAAGTCAAAATACAAATACAAGAATTATAATTGAATTTATAATTCAAAGCTTTTCGTTGGCTAACAGTACCAACATCATCAAAAGAAAAGCTAACAGTACTGTTAGCCAACGAAAAGCTTTGAATTGTAAATTCAATTATAATTCTTGTATTTGTATTTTGACTTAGTTCTTTATTAATACACAAGAATACATATTGCGATATTTATATATATAAGAATAACAATTCTTTATTTCAATCAATTCAGTTGTGTATATTTAACCAGTAATGATTATGTTAGAAATTGCTAATCAAACTCGGTGGTAGTTTTTGACCGAAATAAGTAGGGTGGTTAAGTTATGATAGGTTAGGTTATTAAGTTATAAAGAAAAACATTGTGGTTAGGATAGGTTATTACGCGGAAGTAGTGCGTGACAGGAAAGTACCTCTGTACACACATACAAAGCTACCTATTATGTCTTGTACTTTGTAATTATGAAAGAACCTCTTAAAATGGAAAGGGTGATAAAAATGTCCATAATTATTACAATACATAGTAATTATAGCAATGTGTTGTTTTATTATTTACCCTTTCCACACAGTCAATGGATAGTTTATTGTTAACGGTTGTGTAGGCTGTTCTTGTTAACATTTTCTACATCAATATGAAGATAGGAATATAGTTTATTATTTCTACAAAACTCAAAACACACCCCACTAGGTTAAAGTAACAGAAACATTTGCACACATAGAGTAACTTTTAATTCAAACTGAAACTTTTCTAACAAACCCTAGAAATTTGTAAAGCAAAGTTCCGCTATGAATATGAAAGCTAGGTAATTCCATCAAAATCTGTATTTCGTTATGTAAATACCTCTGTTTAAAGTTGATATTCACGTTAAACTTGATTTCACAACAAAAGGAAAACTTGGCAATAAACGAAACTGATTAGGAATTAGCAATTCGATTAAGGCAAACAAACAAGCCGCCATTGTTGTACTAAGAGTCTTGTCGCTTTGTTATTCGCTCTCTTACACAGCTTCTGTGTAATGCGGCTTTTGTTTTTACTCAGTGCCTGTGTAATAACGTTTTGTATTGTTTCCAACCTAGCTTTGAGTGGAACCGGGTAATAATTTATAAAATAATAATTACAAAACCCTAAGTAGTATCTTTAAATTAAAGAGATAGGCTACGTAAAATCTAGTGTTATTATAACAAAGAGAAAAGTAGGTGGTATGTTCTACTTTATAGGCGATATAAACTGTCTCTCGCAATTTTCTGCAAACAATCAATTTTTTTCAAAAAGTACAATCTTTCCCTTTTGTTTTGGTTCTACTTATTTTAATATCTTCTACAACCTCATATTTGGAAAATTCCGTTATTACTTTCCAAACGATATTTTCGTTGTTCACAAAACACACAAATCATCAACTTTCGTTGTTCCTACAAATCTTGATGTCTACCGCTGAAAACTCATCGTTCTGTTCGTGTTTTGACTAATCAATTGCACAATGTAAATTATTGTATTCTGTCATATGATATTTGATTCTATTTCGACAAATGTCTTCACTGTAAAACAATATTTATTATTTTGACTGAACACAATATAAAATTATTTTGTTTACGTATATTACTTTATATTAATGTTTTATTTGAAAAATAATTTAATTGGCAGTGCAACGTTTTCCTCATTTGATTTGTCCGACCTAATGTCTCAGTTATTTTGATGTCGGCTATCACTTGAGAAATATCGTGCTGTTACCTTGAAAAATTCTTTTAATGGACGTTAAAACATCTTTCCATCTTCTTTGACAAACACTTAATCAATCGGTTCTGATGTCGTCTTTTCGATGACGTGTCTGTCATCTGATGCTTGTTCCTGATCCGAGAAATCATTCCCTCTAAACCCAAAGTTCTCTACCTTTTACTGAGGCTAGACCCATTATCATTCATTTTGATGTAGTGTATCATGATATTTGTGTCTGGTTCTAACAGTTATTCTTCCATTGTTCTATCTAACTTATATTAAGACAGATTTTTTTCTTTGCTCTAGTAGGAACAATCATTATTTTCTATAATGTTTATTACTTATATTTTCATCTTAAAACATTTTCATTTTATTCACTAAATTAACATTATCCAAATTTCTCCATATATTATTTTGTATAACTTACTTTTTTCTCTTTATTTATTGTAGTAAACTTTCCTAGGCTTCTTCAGACCCTAAAGTTCTCTTTGTAATATTATTTTTTTTGTTATTTTCACGGTTTTCGTTTACCTGTTTCACATTAAGTTATTACTCCAGGTTATCCCTAGTTAATAGGATTTTTCCATCTTCAAGTTCAACTTCTTTGATTACTACTGCTGACTATTATTTACTCTTACACACACACACACACACACACACACACACACATACACACACACGCGCGCGCACACGCACACACACACACACACACACACACACCCACATACACACACACACATACACATACACTACAAACACTTTTAAACTACTATACTTAACCTGGTGGTAATGATTCTTTCAATATCCATTATTATGTTATGTTCATATCGTTCTTGGCAGTCTAGTTATAGCCCCATATCGCCTTTATACTCAAGTATCAGGTAATTAAAGTGACTGTGTACTTTCTCTCAATAAATTCCATACACACAAAATAGAAACGGGAAGTAAGCTGGATATTACTTTACCTCTTAAGTACCATCTTTGTGAAATAGTTATTAGAAAAAATATTTGAAAAAGTTTACATTGTCTCAAAACACAATCCATATTTCTATTTCAGTTATTGTAACACACACAAAAAATGTTGACACATAAGTGGATAAACATACTTCTACTTACCATATTGAACTTCCTTTTTTTTATTTCATAAACCATTATTTTGCTTAAGAACCATAAGCCTTTATCAGCAGTAAGTTTTAAACATTTTGTAATAAAGAGACCTACGTCCATCATTAGTTCCTACTAAGTTTAATAAGATTTGCAGCTGCCACAGTGCAAAGAGTCCAAATACTTTTATCGTCAGAACTGCAAAAGGGTTTCCAAAGTTAAACCATTCAAATAAAAGTAATTGAAATTTTAACAAACTTACCTCATAGTACTGGAAGAGTTAGCTTGTACACTCACTCCTATAACCGGGTTTAGTAATTCAGATATGCGGTTTATACAACAAATTATCTATCTATCTACACACACACACACACATGCGCGCATATATATATTTGAAAACCCATTCTTATCTACCGAAATGACCCATTCGTAATGATTCTTTCAATATTTAATTTCCTAATATGTTCATATCCCTTCTGTCAGCCTAGGTGTAGCTCACCCCATATCTCCTCAGGTAATTAAAGTGGATGTTTACTTTTCCTCAGTAAAAGACGAGCACACGTAACATAAGTTTTATTAAAGGGTTCCCACAAGTTTCAATAAACGAATTTTATTTAGCTTGTATCATATTGTTTTTTCTTATATTTGCCTTTTACATTTAATAACTCATATAATTTCCTTTCCTCTAATAAAATTACCTTAATTTTTTAATATGTGTCTAGTATTGTATTTTTAAATTTACTAGGCATAACTTTTTTTCTTGTAAGTAGCTTTACAAGGATAAATATGTTACTTTTAAGCAGCGTCATATCAGTTGTAAACAATCATTGTAAATGTTGTATTACTTTAGATGTGATTTTGTAATAACATTATTTTTTATAAGTAGTAGTATTTTTCTGGCTGACATTCAAGCGCTTTTTCCTCGCTAATATTCAAGCTGATTAAGATTTTTTTGAGAGCGCTTAAAAGAGTAACGTGTAAGAACCATCTATTGAAAAAGTAGAAACGAAACATTTTCGAATCAAAATTTGTTCTTCATTTAAAACTTAGAGTTTGTGGAGTGAAAACGTCTCTAGTTTTGTTTAATGTATTATAAGGCTGAAGTACCTTGATAGAACCCGCGGTTTATTTCTCATTAAGTAGCATTACTTCGAGAAGATAATACTCGTTACAGACCGGAAGCAAAGGAAACGTTTTTACATTTTACATTTATCTCAAGAGGACAGCTACTTCCGTTTACCGGCTTCAAAAAGGAAATAGAACTTTGCGAGAAAGAAGAGAATTTAGAAAACCCAAAGGAAACGCTTGAAGGAGATTTAAAAGTGCGAAAAGAAAATGTGTGTTAAATCATTTAAAAAAAATGCTTTTGTTGTGAAGGAAAAATTTGTGTGAAAACTCTTTAAGCTCAATGCTTAGAATATTTTAATTTGTGATGAAGTAGCATTCGTAAGAAATTCATTGACTTTCAGAAAAGAAACTTGACGTGTAGACAAAGAAACTAATATTTAAACAAGCAGATACTTGAAGATTCATATCAGCAGTCAACATGGGGACGCATTATTTAAGCAAACACTTTCAAGTAATTAACTTCTAAAATATTAATAAAGTTTGGTCAGTATTATTGTTGCGTGAACATGGATCAGTTTGATTGCAGTTTATGGGTCATGCGGGAAATGTCAGTTCAAGCATTGGTTCAAAATTATTTATATAGATATATTTATTTTTCATATATACATTTACTTATATATATATATATATATATATATATATATATATATATACAACATATCACATCTTATTTGAATTTATAGATTTTTTTCCTTATTTAATGCAGAAAACTAAATTGAGTGATGTATATTCTTTATGGAAGTTATAAAACAGTATCTCACCTTACAAGAGATGGTAAAGAGAAAAATTACAGAAATAAAAGACTAGATAAAATCTATAAGCCTAATACTTCTAGTTCGGGTTTGCATAACCGAGGGTATTCCTCAAACAGAAAATAAGTGTTGAACAATTGAAATATTGTCAAATTATAAGCATGCTATTCAAGTATGTATGCGCATTGTCTAAAGTTTTATTTTTCAAAATGATACATATTTTGAAATATAATAAACTCAACAGTGTAAGATTGGTAGCACTGGTTGACCTTGGTATTTCCCGCTTTTTGCCGCTTGTCATTTCAGTCTGCCAGTGTGTTTGTGTTTGCCAGCATTGTTGAGGCTGTGTCTGTGTTATTATTTACACCGAAATATGAGTAACGTATATGACCATAACAGTGAAATAGACAGGATATTTGATGAGGAGATGGAGTTTAGTTCATGGTCGTGGAAGATGTTTCATTTGTGTCGATGCAGCGAGGTCAAAGAAAGTAAAATATGATAAGTTAGGGAAATCAAAATCTGTTTGTAATCATTGCAATAAACATATATGTGGAAATCATAGCAAGAACACTGTCACCTGTGAGAAATGCCAAGCGGGTGGAGCCGATTCTGATTAAATATTTGGTTTAAGGAACATTTTTATTGACTAAATAACGATTTTATGTTTTCATTATTTAATCAATAATTTTTATTATATTTCATCAAATATTCATGTAATAGTTTAGTCAATAATATAAATATAAAGTAAATAATGTAAAGTGATGTTTTTTATAAGTTCAATATATATATATATATATATATATATATATATATATATATATATATATATATATATATATATATTTAATAAAATGAACGTTTTTCTTTTGGGGCCTACCAGGCCGCCCCCTGGTCCTGGAAGTAACAGGGTCAAGACCCTTGGTCCCACAAGGGTTAAATTGTATGTGTTAAAGTTTAGTTGAGAATTACTTTGAAAATTGCATGTAATTATACGAATTCTGAAATCGTTATTAAGTAAAACGTTTACCCATCTAACCTTTTCAAGATTTTTGAAATTAATCATCGATTTCATGATAAAGTTTTGATTGTTAGGTTTTATCAATGTTTTGAAAAAAACAAATATTAAATTTAAGAAAAGGTAAGCACAAAATCGGCTCGAAATTGGAAAATATTTTATATGGTTGATTTCTCTTCGGTATGTATTCCTAGGGGCTTTGTTAATATTCTAATTTACAATATATATTTACGTTTAATATAGGTACATTTTATACAATTAATTTGGTCATTTAATCTTTCTTTCAAGTAACCATCATCTGCAAACTATATAGATGTCCTTTCACATTATGTGGTGCAAATAACACTTCTTATTACACTGATAAATAGATACAGTATGCCATAATATGAAATAATAGAAAATGCCCGATCGATAAATTTGAGGGGGTGGTGGAATCAGGGATTAGAAACCTCTTTGAAATGCCAAACCTGGCACAGGTTGTTACTCCCTGTTTTTGAGTTTCCCGTTCATGTAGCTACCGCCCCTCAAGAGAAAGTAGTTTTAGAATATTTTTCAGCCCAAAGTACTCTGTCGTGTTTGACAGTTGGTGTTGACAAGTGCTCGTACTTGATAGATAGTGGGGCAATACGCAACTGGAAAGTGTATTGTATGCTGAATCAACGAGGGAACAGGCTAGTAGTTTATAATGATTTTAAGTTCTGCAAATGAGTTCGGTCAGAGATGGTGGTGTTCTAGGGAAAAAAACATGCAATGGATTACTGTATACGAACAACGCGGGTGATGTGCCTTTTAAGAAAACCGGTGACCACAACCATGAACCATCTTTTAACTTCCAAAGGCACTTCGTATCAAACTCCGTGCAAAGAAAAGCTAGTGACGTTTTAAGTGAACCTCTTGCGAAAGTGACCAGAAGAGAGATAGTAGTTACGCCTGAAGCTTTGATGAGCAGTATAGAGTGGGCTAACGTTGACCGAGTGCGGTGGAACCCAAGCCACATCAAAAACGTCTTCTTCCACCTCTTCCGAAGAATATTGAAAACTTTCACGATGCACTCGACAGTATAGAGATCAAGACAAGTCAGGGCGAGAACTTGTTGCTCATAAATAGTCGCAGTGAAAATATCCGTTGCCTTTGCTCCAAAGAGTAACTAAAATACTTGAAAACAATTCACGCCTTTTTAATGAACGAAATATTTAGCTATGCACTTGACCATTTTATCCACCTTTTATTATTGATATTATTGAAAATGACAAGCTTACTTACAAAAAGTCTTCAAACCGTTATGTGACAAATGTCATAAATTGGGGTTTTTCTTTAATCCTAAGCATATCACTGTCGATTTCGAAGTAGCTATAGACAACGCTGTTAAGTTCATTTCACGTTCACAGCTGTACTAATAGGATGTGCGTTTCACACTAACGCAAGCCTGGTTGAGGAAAATTCATTAGTTGGCGTTTAGTAGAGAATAAAAAAGTGAACCTCACACAGAAAGTGGAAAATGATTACATTGAGTACCTATTTGGTCTATCTATGTTAGATTAAACTGAAGTTAAGGAAATATTTGTAGATGTTATATCTATACAACCTCGACCAACTGAAGAATTCTCAAACTATTTTGTAAAGCTATATTGTTGGCGGGTCTAACGTCCCTCCATGCATATGGGCATCTACATCACTGACATTTGCCTGTGACCCTTAGAAAGTTCGACCGCACCTAATGGTTAGAGCGTTTTTTCAAGACCACAGCCAATTCAGTACGCTTAAAAATGGAGTGACCGCTAATATTTCCCAAAGCTGAGTACCGAAAAGAACCATTTTAGATTCCTTCTAAATTTAAATTAAACTGACACACACACACACACACACACACACACTCACGCGCACACTCATCTCTTAAGTGTGTGTGTGTGTGTGTGTGTGTGTGTGTGTGTGTGTGTGTGTGTGTGTGTGTGTGTGTGTGTGTGTGTATGTGTGTGTGTGTGTGTGTGTGTGTGTGTGTGTGTCTGTGTGTGTGTGTGTGTGTGTGTGTGTGTGTGTGTGTGTGTATGTGTATGTGTATGTGTGTGTGTGTGTGTGTGTGTGTGTGTGTGTGTGTGTGTGTGTGTGTGTGTGTGTGTGTGTGTGTGTGTGTGTGTGTGTGTGTGTGTGTGTGTGTGTGTGTGTGTGTGTGTGTGTGTGTGTGTGTGTGTGTAAGTGTGTGTGTGTGTGTGTGTGTGTGTGTGTGTGTGTGTGTGTGTGTGTGTGTGTGTGTGTGTGTGTGTGTGTGTGTGTGTGTGTGTGTGTGTGTGTGTGTGTGTGTGTGTGTGTGTGTGTGTGAGTGTGTGTGTGAGTGTGTGTGTGTGTGTGTGTGTCTCGTTTACACTTTAATATACTTAAAAAAAGAATCTTACTGGGTATATTTGTAAATTGACTTTAAATCAATTAAAGCGTAAGTGATAAGTGAAAAAAGAAAACAGTTTTGCTAAGTGAAAAATATATATTTAACTTACTTTAACTTTTAATGAGGATGAACAAGTTGTGAAGTAGTTCACTTCTCAACACGGATTGCAAATATACTCTTGAACTGACTATACTGGCTAAGGGGAAACTATAGTTAGTGTACCAATTTATGTTTTTATAAGTATACCTTAATGTATTCAATAGAGGGTGCAAAATATAGTGTTGAGTGGTTGCGTGTGTGTGCTTTGTGAATTAATTGTAGCTTATAATGTAGTTATATTTTATACTTTTTACACTTTTGCTATTACTTGCGACCAGACCTTTGGTTAACTAAAGGTTGTTAAATTGTTAACTTACACTTGGAGGAAACGTTTTCGTCTTAGTACTTCTTCACCCTCCAAGCGTGAAGCTGAAGAAGTCGTAAGACGAAAACGTTTCCCCCAAGTGTAAGTTAACAATTGAACAACCTTTAGTTAATAAAAAGTCTGGTCGCAAGTAATAGCAAAAGTGTAATATGTAATTAATAACCAGCTCGTCATGAACAGCAACAAGATATCGATATATTTTCTAATTTGCGACTGCTTGAATTCTGTTATATTATTTAATTCGTAGGAGATCAAACGTTCAACAAATTTTTATTAGGTTTTATTGTTTAGGATTGTTTTAATATGTCTTTGGTATCATGCTAGAAATGGCCTCTTAGGTTTATGTAGAAGCTGACGTGCGAGAAATACAAGAGCTGTGTATGCCACAGTAGTTGTGATTCTAGGTTTAGGCCTATTCTGTTTTCGCAGTAGGCTAATTTGTAATTATTTTATAAATAAAAAAGTGTATGTTAAATAGTTTGAGAAATCAAAAGTATATTTTTAGTTCAAGTTAAATATTTAACATTTCATTCGTACCTAATTTAGATCTCTGTCTAGGGTAGGACCGATGTCTCTATGTGTTCCCGGACAACCAAAACAATTTAGAATAAAAAAAAAAAAAATAAAAAAAAATAAAAAGGATTTAGCTCTTAAAACTTCCCCATATGGTTCGAACCATTATTTGTGAGGGTAATCAACGTAGTTAACATCGTTAATATAGGCTATGCTTCATTTGAATTTATACTAATCATGCAATTTAAACAGTAACTTCAGCTGCACATTACAATAACAAATTGTGAATAGTTTTTCGCATGCCATATTTATTGCACGAGAATTATTAAAGTTACGAGGTAACAATGAATAATAAGTAAAGGAAATGAGTTTTTTGTATAAAAAAATGCGAGATTTCTTCTTCATTTATTTCACATCACTGTACCTTTTTAATTCATCTCCATTTGTATTACAATCAGGTAATTATCTTACAATAAATTAATTTTAAATGATACTATGTATGTAATCTCAATAAGCTTGAAGTAAATATTTCATAATCCGATTGTTTCGGATGCTGATAAATTAAACTTACATAGACAGACGAGAGCGTAATAGATTTGATTCGTTTTGAATATAAAAGCTTAAAGAAGCAATCACTTGAATATTCCACTGGTGAAAAACCAAGTTTTGATAAAGTGGTTTTGTTTTTCTCATTATTCCATTTTAAATCCCTACTGAAACAAATATCTGTGAATATAAAGGATCTTTAAAACGTCTTGTTGAAGTTTTGCTTTAATGGAGTTTAGTTTAAATTTAATTGAGAGAAGTCGGCGTCGAAAGGAAAATTCTGACATTTATTAAGAGAGAAGAAAACGGAATTGCTTTACTATAGTTTAAAATTAAACTGTATTTTCGATAAAGCATCAAGAGGGTTAGGGATAGAGAAAGGTATAAGATAACAATAATTAGTTAGTACAATAATGTAATTACGGAGTAGGCATAAGATAAACCAGAAAAAAGTGGAAAAGTGTCGATTGAGTTTTATTGAAAGATTTGTTTTCAAGCAGAAATAACAGTAAAATGTATGCAACAAATAGCTTACGTAGAAATAGCCAATTGTAAGTTCCTTTAATAGTTATCATAGAATATTTTTTTTCATTCTGTTTTTTCGGGCTAATATCCATTTATTAGATCTTTTAGGAGATGATGAGGTTCTATTGCCCTCAGGTGCAGTAAGGATTTACAATTACATTGCGTGCGCACGCAATTGCACACACGTGCACGTGCACACTCACACACACACACACACACACACACACACACACACACACACACACACACACACACACACACACACACACACACACACACACACACACACACACACACACACACACACACACACATCGCGTTCGGACAAATCGATTCCCCACACTACTATTACCAACTAACCCTACACTGATACGGAAAGGATTTTAGACTGGAAGGATCCTACACAGCTGCGATTGTGAATTTTTAAAAATGCCATCTGGATCACTCAGAAATATAATTATTATAAACATTTACCTAGAGTAGTACATACTTTCTATATTAAGTGAGCACCACCGTTTCAGTAGATGTATCCACATTTAAACTCAAACTGCCATCAGTTACGTTCTGAACTGGCGTTGGGATACATATCTCGAAATCGTCTTCCTTATTAATTAATTAAAGTAACTGGTGTAGGATAGTGTAAGACAATATTATATATGAGCTTTTGTGCAAAACTAGTAGCTTAAGTTTAAAATAGAGTTATATAATATGAATGCTAAAAGAGTGTTTTATTGGGAATCTTTTTCTGGAGCGCTTTGTGAATTAGTTTAAACGATTTTCCTTAGAGACATTTGACAACAAAAAGACACCTAGATAATCGCTCTTTAGTGTCAACATTCACAAGTTAATGGCAAGGTCTCTTGTCAATAGCCTTTAATTAGTTGCAGACATTATTGTTTTCTAATTACTAGCGGTATGATAGAAAAAGTGACGAATGTTTCTGTATTAGATTTTTAGACAAATACCATCTTCAATTTTTTTAAATTCTGATACGTTTTAACACTCTGAATTATTCTGTTTTTAATTATTTTAATTTTTTTGTACACTCCTATTTAATTGTGTATTTATGAATTAAAAATTGAATTCATTTTAAATGATTTCCACTTGATTATTTTAGAATAAAATACACTTGTTATTTGATTAGAAATTGCTGTGCGATTTCCTTTCTAAATTACGCCTAACAGGCTTATCCTAAAGTAACCTAACGTAATTTTACTATAAAAACACAAACAACATTATTTACATTAATATTTATTGGTTAATTTTGATATAACTTTTCAATTCTATTTAAATATTTAATTTCTTTAAAGAATTATAAGAAAACTATCCATTTCTTATAAATAGAGAGATAGGTGGAAAAATGTAAAGATTGACAGTTATATCAAAAGATCGTTTTAAATATATAAAGGTTTTAATGAGGGACGTCAGTTTGTAGGCAACTGAGCTGCAGATGATAATGAAAGTACAATATTAGTTATTTGACTCTGTTGGTAGTAAACAGTTTAAGGTAAGCCTGTTTGCGAAACTGCTGTCACCAAGTTTCGCCTTTGTGGGTTGTCGACGTTGTGGCAGTTTTAAGTAAAAGTAATTAAAAGTTTACAAAGTTTTAAAAGGAGTTTTAGCAAGACCTCGCCTTCGTTAGACCAAAGCGTTCCCGTTACGTGAACAAGAATACAAAAAGTCCCTTTTCCCTTAATATTCCGAGTAAATTTCTCTAAATGATTAGGTTATATGTGTTACTGTGTTTGTATCGGTGATCTATTTGTTTCGAGTGCACAATGTCGTGCAACGTAAGTGATTAATAAGAAAATAAAATGAATATTATTTAAGTGGTTTAATAAAAACATACCATAAGTACACCGAACTATTTGTAGAAAGTCTTACTAATTTCTGAATTAGGTATTAAACAAACAATTATAGACATAAACGGAACTTCATAAATGGTTTGTAATACGCTCTTCAACGTTTCGACTCATCAAGAAATCTTCCTCAGGAGCCAAGCAATATTAATTACCAATGAAAACGCATCATATTGCGACCACATCAGGTCACTTTGGTGAGCAGTTATTCTTTATTTAGATACACTGGAAATAAGCTATCAAATTAACCTTATTTTTATACTCAGGGTCTATAGATGACTTTCGTTGGGGTTAGATATGGAAATTTCTATAACTTACAATCTATTTGTATTCACACGCAGCTACTTTCACTTTCGAGGTCTGACTTAATAAAGTATTTTTTGAGGCAAGATGTAAGTCTTCACTTCTGACGGTTAGCTTACTTCTTTTGTCTCCAGCAGTTTTACCTAAACCTTTTTCACAAGAAGTTGCAAAGACTTATTTCCACCGAAATGATTTCTTTAAAAATACTTTTAAACTATATGAAAATTTACAATGAATTATTTTTGGTGTCTATATCACTATAACTCACATGTTTACCTAAGGCGACTTAAACAGACCGCCAGGTACACGTCAGCCAACAGTGATGTACGATAGTATCTCTGAGGTAGATACAATTGGGGTCATTAAAAAGTGTCTACCTGTTAAAAAACAGTTGCGGAAAAGAGCGGTGGGAAAGATGTGTAGATTGTAGGTTGGCCTCTTCTATCTCCCACCATAGGCCACGTAAGTAGTGTCACTTCTCATCCCGTTGCAGGCTAGAGATGGGCAAAGTAACTAATTTTGTGCGTTTGTATCCTGATCACTAAGTCAATGAAAGGAGTTCACTTATTCTAGAACTCCTCATACTTTTTAAATAACTTAGAAGAGGAAGGTGGGTATATTATATTTATGATTACATAACCATGATTTATGATTTATTTACAATTATTTTGGATGTAACGCAAAAACAAGTAATACAGAAAAAAAATTAAAAGTCAATTCCTACTGAGGTCGACTTATTTATGAGTGGTCTATAAATTTTCGATCTAACCATCTTTGGCAATGCTTCACTGTTGCAAGAACCTTTTTCTTATACATCTTTAAGGAATTGATTTCTAGCAATGGGAAATTTAGCTCAGTGCTAAAATTCTGGCCATCAATAATGTAGTTCAGTTCGAATCTGACCGAGAGATTAAGTTTTTTAGATTTAATTGATGAATAAATATTTGAAAAAATTTGTATTTGAACTTTATGAACAAAAAATTATTATAATAACGATTGAAAAATTGTACAAGATATATATATATATATATAGGCCTATATATATATATATATATATATATATATATATATATATATATATATAATTCATTTATACATAGGCAAAGTGTGAGCTAATAGAAGGAATTGAAAAAACTGATTTTTTCCAATTCACACAATGATTGAAAAATTGCACAATATATTTTATATATATATATATATATATATATATATATATATATATATATATATATATCTTTTTTTTGTCATTCTTAGTATTGTAATTCCTGAGGATTTTGTATGTCAACCAACGAAAAGCTTTGAGTGTATTGTTTGAATAAATTATTCCGGTAATTGTGTATTTATTTAATCTTAAAAATAATTCTAACAGGAAAACATATTTGGTATTATATATATATATATATATATATATATATATATATATATATATATATATATATATATACATAAGGAAAGTGTGAGCTAATAGAAGGAATTAAATAAACTGATTTTTTCCAATTCATACAATTTTATTTAGAAATTTTGTGGGAATTAAAAATTATTAGCGGGAACTAGTAACTCCACAACACGACATATCGAGTTCGATTATAGAATGAAATGAATATACTCCCACCTCTCGCTTTGTTTCCAAACTCCAAATACTTTAAAAGCAGTGATCGGTGATCGCTAGGACGTAACGAGTAGTGACTGGGAACAGAACGTAATACTCACCGCTCTTTTTGTCTAATGCATAACAACTGGGTCGTGACGTTGTGACGTACCAAGGTGTTGAGCGTTACCACTCTTTTTTTCTGGACTCATCACTCGTTCGCCTAAAAAGGGTTTACCTGTGAGCGAATCGACCATCTCTAATTCAGACGTGTGACCATTTCGAACAGCGCAGGTTAGCTTGAAGGATCTACAGCAATCTTAAACAATAACAACAGATGACTTTAATGATGACAAGTGTGGTTTAGCTTTGTATCGGAGAATTCAGAGTTGTAAGAAAACCTTTATTACAAAATGGGAAAGTCAACCTGAGTCATGTTAAAGTTTTCAGGCAGCTGTCTCTACATTAATTCGATTTAATTCAAACATCTAAACTGCAGGACCATACGGAAAAGAACTCCTCCTGTGTAGGTCACAGATAGAAGATCATGATAATTCAAATCACGATTATTTTCGACTGCGCAGTACTATGAAGATTCACTCAAACACTCTTTAGCCCTCCATGTTAATTTTTGTTAACATTAAGTACATGCGTGTAAAAAATCTCTGAGAATGTTACCTCTGACGATATTTGAAATCCAAATGTACAAAAAGTTAATAAATGTTATTATGATTAGTGTGTTTTGTATTACCTATTATAATAAAGTACGACATATTCATTATTCTATTTCACCCCCAATGGTTCCAAAATAATGACGACGATTCAAGACTATACCTTAATCATAAGTATATTTCAGGTCAGGTATATAACGGTGTAACTACTACTTACCGAGTTATAGCAAAAAAAATATAGACCTATCTAAGATCTTGTTAAAATAAAACTAAATTAAGCTTATATCATTATTTTGAAACTGCGTTGAAATGTTAGTTTCTTCACTTCTAAGATTGTTAGCCTACACATAATTCTAGATTATCACTACATGTATCTTGGATTTTTTTATTATAAATTTTGTTCTATATTCATTTAATATTTATATTATTAATTAATTTGTATTGAAGATTTTCGCTAGTTTCTATTTTTATTATTATCATGATTTATTTCTCGCTGATAATTGTTTTGTGAAGAGCAAGTACTTTCCTAAAATGACTTAACTTTTTATTAACGGTTTTTTAAATTATTGTATAGTGTTGACAAACTATCTGTTTTTGGAGATTGTATCATGTTTCGAATAATGATGAATGTACTTACAAATTGGGCTAAATGTTAAAAAAACGAAATTGAGTTTAAGTCGAAGTTAAATCTAGTTACGTTTCATCGTCAATAAGTTATAAAGCAGACCAAGTACCCCTCACTTCTAAATTGTAATTCATACATAACTCAATAGATGGCATTAAGGGTATTTACCAGGCCGCTGTTTGGATTCTCTACGGACCAAGTGCCACGTAACATTTACAGCTTGCTGATAGTGAATGGGCTTTGTGAATGACTACAAACCTGGTTATTTACAATTTGTAACGGTCTCCTTTTACCAAACCTTGTAATTATATTTTGGAAGTTTAGTGTTGTAAATTTCACTTATGTGATAATTAATATCGCGAAAAAGAATTGGAGGTAAGGAGTTATATGAACTAAAAAAGAAAAAAAGGAGAATCAATTCGGGATGAAAGGAAACTGTGGAAATAAAGGGTAATCTTGTGTAAACAGTAAAATTTTATTGGTGAAAGGGAAAACTGAGCCTAAAAAAGAGGTATTAGGCTCATCAAGTACAGGCCTATACTTTTAGTAATTAATGGCAATGGGGTAAATATTTATTTATTTATTTTGTTGATAGAGGAACGTAAAATGGTTGAAAGTGCTCAGTTCCTGATGACCTAGCTGAGGTTGTGGTAAATGGAACTCCAAACAATCCATCTGTGTTACTATGTTATAACCTAACGACTTCTATGATTGTAAACAAGCAGGAGTTCATAAACCCAACAAAGCTTACATTTCCAAATTCAGTTGGATTCAGTATTAAAAATCCTCCCCTGAAGTCATCAAGACCAAAACTAAGTTTAACGATCTTCAACTACTGACTACTTGCAAGGTGCTCAAGAAAGAGGTTACATCTGAAACAATCAAGGACTTAGTTTTACCAACTTTACTGCGCAAGAGCAACTTGTCAGTTGACGAGAGAAGAGATCTGTAAAACTGTAAAGAGATCCCTATTTGAAAACTGAAAATCAAGCGATCTTTGAACACTTATTCAACTAAAAACTACTTAATTTTATAAATGCGCTTGTATAAAAAAAACAGTAATAAACATTTAAGTTACCAAATTGCCTTGGATTGTTATCACTCTATCATAGCACGCCATTGTCGATAAATATGTGGCACTTAACACATTTTATCTCTTTCTTAATAAAATATTATTTTCATTCAGTCATTGTAGGAAAGTAAAAAAAAAATTATTAGTATGCATTTTACCCCAGGTAATGCATAATTTGGTATATTTTTTATTTATTATGAAAATATTTTGGACAAAACAAATAACAATCAACTTTTTGACACTTAGCTTGTTGTTTAATTCTAGTTGTTAAAAAATTGTATATTTTAAAAACAATTAAAACATACTTAAATACCCGAGACGAACATTTACGAACAAATATATTGAAAGTACTTGAAAGCCTACGTACATTAATCGAATTCAGCGAAGACCCGCTAATGTAGAGAAGCCAATAGAAATCCTTATCAATCGGCGTTGAATTATAAGTCACGATGACTTTTTTCCCTTTATAATCCTATTATTAACCTCTCGCTTTCTTTTTAAAACTTTTTTTTGTCCTTAGATATAACATCCGTGCTCCTACATTTTAAAATGAAATCAAATTCACGTAACATTTTTTATTTTAAATATTAAAGATTACGAATAATTATAATGTTGCACATTATCAAGAGCACAATGGTACAATATATTACAGTGAAAATATTGGAAAGAACCCCAATACCACAAACATAATAAAAAATAACAAATAAAACAAGTTACTTAAGATTAAACCCTTATGTACATTTCGATAACCATGTCATCATCATCAGAGGGTCTTTGATGATGATGACATGGTCATCGAAATGTACATAAGAGTTTAATCCTAAGTAACTTGTTTTATTTGTTTTTTTTATTATTTGTGTGGTATTTTTTCCAACATTTTTATTGTAATTATAACGTTATTTATTATTGATCTTTTCAATCAAAGATTTAACATTTTTCATAAGCAACTTTATTAGAACGCGTATTAGGAGGTATAATCATAGAACCAATGTTGACTTGTAACTTTTAAAGTTACTTTAATAACGCTAGGCGATGAGAAATCGTGTTATTCTGGCGTAAAAATACCATTTGGTGTAATTTACAATTCTAGCAAGATATATTATTTAGTACAGCAATTTCTAAGCTTACTTAATGATTTTCCGTTTGATTACAGTAGGCCATTATGTTTGTGAGTTGTTTGTTCTCTCTCTATATTTTTATCATTCTATTTATAATATTATTAACTAAGCCTTAACAAAAGAAACACTTAAGATTCACAACTATATATTGTGTTACAATTCGTAAGCGGTAGCCGATAGAGACAAACTGTACTATGAATTAGTAAAAAAGGGATTGTCGATCTGGTTAGGATTAAGGTGGGAACATAAACTCGTAGTATACGACATAGATGAGATGTTATTGCATCACGTGTGCAGGGTCTCGGATCTGAATATACCTACTCTGTATCAGAGTTATAATAAAGAAGCGTCTACCTGCTACACTCATTTATAAAAACAAAGATGGGCATAAATTGAGCAAGAGTAAGGAAAGAACACAATTATTCACTGCTACTATCATAAAGGAAAAATCGAGGCATTGGTAGGTCTACCGGAAGTAGAGCTCAACATGAGGAAAAAGATGCGGGGTGGCCTCTACCCTCTATTGGGATCATAGAGAGGTGTCTACCTGTTACGATTCCTTGCAAGAAGAGGGATGAGTATATGTAGTTACTGAGAGCTAAGGAAAGGTCAATAAACCTCTAGTACTTTGAATAGGAGAAATTATAGGCTCTTTGAAGTAAACTCTGAATCGGGGTAGAGAGACTGTCCAGTAGAGGTATGACTTAGAAAGGATGGTTAGATTTTAAATAGATTCCAACTACTGACATAGAGTTTTGTTCGTTTTCGAAAATAAAGAAAGCATCATAATTCCAAAGATCGTAGTTTCTAAAGCAGGTTTATCCAAATTTGATTGTAGAGAAGGTTGTCAATTCCATTTTCTATATAGTTAAATGTTTTGAAATGGCAAAAAATGCTATGCAGTGTTTTGTACTGGGTTTCTCACCTAATTTCAAATATGTATAAAATAGGAAAATTATGAGGAAGGGAGAGGAAGAGAGTAAGAAGGTTTGTTAAGCGTCCTACACCTAAAGGTTACGCAGGCATCATACCATATTGTATCATATCATGCTAGGAGCAGACATATTTCCTTTTGCACCTATTTTAAGCGAAATGTGTTACCTCTATAGTTATGCTTTCACGAGTCTCCAATATTGTGGGAAATAAGCTTGCATATTCAGAGCCTGTTCTCAAACTACGGTTTGCGGACTTTATTACGAAACACCTTGTGGAATTAATCAGTCAGAAGAGGAAGGGATTTTTGTGGCCCTGAGGCTATGCGGATAGGAATGTTGGAACAAGGCTATTGGTTTGAGGTGGATGTGATGAGAGGTTTCCGCAAAGACAGGGCATTTATGGGGAACAAGTAGATTAAGATATTGTTATTTTGGGGGGTTTATTTAAATCGTGATGGGTAGTAACTGATTGACTCATTTTTTTTACAACTTGTAATTACCGTGAAAATTATTCTTACAGCAATGTAGGAGACAAGTGTTTATTTACCGCCAAGTGTTACGATCCCACGGCCGAACAAACAGTGCTAGACTTCTCTGAACGACAGAAACATGACCGTCAGCGCATGACTCGACCGCCAAAGGTTTTCCCTCATTACAGTGTTTGCTGCTATACCTTACTGATCATTCACAACTTATGACTCGTGTTTAACATTATTGAAATATATTTATAAAATTTATATAGAATCATTCTATTTATATTATATACACAATACAAATTATATTTATGTCATTTCATCTAAGGGATTTTTGTAAAGTTGTACATATTTTACTGTAATATATATATATATATATATATATATATATATATATATATATATATACACACACATATATATATATATAAATATCGCAATATTTATAAATTCAATAATTATTATTTATATTATTTATTTATCTTGTATTTGTATTTTGTCTTATATATATATATATATATATATATATATATATATATATATATATATATATATTTTCATTCCTGATGATGTTGGTACTGTTTACCAACGAAAAGCTTTGAATATAAATTAATAAATATTCTTTTATTTGAATAACCTATGTTGTTATATATATATATATATATATATATATATATATATATTCGTTTATAATATGATAATGAATAAAATTGTGTTTATTAAAACATTTCCTTGGACTGAATATATATAGATGCTCATTTGTTAGCCTAAAGGGAATATTTAGCTAATTATTTGTATTTGTTTCATGCAATTTTCAATAATTGACAAATAAATGCTTTCCTTTTTTTGTCAGAAAAAAAAGGGTTAGGAACCAGTTCTTGGTCTCAGAAATACCAATTTTCTTACATATTGACCTTTATGCTCTTCCTAGATCTGAGATAAAAGATACAACTTTGAAACTCGCACATTACAATGACATAATTTTATGACACAAAATATATTTCTTCGTGGGCTTATAAAGTTGAGAATAATCTGACTGCTTCAATTTTCCAACTTGGTCCAATGTTACTTGGTCGTGTGTAGCAAATATTCTTTCTCCTCGTCTCTCAAAACAAATTTGTTTTTTAGTAAAACCTACTTAACACAAGACTGACTGCTACTAACTGAAGCGTTTCATTTAAATTTAAACTTTTACTATTGTGCTTACTTCATTTAACGTGCCTTGTCTACATTCAAAAGCTGATACTCAATGTCGTATTGATGGTAATGCAGGCAAAGAATATTATACTAAGTTTCTCAGATAACGGTAGGCTTTGCAACCTACACTTCTTAATCATATTGGGCAAGAAATATTTTCGATACTCTATTAAATTGACTCTATTATCTGTTATTAGCTCTCACTACTTTTTGATTTTTTAATAGTGTAGAGTTGAGTATGTAATCTGGCTTTCTCTCTTTCAAGGGGAACTGTTTTCTTTTCAAGGTACATAAATTCTTCCTCCAATTTATTATTTCCTAATAGTTTAAATTTGTTTTCCATCGTCAACTGTTTACTCATCTACTCTATTGTTTTTCGAATTGATCTTCACAATCTAAATTTTGTACAAAGCTACTATTAACTGTTTCCTGAAATACAGATTTTTTCCTTTTATTTTAAGTTGTTTTCTTCTTGAGGAAAGTTCTAAAAAAAATGTTAGGTTTAGGAGCTTTAATTGAGAGACTGAGTATGATTTCAGATTTTGATACACTTTATCGAGTGTTTTAGGAGTTGATGAAGCAAATAAAACAATTTTTTTGTAAAATGATGTGAGTAGATTGTGGTACTTTTTCTGTTTACCTTTTTCCTCCTACAAACATGTAGAAACTAGTGTGTTAGGTTACATAATTGAAAAATTTATAGAATTTCACACTTTCTTCTGATTTTTACCTATTGTTGTTATTGTACCCTAATAAGCCACAGTTAGGCATGCCACTATACTTAAAATAACAACAATGAATGCAGAGACAAGCGAGCAAGAGCTGCAAGGCATCACTGACCGGGCCACACTCTCGACGATGACGTAGCGCCGAGCAGAGGAAGCTCCATCCACATGCGCAATAGTATACTCTTGTTTGTTCCACTATGTTCCGATCCTTTTCTTTGTTGGGCAACACTATTAAGTAGTGTTCCAAATCATTTAGCACCACCTTTAAGGGTTACAATGACTAAGCCACTCAAAGCTGCAATTACATTATTCTGTGCTGTCATTACTTCGTCTCCTCTGTCGAAACTGGCGGTTTTCGATATATATATATATATATATATATATATATATATATATATATATATATAATAAACGTTTTAATTAGAAAATTAAAGAGATTTTAAAGTAATAATATCTGTTTTACATAAAATATATTAATCACTTAAACAATAGTTTATGACTATCCGAACTTTATAAAGTTCGGATAGTCACTACAAAATTCAAGAATAAAATATATGTAAATAGTTGATCGTTGTGATCGGAAAAGAACAAATAAAACTGCACAAATTCTTAATCATAGCAAAGTAAAGAGATTGCACTTAGGGAAAAAGTAAATTAATTAGAAAATGTTAACTTTTAAATGTTAGGAATTTAATTAAAGCTAAAGCTTGCGAGTAGTGCTTTGACAGAGACAAAATATGCAAATGCAAAAGTAGAGTTAAAAATGTAAATTAGAGACGGCAGCGCTCACGAGAATACGAAATTAACATATTTTGTCGAAATTAAACCATGTTAATGATGACTTGGCCAGACATGTAGTTATACATTATTGCAGTTAGTTTTACTGTATTAAAGTGATGCCGAAATTTTGTTTTATTAGTATTACGTGCTCAGGTCTGTTAAGGTTTAATGTTTCTATCTGTAGGCAAGTCTATATGATGGTCTATTTGTCTACAAAGAGTTCCAATCTGACTTGTCCATCTCAATACTATACTTTTAATAGAAGACAAACAATTTATGGTTAGGAAACACTTGTTCATGTCAAAAAGTAAAGACAAATGTAATAAAATATTAGAATAAGTAGTGGATATTTGGGGACTAAGTAGTTACTCTTTTACTTAAACTCGCTGAGTTCACTAGTGAATTGTCTATATTTATACCCTTATGGCGATACTAGTTAGAAGTAAACGATTTTTTGCAACTTAAAACTCTCTAGACATAGATACTTCCCTAAATCTACTCTTACTGAAACAACGTTTGCGGTACAAAGGAACAAAGTTAGTCCCCACTTCGGACCGTTAACTCGCTTCTTTGCCACTAACAAGTTCCCTAACCATTTATTTACAACACGTTGCACTTATTTTGTACGAATATTTACAAACAACTTTTCTATTCTATTTAAAAATACATTATTTCATTGCATATCTGACATTTTTATTTAAAGTGACCAGATGTGGATCCAGATTTATGTATTTCTCTGTATAAAGCAGGCCTACTTCAGATGAAAGAACCATAATTGTCCTTGTACTCTCAGTACCAGAGGGGAATTACGACTTTTTAATCTTTCTATCTCCCCTTTTCGCTCTTCTCACCGTTAGGAGATGTAACCGTTAGAAATGTTCCTAAAGAACTAAGGCAAGACCAAGAAAGGACGAAAGGATAGTGGGAGTAAGGGGATATTATAGATTGTGTGGTCATTGACTTTTTTATCCTCTACCCTACCTTGGTGTTTACCTCAAAGATCTTAAGGATGTTAGTATGATGATTATTGTAATGAATATGGTTAGTGAATATGACTAGTGGGGTCGAAGGTGCTTCAGTTATATGTTGCTTGACAAAGGTATCGCAAAGTATGCAGCGTGCTCTCCGTCGAATATTCGTCATTGTTTCCTATTGGCATTTGAAAAATCGTTAAAGCTTATATAAGTCGGCCTACTCATGTTTCCAATTATTTTAACCGATTCCCCTTGTTAAATTTGCGACCTGTTGTTAATCTGCTTTTTAAATACACAACTGTGTTTTCAAATCACAAGATCAGCCGATTTTTACTTCATCACCGCTTTAAAATTACTTTTCAACTCTAATAAATTCCTAATGTTCGTAACATGTGTATCTGCTAAGGGTAGGAAAAGGTACCCCGCCTGCAGGGTGTTCAAATTCTCTAATCACCCTTGCAGAAGTACAGTCATTTGCATTTACATCAAACAGCTTTTTACGTTCTGACATAAAAACACATGCTTGTTGAGCTATTACACATTCTGAAAACATGTGTCGTTGCTGTAAATGTGTTTTGAAACTATTGTACTTTTGTTTTTTTAATGTTTTTTTTTATCTGATGAAACAATACTCGTTCGTAAAATGGAAGGCTTTACATTATTAATGAAAATGTTTGTTCTAGGTTATTTTGTATACTTCATCTAAAACAATTTATTATTTAAAATTGTTTGAATTTTTTAAAACTTATTGATATTATCTACATAATTTAGGAACAACTAAATTGTTTACTGTTTAAACAATAGAACAAGTCTGTGTCTTAGTGCCTAACCTAGTGGCATCTTCTTAAGAATTCCATTTGTATAAATTAGCGAAAAATATAAAACCTGTTATAAAATATTTCTGTAATTTAATTTCGATATATGATTATGGGAAGGATTTAGAATCATGATTAGTGTTTTCTAGATTGTCAATACTTTGAGTATTAGCTCTTGTGCAACGACTATCCGGCATCACACCTCCCATCGCTGTATTGCGTGTTGTGCGGAAAAGGAACCATGAATGTAGAACACCTCCTCACATGCACTTTCCTGTCCATCTGTTAGATCACACCTATCCAGATGAAGAGGACAATGAAGGAAGCCTCTCTCGATTGTACTGGTCAGCGCGCCACCAAATGACTTAATAGCCAAGTGTGGGCGTTTGCTAGTAAGTAGTGCAACGGCCAGAATGACCGATGCAAATAAATCTGGTATTAGTACAGATAAATGTAACTAAGCCTAGAATAGTTAAATAGATCAATCAACTAATATGCCAATTATTTCATAGTATTATAATAAAAATGTTAAATATAGGGAAAATCAATGTAAACTAAAGTAATTAGAACTAAATAGACAAACTGGTAATGTTAGAATAAATTATAAACCAACATAACATAATTAGGCTAACGGCTAATAGACCGGTTTAAATGAAACAGTAAAAGTGAGGCCTAAATTGGACCTAAATTTTGGACCTAGCCAAAATGTATAATATTTAATTAATTTTGACCAAATATAATCAGGGATAGTGAATATAAGTATAAAAATGTGTGGAAAGTAAATTAGGCATAGCTAGGGAGAGTTGTATTTCTATAAAGATGCAAATTTTATTTTAAAACATAATAACCTATAAAATTGAGGTTATCCAACATGAAGTTGATTTAGTTTCGGTAAAAAACCGCGTGGGGAGATGGTTTATACGATCTTGCCACACTGCAGCGACAGCGCTACCATCGAAGTTTTAGTTAACAAGAAGAAACAGCAACTTAAATTAGAAGAAATAAAGACAAACCAATTAATAAATGGAAGTTAAAAAATTGAAATAACACATTGGAGTAAAGAAATGTATTTCAGAAAAATTGAAACTAATTAAAATTCAAAATTACGAAACAAACAAAATCAGTCACCATAGCAACGGCTTTCTCATTGGTTAAAACGTAAGACGAACATCGTAAAGGTGGAAGTTTGAAGAAATTGGGGAAGACGAAGCCAAAAAGGTGACGCTTAAGAGAACAGTTTGAACAGTGATCGAGTGAGGTCGTATTGATACACGCAGAACCATTAACGACCCAATATGTGGTAAGAAGTCCGAATAAAGTGCTACGATGTGACCCGGGGAGTGTACAAATATGTAAGCTGAAGCTCATATATGTTTCTACTAACATCTCGACCAAGAAAATGAAAAAAGAAGCCGAACTTAACAAAATTCACCGACGCCATGCAATGCAGTGAAGCCTACACCCAAACCCCATGGAAGCTGTGAACAGGCCAAAAGACAAACCAACCATAAAAGATACCTAACGTTTTGCAGTATAAGGTCATATAAACAATTTTGTCTTTTAGATAAAATTTTATTTCAAGATATATTAACTTAAAATAAAAATTAACAAAAAGTTAAATAACCTAAGAGACTGAAAACTTTCTTAGGTTACCTAAATTAATTAACAAATATTC
The DNA here is from genome assembly GCA_036971475.1 of Prosapia bicincta. Lineage (NCBI taxonomy): Eukaryota > Metazoa > Arthropoda > Insecta > Hemiptera > Cercopidae > Prosapia > Prosapia bicincta. The sequence continues at coordinate 49,704,201 of JBAIZL010000005.1, forward strand.
TAAATTGATTTCCATTCAACCGTTTGCCTGAATTGGAAATAAACGTATTGTATTTAAATAATTTTATCTGGTATGGCTTTATTCTTCAAAAATGTATGAAATACTTTGACTTAGTATATAAGTATCAGCAGAAAGTTTTTATTAAATGCCAAGCATGTTATAACTAATTAGGTTAACCTATAAATAGGTAAATGTTAACCAGAGTCTATTAGTGAATTAAAAGGATTGTTTGTTAAAAGCCATAAAGTAACTAGAAATTAACCTTAAAATGTTGGAAAGTAAACAAGACTCTAAAATACGTAAAATTTAACTTGAATACTCAAAATTATGTGCAAATTAATTATAATAATTGAATTTAAATAGATGATAGTAGAAATATTAAGCAATTTTGGATTTTGATAATAATACTAGAAAAGGATATAATATGTGTATATATATATATATATATATATATATATATATATATATATATATATATATATATATGTGTGTGTGTGTGTGTGTGTGTGTGTGTGTGTGTGTGTGTGTGTGTTAATATAAATAATAATAAAATTGTAAACATAATAAAGGGGACATATTCTGTACTAATACCATAAAACCAGATACTCATGGTAATTCAAAAGTAAGGTTAGGTAAAATTAAAAAAGCTAAATCACGTTAATTAAAATAAATCAAATAACAATAAGTATTTCTAAATCCAAACAGATAATAAAAAATGTATAGTTTCCAATTACCTGTGTTTTCATTTAAAATAAAATAAGTGCACTAGGTATCCATGTATAGTCTTTAAGTCACAAGTGTCTCTCAAAGATTCCACTACCCCGAAAGGAGCTTAAAGAGACTTATGGGAGCCTAATTGGTTTTCATAAAAAATTCAGGAGTTGGTTCTCCTGATAGGTTTATTCCTTGAGATACAGGTCTCGAACCAAGATTCGTAGTCGAGGGTTAAACCACTACTCTCTTACGAACAAGGTGTGATAAAAGGAAGATAGTGAAGAAGGGAGAGAAAAGGCTAGTCGGAGGGAAAAGCAGCGGGGGAAAGGTTAGGTCCGTGAGAGTAGGTATTACTTCTTGTAATCTGACGCCCCATCGATTAGTTAATACTTGGTTCCTAAATTTAGAATTTGTTAATCTTTCTTCTGATTTTGCTAGCATGAGAGTTCTTATTACCGTATATAACGGTTTTAGGGTTTGTGGTTTGAAATGAAATAGAAATTAAATAAGCAGTACCGAATGGTTGGCAAGTGAGCGTTTGGTGTGAGAGCAACACTCTTATCATGTAAAAGAATGTTTGTGTAAGTACACTAGGATATGATAACTGCACGACGACAGCATGATGTTTGGTAATTCAATTGGATCCATGTGACTCAAGACGTTAAGAAGGACTCTGACGTGACCTTGAATCTTCAAGATGTATTTCTCTCTTACATGTACAAAGAGGTAGAAAAATAGACTCGCAACTATAAATACTATGCTTAGCCTAGCTAATATCCCATGCTTCGGTCTCTACCTTCGAGGGTTTCTGGGTCTGGCAGTTACACATCCCATGCTTCGGTCTCTATCTTCGAGGGTTTCTGGGTCTGGCAGTTACACATCCCATGCTTCTGTCTCTACCTTCGAGGGTTTCTGGGTCTGGCAGTTACACATCCCATGCTTCGGTCTCTACCTTCGAGGGTTTCTGGGTCTGGCAGTTACACATCCCATGCTTCGGTCTCTACCTTCGAGGGTTTCTGGGTGTGGCAGTTACACCAGTGTCATTAACGTTGGAGAGAGCGTTTTGTAGTGATGTTATCGAAGTTAAAAGTTATTTATGGCATCAATACTTTACTTAAATTTGGATTTACCAAATTGATAATTGCTTGATCTATTATTTAAAAAAAAATATTTGAAATCGAATTATCTTCACTCACCAGCCTCTGCACTCGATGGCGAAATTTAACGAAGTAGATAGGAATATAATTTTACGCCGGTATACTAAGTAGGACTTTGTGCCTACTAAGCTGGCGACCACGCAACTGGGAAGCCGGGAATTACGTGCTGAAGTTATTTACCCACGCCTCGTGGATACTCATAATATGGGAAGTGTAACACTAGGGCACCTACAGCCTTCACTATTGATACTAAAGGGCAGTTTTACCCTCTGCCCAGTTTTAAGGATGGTGTAAGTCTTAAATGTGGTGTAACGTAAGCCACTTATAATATTTCCCACATTTTCATCGTTTCGATCAGCGTTACACAACTGTTTTCGATGATTGTGTATTTAACATCCTTTCTGTTTACGTTTACAGTTTTGTTTCAATAATCTCTTATGGCGATTTCTGTAGTTTTTTGTAAAGTTTCAAGCGCGTATACCTTTTCCTTTAACTGAGACGTTTCTTTTGTAATTACTGTTGCACAAATCCAATGCAGTGAAACATATTCCAATGATCATTCGATTTGTAACTGTCCACCTTTCATAGCTTTGGCGTCAGAAAGTTAATAGGGAAGAAAAGAATAATTAATGAGACCGCTATCCAGCAAGAAACTCATTAAAATAGTAATGTATTAAAGTGAATGTTATTTTTAAATAACTCATTTAAATAGTAATGTATTAAGAGTGAATGTTATTTTGAAATAACTCATTAAAATAGTAATGTATTAAGAGTGAATGTTATTTTGAAATAACTCATTAAAATAGTAATGTATTAAGAGTGAATGTTATTTAGAAATAACTCATTAAAATAGTAATGTATTAAGAGTGAATGTTATTTTGAAATAACAACATTAAAATAGTAATGAATTAAGAGTGAATGTTATTTTGAGAACTTGTTAGTTGATTAGTGACATCTTCGGTCTTACCATCAAAAGGAAACTTTTTTATTTTTCCATGATTTTAGAGAACACTTGATCAGAACACTTTTTAAAGGTATGCTGCAGTTATCGTGTACTTTGGAAGCATAATCTCTTCATTAAATCTTTTATAATAATAATAAGCCATTAGGGGATTTTTCTTCAGTAGCGAGATTCTTTTTTTGCATCTCTCCTCTTTGGACTTTTAAATCGATCGGGACAGACTGATGTTTAACCTAGTTTCTCTAGTAATATCGTAGTTTAATATTTTATTTTATAGGCCTATGTTTTATGATTCACTTGGTTCAGCTTCATCACCATAGTTACGCTTTGACCGGTTTCGGGTATTCATCTACTTACTTAAATTTCCTTGTTTCAAAGTTCTGTATTACTATTTGTTTCATACAAATAGTATTATTCACTGGTTTTGATATAAATAGATAGATATTCCATGCTTTGGTCTTAAGATCTTTAGTGCTGCCTATATCTTATAGTATAGATTATTCTAATATCACGTTATATTATCATTCAGACTTTTACGACATTCAAAAAATATTTTTTTAGGAAAGTATCCTATGGTTGATGGCGTTCATTCCACTTAAACTCTTTACAAGATATCCAAATATTTTTCATTTCACAAGAAACACACGGAAAATTTCAAAGCATTTTTTATAAAATTTTTATGAAAAAAACATGGTTTTAGATAGCGAAGAGTTTGGGTACATTTGTAGACAGAAATAAAACTGTGGTTTTCAATATTACATGGCATTCTTGCACTGCCATTAATATAATTGACTGACGTATTTCAACGTTTCAGTGAGTGCATTATAGTATAAAATAAATTATGATTGATGAGACCGGTTAAAATGTGATTATGATTGACATATCTATTCAATGACCCGTGATGCTTAATAAAAACGAGTGCAAACCGAAATAAACACATAACGACAGACGAATAGAGTAGAGTTGACTGGTGTTTCGGTGTGAAGGTATGCGTTTCGATTAAAGATGGCCAAGTAACTCTTTCTTCCGGAATCGGATTTCTTTGCAAGATTTTTTACCTTTATTAGCATCTAGTAACTTCCAACCAACAACTATTTTGTGAGTGGAAAGAAACTCTGTACATTTATTTTATTAATATTCAAACATAAATAATACATAATAATATCTAAATATTGTTTGAATGTTCATAATTTATTGTCTTCAAGGAATATAAATTATTTTGTATAATATCGACAGACATTTTTCAACTATTATTGAAAAATGAAAAATTATTTTTGCAGATATTGTTTTTAAGAAGTAAGTATGGAAACTAAATGAGTTGAAGCACGTGCAGAGCAAATGCTTGGAGATACCGCTTTTTTTTCTGGGTTCAACGAGTGAGTTGTGATGGCTCATAGCATAATAAGAAGTTCTTGCTCTGGCACAGCAAGACGTTTTAGTATTACCACTTCTCTTTCCATATTCTTTGGTCCAGTACTCTGTTAAAGGAGTTAGCTCTTGAGCGGAACGCTTATCTCTAGTTTCGTCAAAATAAACATTAAACGGTTGGACAGAAAACAACATTGACCTAAACGTATAAGTAAAATGAATGACACTTCAGCTTGAGTGTGTGGTGTTTCACAGCGTACCTTTCACATCACAATACCATTCACACGTTTCCATAAAATAAACAATATTTTAAGTAGATATTATGATAATCACTTAAACGCAGACGTGTGATATCTGTTTAGCTTGATTGTGTGGTGTTTCACACGTTTCCATAAAATAAACAATATTTTAAGTAGATATTATGATATTCACTTAAACGCAGACGTGTGACATCTGTTTAGCTTGAGTGTGTGGTGTTTCACAGCGTACCTTTCACATCTCAATACCATTTATACGTTTCCATAAAATAATTAATATTTCAAGTAGTGATCACGATATCCACTTAAACATTGACGTGAGACATGTGTCTAGCTTGAGTATGTGGTGATTCAAAGTGGGCCTTTCATATCTCAATACCATTCACACGTTTCCATAAAATAAACAATTTTTCATATACTGAACACTATATCCACTTAAACATTGACGTGAGACATGTGTCTAGCTTGAGTATGTGGTGTTTCAAAGTGGGCCTTTCATATCTCAATACCATTCACACGTTTCCATAAAATTAACAATTTTTCAAGTAGTGAACACTATATCCACTTAAACATTGACGTGAGACATCTGTCTATTTTGATTATGTGATGTTTCAAAGCGGACCTTTCACATCTCAATACCATTCACACGTTTTCATACATAAACAATATTTTGAGTAGAGATTATGATATTCACCTAAAAGCAGACGTGTGACATCTGTTTATCTTGAGTATGTCATGTGTCAAAGCGGACCTTCCACATTTCAATACCATTCACACGTTTCCACAAGCAAAACTTTGTATTTTGAGTAGCGAAAAATATATTCACCTAAAAGTAGTCGTGTAATAAGTTTTCATTTTTAGTGAGCGGTTTTTCAAGCTAGACCTTCACAACGCAATACTATTCGTATATTTCTACGAAATAAACTTCATACCTCGATTAGAGTACATGATATTCACCTTAATGTAGACCGTGCTTGTAAAATATGCGGTGTTTTACATCGCATCGCAGATGGAATGTTTCGATCTTAAGAATACGTTGCAATATAAAAGAATTGGAATTCCAATTAGAGCTATTTACATCAGCTATGCAGTAATGGATATTGCGTTTACTACTTACAAAGCAATTGAACACCTTTATAATAATTATCAATGTGGGGAATATTTTTCTGTTTATGCTCCATCAATTTCTGTTTGTGGCTCTTGGGGCTTGTTTCTCCAGTTATCTGACTTGTATATTTTGAAATAAAATTCACGAAAGTAGAATGTTCACACATAATAAAGTTTCCTATTGTATAACCTATTGCATATTGTCTATTTGCCGTTGTAAGTCGATAATGCACTTCACAGATTTATATGCAATACATCTTTGGGGATGAATGAATTGTTATTTCTTATTTACAAAAAGTATTGGAGGGGCTAGAAAATAATTTTTAAAACTTAATCATAGTCATATTTTTCACATGAACAGCGACAGCTCCAAGATAAATGTTTATTATCACTACTTTCAACTATTTTTTTTTTTTTTTGTGATTTTGAGATTGTTATTACGCTAAGCATTACGATCTTAGAAATGGGATTCTTCTAGATGCAAAATTCATATTTTTGCTCTTAATAACACGTTTTAAAATACAGTTGGCTATTCATACTGTAATGAAAAGAAGGAAACCCCGTGTCTACAATGAAAATGAAAACAGTGGTAACAAATCCTTTACGGACATTTCGCCAACACAATTAGCATCATCAGAAGGTTGAACCTGAACTGAGGAAAACAATGAATTAGTCTCACCAACCCTACTTCTCTGTCCATTCACTTGTATGATGTAGAATGTGGCTCATGGTCAGTTCGCAACCAGTGTCGCATTGGGCCATACCTCTACAATCATGACTACAACATGGAATGCTCGCATCCACCTTAGCTTTAAATAGATTCAAACATCCAAAATTGAAGGTCAGATGGTGTTCAAACATCTATTTTAGACGATTGAAATAAAAATATAAATTTTTATACTATTATATAAATTATTAAATATTGTTTTAGACGATAACAATTTCAATAGTCGTTTAACAATATTTTATGTTATATTGCACAAAATGATAAAAATTCCGGGCCACAATATTGCCAGGGGGCCATTGGAACGGTTCAGTATGTCACCATTTTAGGGTTAACAAAAAAACGGACACATATTGGAATGTTAGCTTGGCCTGGCGAGCAAATTCCTTTGGAATTTTCATCTCTGCCTTCGCCTGGATGAACGACCCCCCTCCAGGAATTCCCTGGATTGGCAAACTCCGCCATCTCTTCATTAAATTGTACATCTTGTCACTTTTAGTCTGTCACCGTAGGTGTTTTCTATGCCAAGTGAGAGAGAGTTTTTAAGTTAATAGTTTTTGAAGGTTTTAAGTTTTTGAAAAATTGGAGAATACTGTGTGGTTAACAGTGGCGTTGTACTAATAAAAAGTGTTACGCACATTTGTTTCCGGACGATAACGGCGACGAATTATTCAAAGCTGTTGGTGTGCATAGCCATGAACCGTGCCCGAATCTTCATTGGCATTGTATTTCGAACAATGTGAAGCGAAAGGCTACAGAAACTTCAACTGAATCGCCTGGAAAAGTGATAAAAAGAAGTCGTTTCTGTACCAGAAAATATCAGTGGCAAGGTAACAACAGACGACATGGATCAGAACGGAGGAACCTGAACTACGCAAAAAGAAGTAAAGTGCCACCTCTTCCTAGATATATCGCAGACGTCCATGACGCTCTCGACATCATCCCTATAAAACGACTTAAGGTTAGGAATTTTTTTTGCATTTACGATCGGAGAATTATGAGGTGTTTTGTTCCAAGAGAAACTTAGAATATCTAGCAAATATTGACAATATTTTCATGAATGGTACTTTTTCATATTCACCGAAATACGTTTATTAATTCTTCACCATCCATTGTGACTACGTTCCATTGATTTTTGTTCACTAACAAACAAGACAGAAGAAACATATATAAGTGTTTTTGATCACTAAAAAGTAAAGTGCGAAGAGTATGATGTCCTCTTTAACCGAAAACAAATCACAGTTGATTTTGAAATCGTTATTAAAAATGCTGTATGGTCATCTTGGAATCTAGCAAAATTGTGAGGATGTAGATTCCACCTATCCCAAGCTTGGTGGAAAAAATCCATCACCTTGGATTATGTAATGAATACAAAAATGGAAACTTCAGAAGATGGAAAAGTGTTGCATTAAATATTTGGACCAAGTTTGTTGGACGCTGGAGAGGTAGATGATGCATTTGTAGAGGACCTTATGTCCATTCAACCACAAAACGTTAAAGATTTCTCCAACTACCTAATAGAAAACTACATTGATAGCAGCTCCATTTCCTCCAAGTCTATGTGCATCACCGTCGACTTCATCAGAAAGAACAACCAATGCGTGTGAGTCTTTTCATGCTAAATTTGGAAGGCACTTTTATCATCGCCTTCCTATTATGTTCGTATTTATCGAAGCAACGAAGAGGGCCCAGATTGATACTATATTGGCCTCCGAAGTTCAACAACTCCTCGAATAATTTTCTGATTACGAAAACATTTATCATATGCTCATTACCCACAAAATTTTGAAGCTGGCGCCGAATTTCATACTTGGACTCTTATTTAAAATATTGAAAGTAACAAACAAAGGGATTTTCACATGATGGAGCCCCTTGGCATGTAGATTAAGAAATTATGATATACACACAGGCTACTCAATCATTTCTTCCATACACTTATTTTGTAGATACATTATAGGAAATTTATTTAGTTTATGAAACAAAAAGATTAAGGAGAAATGACCTCTTACTTCTATAAGCATCTAAAGTAGTCACATTCCGTGTAAATCATTCAAAAAAGGTTGAATTGTCCGTATATATGAAAGAAAAATATGCAGTCACATATTGTATGATCTTTACCGAGAATAAAGATCAATTATCGTGCCGCATATATTCATAATATCGAATAATGAGATTTTTGTTTCACGAGAAGACTCTATGGTTCGCTATAATTAGTCATGGGAAATCAAACAATCAAAAAGTTGATTGATTCGAAAATGTTTAGAACAGATTTGATGGATTAGCAAATAGCAAGCATGATTGCGGCGCCGACTTCAAATTTTATGGGTAATAAGCTTATGATAAATTATATTTTCGTTATCGGAAAATTATTTTGTACTTTTTAGTAAGTAAAAATTATATTTCGGGTTCTTTTTTTTGAAGTCGATTCTGTTTTTTTAAAAAAAAATATCTCTTCACTTTTAGAGGTATGATTTTAAATTTTTTATTTACATTATAATCGAATTTCGTTTCATGTTGTTGATCATGTTGGCAAAGTTGCCAATATTTATCCACAAACATTTCCGATGGGTATGTCCCTCTAACTATATTGGTCGTTGTTCAAATAATTGACACGCCATCGAAGAATACGATAAACATATCAGTTTGTCACATGAATACATTGAGTAATTTATGTTTGAAATTCCCTTGACGAATTTCCCTAAAATCCTACATATTTCCTATCTTGCAAATTATTCTTTTCCATTGCAGTTTAAAAAGGTGTTAATAACCACCTGTGGGTGATTAATCGCCAATAGGGCAGTCTCTAATAATATTAGGATTAACATTTTGTACTTATTAAAATTTTAATAAAAAACAAAGTGAAAATTGATAGTGTATTTAATGAATTAATCTCTTGATATTTAGTGAAGTAATGATGTCACGTGAGGATTATTGAATATCTTAATTGTGGTATATGAACTGCATCAGATTTTCAGTGTAGTTAATTTTACTTTTCTTATTCGAGTTATACCAAGTTATAAATCACTATTGGTAGACCATAGAAGAAGGAGCTTTTTAACGAGGAAAATGTTTACATTAGTAGCCTCTTTCCGATAATGCTCGTTCTAAGCAGCTTAATAAAAAAAAAATATAAAAAACCTATTCATTTAATACTTATTTTAAATATGTTATTTTTATGTGTTGTAAAATACAACATAATATTAATGCTGTGATTGGTTATTTTCCTTATTAATTTCTTTTTTTTTCATAATCTTTACTAAAACAAATTAAAACATTTTCCCCAAAAATTAAATAGCTTATTATTGTCTCCAAATCAGGCGGATTGGAATGTAATGATAATGGGACCACCGAGAAGGTTTTCTCTTTCATTTACAAAAAAAAACATTTTGATCGGTTAAATACTTCCAAAGTTATGGTGGAACAAACAGAAAAAACCTACAGATCGAATATAAAACCTCCTCTTTTCTTGAAGTCAGTTAAAAATCTCAAGCGGATGTAACAGGAAAAGACTTCAGTTTTTGGAAAATATGCACAAGAAATAGACCGCTAAAAAAAACTAGATTAAACTTCATAAAAAGCGTCTGCTATCAGAACAAGAAATAACAACCTACTTGGCAAGAAATATGCTACTTCAAGGGTAATCAAGAATATTAACATAGTTTTTAGTAAAATTCAGCAAAGGAAAAACCCTAAAAAATACACAATATAAAACTTTTAAAAAAACGACAAGGCCGAAAGGCTTCTTCTTATATTTTAGTCACTGTCCTGTGTTATTGGTCGGGACAATGGGTTAATATATCAGCGGTAACCATATCTACAGCAGTCATACTTCAACTGTATTGGAAGCCTTCAACCCCCAACAAAATTTAACATGTATAGCTGCATTATGTTTATTGTTGTTTGAGTTCAATTATTGTGCTTTTTACTTACTATTTTACAATCTCCTTTTTTAGGCTCAGGACTCCCTAACCCTAAAATTAAAATCAATAAAAGTGTGATTAGGAAACTGTGATTTTGATATAAAATGTTGCGTTGGAACAGATATTAAACACATTATGTTATTGAGTAGGATTATTTGAAGGTTTAAAAAATAATAAAAGATGAAAGTACAGTATTTTTAATGAGTTTTATATTTTTTTATGTTTTAGTGAAGTTTTTTGTTTTTATTTGCTTACGTTTGTTTCAGTTTTTAATTCTATCACACATTAAAATGAAAAACGAATGTCTGATTACTTAACAAAAATAATGTCGCTCGATCACATAAGTAATGATAAATGTTGCCCGTCTGACCAGGGGCCCAATTCAACCCCCACCCTTCGAGGGTTGACGGTAATCCGCCTAGGGATGTTTTGACCGTGGTCCCAGTTCGACTGTGTCGGGTTTAGGCTAGTTCCCGATAGGTTAGAACTGGTTAGTGAGTGAGGTAGTCATCAGTGATTGATTACTCTTATTGACTTAAGTGTTTGATGTGGCTAACTCAGTCGCCAGAATATGCAGTTAGGTTTTATTATCATCGCATTTATTTTAATTCCAGTTATTATTGTAGGTTACGGTCTACGGTTTTCACTTATGTAACTCATAATGGTTGGCGTTTTATCATTCATATATTACTAGGAACTATAAAACCTAAAAAATACACTGGGAAATGACAAAAAAAAATTAATTTAGCAATTATAAATTTTGTAGTTATTATACGTTAAGATCTTAGTTTATTATTATGTCTAAATTGATCTAAGGCAGATTTTTGTTAGTTTAAAATGTATATCAGAAATTACTATATGACATTGCTTCCTGTATTTTTCTTTTCTAGTACAGAACGGAAAGCCATTACTGTATATCATTGATGATATGACGCCTATACAACTTACTCAAGTAACACAAAACGGCGCCCCTTATATATGTTGACAACGATATCAAGTTCACTCTTAAACATGCCTAACGGTATGGCTCGTAATTTGGATAATCAAGATGGCAATGTAAAGGATTTGGTATCTGAGCCATTTTGTCTAAACGTAACATAACGACTTTTCCTCCAATCAGATTTATGATTGGGCCTTGTTTTCTATAATTAGAGGTATATATATATATACTGTATATATATACATATATCAGGTGTTTCTTTGTATCTAAAAACTTACAAGCTTGCAGTAGTTTGATGTATGTGTTAATGGTATTCATAGTAAAAGTTAGAACCCTTTTGTGATTATTGGCAAATTTGAACTTCTAGGAGTTCCGTAAATCTTAGATTTTACCTCAACGACCCGATAAATGTTAAACAAGATGTTACCTAACTTAAACTAATCTAGACAAGCCTATCGTAGCCTATCCTAAGCTAACCTAAATTTAATTAACCCATTCGTTACAAGCCTGACAGATTAATTAAGAAATAACCGACATCTACCAATAGTAAATAAGAATAAATACCAAGAGTAAATAATAAAACCTAGCATGTTCTAGAGTCTAAATGATTAAAACCCAAAAACGGTATCTAATTTACGATATTTATTTACATTTTCCAATTTATGTACATAAAACCTAATATTTACTAGAAAACCCTAAGGTTTCATAATATTGCATGAATTACAGTTAATTACGTAATTTAGGCACTACATCCGTATTTCGAGCGGTTGTACCACTCATTTATTAGCCGTTTACCAAAATAAGGTAAACAAATCGGATGGTTTCGAAAAAGATTAACTATAAATTTCATGTGACGAAATCATGATATAATGTAGCTAAGATAGCTTGATAGTGACAATGTTATGTAAAATAACATTGTATGAAAAAGTTTGAGCGTCACGTAACTGGGTGACGCGTGAATACGTGTCGGATTTATTAAGAAACAGTGTTTGCATATTGTAGCACATAAAGTGGAACATTAGGGCACCTACGTCTTGACAATTTCAACCCAAGTTCTATACTGAACTAACTAGCCACTAATGATCGTGTAAAGTGAAAAAATTTGAAAAATATTATAGGTCTAGTCAACGAATTCTGAATTATAAAATCAATAATCATGGTTATCTCTTCTTCGACTCTGATTGCCAAGAAATGGTAAAACGGGATTTTATCATAGTTTGTTCATAAAAACCATGTCCTATCTTGCCCTTATCTTGTCTGCTTATACAGTCTGAGTTTTTCGTCGATACCCACTCTTTATAATTCTATTTATTTGAACAATTTCAGTTTTTTAATAATTCATACTTTATAAAGTTTATAGTTCAGTTTTTCCTCTTATTTCAGTCTTTCAGTAACTAGACTGTCCCCCGACTCTTTCAACGACTCTTCTCGGTCAACAACTGTAACCCATTATCCTTGTTAACATCATCTAAATAAACATTATTGCTTTCCTTTTTCTTTCCTCTGGCCGTTTTTCATTTTTGTTATCTCCCACTTTTTTCCATCACAATTGGTAACTAAAGCATTATGGAGGGAGTTTGTTTACATCAGAAAGAGAGAGGGAGAGAGAGAGAGACACACACACACACACACACACATAGACAGACAGACAGACAGAGAGAGAGAGAGAGAGAGAGAGAGAGAAAGAGAGAGAGAGAGAGAGAGAGCGAGAGACGTTCTTCTACAAAGATAGAATGTCTGGTTGGCTTTTCATGAAAGTGTTTTTGTGTTTCATCCCTAGGTTGGGAAACATAGGATAGATTGTAGCAAACAGATCTTAAGTTGCAATGCTGGTAGGATTAGTTACCTTTGTCTCCCCTTCGATCACACCATTAGTTATTAAGTATTATGCAAGTAGGCTAGTCTACTTTTCTAACCTAGTCCTAATTTACTCCTCCCTCCCAAAGTTCAACAGAGAGTAATATCTTTAGTAAGAGTCCGACAGGGGATTTTTTTATGTTCAATCTTTTTACTATTTAATTACTAATTTGCAATAATAATGTCTTTACTTTTCTTCTGAAAAAAATAAAACCAAAGCTGGCAAAGCGCTACTCACACAAGTAAGGCCAATTCTATATTTCCTGAGTGTGGTCATTAATTGAAGATAAAGTAAATAAATTTATTACGCTATTCAAAGGGTAACTGTTGGCCCAGCCTGTTGTGCTCCTTAGTAGAGCTTTCTCGTGTTTTATGTGGATAGCTCCAGGTCTTCCAAATGCAGTCATTTTAACGGCTACAGCTGTGTTTTCCCTCAAAACCTTAATCATTCTTTCTCCTCCGCCATTGTCAAATTTCTAAGAAGTACTTACAGTAAATGGTGACTGAAACTGTGCGGATTTAATAGATGGATGTCCCTTTCTAAGTTTAGTCTCTACTAAATTCAGAGCTGATCCTTAGAGCTACTACGCCAAAAGAAAGAGAGTATACAAGCGACACAAAATTACTAATGTTTTGGTGAAAGTCTTTCTGAAATTTGAATGGTAAACAGCTAATTTTGTTTTTAAAATAGTTTACTGTATTTTAAAGGTGGTTATTTAATAAATCGTTGAAATTTAGGTTTTTTCTTACTGTTTCTGATGATATTTTAATAATTATTTAAACTAATATACATTTGAATATAATTGAATTGTTTTATGTTACATTAATCTTAGGTGATATTTAATACGCCATCCTAATATTGTTTCCATTCCTAGTTATATAAACGCTTAAACAAAACGTCATTATAATGCTGGGTAAACTTTAACTAAATCTTTATAATAAACGTTTTTGTATACGCTACAATAGACACTCGATAGTCAGTTCGGTAGGGAGAAAGGGCGGTGAATAAAGATTTACATAAATTAAAAGTAATACAATTCTAAAAAAAAAAAAAAAAATACAAACACTTTTTCAAAAAAGAAGTTGTTAACAAAATAAAGGCACACGCAGCTAATATTAATTAAGTAAGTGCATTCAAACGCACACTCATATTTGCACGCACGTTTGTAAGCCTTTCCTTGATCACAATCAACCTAACCTAATCTTACATAGTGCAGAACGTTAATGTACTTTCTAACAAAAACTCTGACCTCCGGAGAGTATTGTTTGAGAATATTATTTAATTGGCAGTGACACTTCTTAGTTCGGCAACTCGAGCTTGTCAATGTTTACACGTTTTTTTAAAACAGTTTGTCACGATCTGCAACAATTCTGTTTAAAATATTTTTAGAACAATTTTAACAAATCTGCTTACAATAAATTGTATTATTTTTAATATTTCTTTAGATGAAGGTTTAGGGATTAGCATAATCAGAAATCTTTTCTGGGATTGTAGAGTTGATATTGATGCGTCGGGTGAAGAGGAAGCTAATTAATACCTTTAAAGTAAAATTTTAAAATGAAATGATACGTCAATGTTGATATAAATTTGTTCTTGATTTAAATACACTTTAAATTTAAAGATAACTCAATGAACACTGCAATTAAGTATGTGTATAGTAGGTATTCATGTAGGAGATCAGATTAAAGCTTGCAAGAAATAAGAAGGCCTTAAAAGCAAACTTTAAAGTTCCATTTTCACAAACTGCAATTCTACAAAGTAATGTTTAGTGTGAAAGAATTCTTTGGAAGTTTATTAAGAACGGCATTCACTGCTAAGCGATACTGTAAAGGATATAGGCCTAAGCCATTACTAGTTTATTCAGCCACATTTGGAAAGTTCAATTTCTCAAAAATTCGGGAATAGCTAAACGTAGTTACCCACACCTTAACTCAAGCCACTTGCTGTGGTTGTACTCACGTATATTAAAAGCTCTCAGTTTACAATCAATTCGTTTTATATGAAAAGTATCTTTCAGTTTTAGTATTTAAATTTATTCATGAAAGTTTGAAATTAATACGAAATTTGTTACAAAACTAGTCAGTTTAAAGTGTTTTTATTCGATAAAAGATTAAATCCATATTTGAAATTAGGGATGGGCCGATTCGGATTCTCGATTCCTGGAATCGATAAGTAATGGTATCGAGTCAATACTCGATTCTCCGTTGATTAAAGTGCCGATTCCAATTCTTGTTTTTTTATCTGTTAAAATACGTAGGCCCATGTGGTATAAATTATAGGAAATATATTTAATCATCAACTGTGTCTTATTCAAGTATTAGTGAATAGATTAAATGATTAAAGCAAATGAATATTTGAGATCATGAAAATATTATTATTTATAAGGAAACAGCAAAGCATTTTGGGTCTGTTTATCATCGGCCTTCTGGCTATGCTGTCTCACTCTCATTTGGGAGGGCTACTCTCTCTCTCTCCTCGTTAACGGAGCCACTACTCCGTCACCACTTCATACCTGTCGAAACAAAATACAAAGAAAAGGTAGTTCCAATTTCTCCAGTTATACAAACTGAAATGGTTAGGCCTATTACCGAAATCATGTTGTAATTGTGAACTGAAGTCCATATATTATAATTTTAAAATAAATCGACTTTTATCCAATATGTTTGTCATAGGCCTACTTTCAGAAATTGTTATTTATGGATCAAGGATGAACGTTAAATGTAATCTATTAGATTAAAACGGACCTTTTAAAAGGCATCGCCTTATGACCAAGATGTTAACTAAATTCATTATAAGAGAATATCATGTAAGCCAATATAAGAAGGACAATAACAAATTATCAAAACATTGCTGCGTTTATAAACAAAAAAATAAATAGGCTACAACTACAATTACGAGTCCCCTTTTACACTAGCCGAACTGGAAGAGAGTATATCTCTCTTAAATAGAGCCGCTCCCGGAGAAGATAATATTCACAATGAGATGATGTCGTGCTGTTTGAAGGAAATGAAAGTAAAAACACTTCAGCTTTTCAACTCTATCTGGAGAACTGGAAAGATCCCTCAAGAATGGAAAACAGCGAAAATCATCTCCCTCTTAAGACCGGGGAAGGATGGGAAAAATATTACCTCGTATCGGCCAATAGCGTTAACATTTTGCTTGGGGAAGTTGATGGAGAGGCTGGTCAACAAGAGATTATCCTGGAGGCTGGAACATGACGAAATGCTGGGAAGTGACGCACTCTTATATTTTACTAATAAGATTTACGAAGGGTTCGACCACAAAATTAGCACAGTGGCCACTATGGTGACTAACAGGCAGCATTCGATAAAGTTCCACATTCAACCATTATCTCACAGAACATGAAGCTCGGAATATAAGGTAAAATGTTGCAATTCATATTGAATTTTTTACAAAACCGTCTGATAACAGCATCAGTAAATGGCTAACTATCTTCACTGTTCGGAAATGAAAACGGCATTCCTCAAGGAGGAATAATTTGCCCCAAACCATTTAATATCGCCCTCAACGACATGGCGGACGAATTTCCACCTGAGGTAGATAGTATGAGTTTTGCCGACGATATAACGATCTGGGTCACGTCCACTGATCATTTAAAAGCATGTGAAATCCTTCAGTCCTCACTGGATAAATTCACTAATTGGTGCTCTAAATGGACTCTAACTATATCGGTGGAGAATACCGATTACACTTTTTTCACCCGTCGAAATAAATTGCGATCTTTCGCTCCCGAACTCAAAATACTTCGCAAACGATTGAAATATAATAGGTATACTAGGGATCCTTTTGGATCCGAAACTGCAATGGGGTAGTCATATGGAGTATGTTATGGAAAAATGTGTATAAAGAGTTAATGCTCTCAAAGCCGTGGCCAGCCGCGATTGGGGAGCTGATACAACTACTCTAAAGATGTTTTATATTGCCTTCTTGAGGTCTAAGGCAACCTATGCATGTGAAGTGTGGGCTTCGATGACGAGGTCTCACCTGAAAAGATTGCAAACTCTACAATCTGCTGCAATCCGGTTATGCCTGGGGTGCACCAAAACCACCTCTATAGCAGTAATGGAGATTGAATTTGGAGTTGCTATTGGACTCTAAATCGATAAAATAATATGGACCAAATACTTATCAATAAAGATTCTTACGCCAATCCACCCATTAAGTAATATGGTGCCATATGATTCCAACATAAAGCAGTCATTCAGCTATAAAATTAATCAACTGTCCACCAAAATGCCTTGTTTTGTCCCTGTGAAAATTCCGACTTACCATATAGAGCCCCCAAGTAGATGGCCTGAGATAAACATTGCACTTAACCTGCCACATGAGGTGAGCAAGAAAGATCATTTACAAATATTAAAAACAATAACATTAAACATGATTCAATCTCAATACAAAAGCCTCATAAAAATATTCACAGATGCGTCGCTCGACTAGGAGAAGAGCTTATCGGGGGCAGGCTACTATAATGAATCGAACGGAGACTGTTTTTACATTCCAGCCAATTCCAATTCCAGCATGGGTACTGAGCTTTAGGCTATAAGTGCAGCCCTGACTAGCTGTGTGAATTTAAAGGGCAATACGCAAAATATGCATCCTATCAGATTCGAAAGCTGCCCTTCAGTCATTGTTAAGTGATTCTACAAGTTCATGCTAGTTTCGAATATCAGAAATAAGAAAAACCATCCTAGAACTAGTGGACTGCGGGAAAAACTTAACTTTCAAAATGGATACCTGCCCATTGCGGAGTACCCGGAAACGAAAAGGTTGACGAAATTGCGAAAATAGCCTCAACCATGGGACCTACAGATGAAGGCAAACACTCCCTGCTACATTGCAAAAATGTAAGCAGGGAAGATTTCCGAACACTTTGGAGCGAAAATTGAGAAAAAGAGTCTACCGGTCGACACCTTTACCAGCTCCAACCAGAACCACCAGTAGAGGATAAATATATGGAAGTAGCACGATCAACAGCATCTTTTGCTACCAGAGCAAGAATCGGCCATCTGGTGACACAGAAGTACCTATTTCGTTTTAATATCACATAGTCTCCGTTGTGTGCACTCTGTTGTGTGGAGAGCGAAACAATTGAACACGTCCTGCTGAACTGCCCTTACCCCATTACCTACAAGAGACATCCTCAGACCAATTGTGACAAAATGGCAAGATATTCTAGTTAAGAAGAACCTGTGGGCAATAACATCATATATCGTGGACATCGGGCCATTGAGCTGGAGGCCTGAACGAAGAAGTAAGTAACTCCAATTATAAACATTTCTTTCTTTAGAAAATTTCTGCAAAATCTCATTGTTTATGTTATTTTCATCCTCATTATTTTTAGTACATAATTTTTGTAATTTCTTCCAAAATAGATTATTATTACTGCGTTTCATTAATAGTTTTTTTCTTATGTAACATCCTCTAGACGCACTTACTTCACGTGCTGCCAGACCTGACCTTTTGCCACTGAAGAAGCTAGTGAGGATATAATATTGCAACTGAAATCCATACTTAAAGTAGAGTTATGGCATGGAAACTACTTTACCATTTTTACACAGAGAAACCCAGATTTTTTTAATAGGAAAAATGTTCATATAATTATAGCAATTTAATGGTAGTAAAGAAGTACCGAGTCTGTGACCTAAATCGTATTGGTCTTTGGCGCAATATACTTCTATACGAGCATGCATAATGAAGTTACAAGAGCCTGCTCTACATCACGCAACCCTTTTCACTAGTTAACCGAAACTCAAATTATAATTCAATTTTTGGCATTCTCGGAGCAATTTGTACCACCACACCCCCTTGTGACAAGTTCTATTAAGCGTGTACTAAAACTAAAACAACCCCATCCCTGAAATTAGACTAATGCATTCGGGTTTCCTTCTACAGTCTCCCTCCCCTTTTCTGTTCACCCTCTTGGTGAAGCCTAATTTTGTATTACTTAATGCAAAGTCTGTAGAGAAAAGGTATTGGAACACCCTTAATGTGAGGGTGAATGTAAACTAGGCATACTAAGGGGTTTAAATTTATGGGGAAAATAATTTGTGAAGTAAGTATGGAAATGGTGGTCTTATTTCGTTTTGAAGCTATTTTATACAAAAAATAAAAATATAATTATATTTATTAAAACGTTTAAAAATATTTTTCCGTAATGGGGTTTGCGAAACTAACGATTTGCTTTTTTAAGTTCAGTTAATGAAAAATGTAATTTAGCTAGTTACTGTACGTCAAACTGATGCTGAGAGCGCTAACAAAAGATAGCAGCTAGTGATATGTCTAGTCACGCCATTGGTTATTTATCCTCTAGTGGCTCATTGAATCAAATACATCAACTCAAGCGAGATCTGTGACGGACTGGTTCGAGGCTGGTAGCTGGTCGGCCAAGTGAAACCTGGTTAGCCACAGTCCTGAAATGCCAATTTATTGTCTTACTCCTACTTTATCTGACCAGAGTTATACAAATAAAAGTGACTACATTGATTTCAATATATAAGAAATCTGAACAAAAACATTACCAAAATTCATGTAAATTCTTTCCGTTACTTACAGTTATAGTGTGTTAAACAACTACTAGTAAAATATTTTTGAAAATTACCTAAAAAATAACATCTTATCTGCAAACTAATAAATTTTTATATATCACTTTCCTCAAAATGACTAATTTTCCTTTTAGTGGGGTACACCTGTTTAGAGTTCTGCATTTGAATCTATCTTTTACGCAGCTTAGCAACTTATAAAATTACGGTGGAGAAACAAGACGGGGGCAACAGCCTGCGAACAGGTAATTGACCAATGTGTAACATTTGCTTATCTATTCAGTGACTCGAAACGTAGCAACAATGTTTGTCCGAGGATGCTCAGGAAGCAAACGCTTCTGAGTAACCGGCCTTGGTCATCTCTAAGTTAACCCATATATATTGCAGACCACGCAAACGTGCACTTGGCCTTGAGAAATCGTCGTGGCCGTAACGGGAGGTAGAGAGTCAGTATAAATACTTTCCTACAAACATGATAAGGACTGTAAAAACAATGACTTGAATGAGACGATATTAGATAAATTTAACGATTATTAACCTTTGCTATGAAATAACAAATAATCTTGAAATATGTGTAGACATATCGGATGTAGAAGTTGTTGATGTATAGAACATTCTGAATATGTAACACCTTTTCAAAAGTGGTAGTACACGGGAAATCTCTTGCGATCTCTCAAAGGCAAGCGCACGGTTACGTGGTCTGCACTCTACATGATTCTGCTCAGCATGGATCTCTTCAACAGTTTTTCTATTTATCTCGCCAGGATATACGTTTGACATCATGGAATGGAAGTGAAGAACAGGAAGCTTGTTGAACTATTGTTCATTTTTTGGCTAAAAAGTCAGCCTTATCATTGGCAGTAGCAGCCTATTGCGTAATATAAAACTCAACATAATCGTGAAACTACTTTGGCTTTTTACGTATTCCTCTTCTTCATTTGTAAGACACTATTCTTTTCACTCTGTCAGTGATGGAAAATAATTTTGTTGCAGTTGCGTAATTATTTTATTGTTTTACTCTGAAGTCGTTTATGTTTGTTATTATAATGTCCTGTATTTGTTTGGCTAGGAATGAATAAGACATTAAATGTCACAAATTTTTTGGGGGGGTCACAGGTAGGTTGTAAAACAGATAAGAGAGGAAACGCAATGTGGTGATTGCAATGTGTATAGACTGTTTACAATACAGATAATTGGTATAAATACTGAGTTAGAATAATTTAATATTACACTGAATGCTAATTATTTAAGTTCATTATACAACAACCATTGGATTTTATCTAGAAATAAATGCTATTCAGATCGAATGTTCGGTACATTGTATTTACTTAAATTGGTTACCACTTATATTATTCTGGTGTAATTCGTCATAACCTTTACAGATATTTAAAATTCGTCTTATTTATAAACAAACTGTATTACACGTACGTACGTACAAATTCTGTAGCCACTAGAGGTAATGATGCGAGCCTTCAATGCCAACCTGAGCAGGCAAATCATCACGTGCTTAACAAAATCAATCTCTGAAGCAGGATAATTACAATTTAAAAAAGTTGTGGTCTTTTTGCTTTCTTAATTACAAATGAAAATTTGAAACCAGGTATAAATCCAACACCACTTAAAAGAATTTAACAAGGAAAAAGATAATCCAAAGAAAAATAAAATTACAGAGTATGAAGCATATGAGAAATAATTAACAAGGAAAATTGAATCCATACAGATAAAAAAAGAACATAAAACTAGCATAAGTGAAAAGGAGCCACCACAATATACGCCAGTGATATATTTATCATGAAAATAAGTGTTCAAACGGAATGAGATAGTACTTTAAAAAAAATAATAATTTTAAACATGAAATTTCCTTGTTTACAGTTCATGTTTAAGATTTGTTTTTAAATGTATTTTTGCTCAGCTTTCGAATATTGTGGGTCGAACATAGACGTGTTGATAATCACCTAAAATGTTATCGTTATAAAGAGACAGTAATAATTAAATAGGAACATATTATTTTAAAGAAAGTTTTAAAAACCGATGTTTTTGGTTTATAAAAGTACATAAAAGTGACAACATAATCCATGAATATTTCGTACTTTGTGGATAAATCCTTTTTATTTTAAGTAAAAATAGTGACATGACTCAAAAAGCTCCCCTCATCTGGAAATACATAACATGTCCCAGTTCGTGATTTATTTCTAACGGGGTTGTAGAGAGATCCTCAGGGTGGATCAATGTGACGGGGGAAGGGGTGCGACCTACATTTTGCAAATAGTTTAAACTTGTGTGATATTTGTTGTTTCGAAAATTGCGGTTCCGATAAAAATGAAGGCGCTTTGAAGTGATCTCATGAAGTGGTGAAACATTTGAAATAATAAAATGGAGCTTGAGGGGTTTTAGTTTCGGTCGAGGAAACGTATAACCATTGGAAATAGTTTATGTTACTGTAAAAGCCTTAGGGTTTACTAAGGATCTTAGGACCTATCAATATGAGTTGGTAAATGTAGGGTTTCAAAAAAATATTATTTCTTCATTAATGTTTGGGAATGCTAGGTTTACCAAAGACAGCTGGTTTTGGGTATAAATAATGAGTTTAATAATACCTTATTTCAATTATATATATAAATCAAAACCTATTTCTTTTACTTCTCCGGAACTGAATCAGTATTTATCTTGTTACATGATAATGTATTAAACAAGGTTAGGTTAAGGTAATAATTTACAGTATCTATTTTCAACATTTACCTTGAGTTTAAAGTCAACCGTCTGTATGATGGTAAAATTTCAAAATGAATTGTGATCGCAAAAGAGCTTAAACCTTTACAATTGGGAGTTCCTAAATCTTAGGCTTTATTGGAAAAGGTTTAGTGAAGTACAAGAGATGTAGAGAGAAGTCTCTCTCTATAGAAGTAAGTGTCGTGTGTTCGTGTGTAGAGAGAATGATTTTTAGAATTTATATATTTAACGATTTTAAAGAAAATTGTGTTAAGTTAGAAGAAATATTATTAACAAAAAAAATCTACTGTTGGGCAACAAAGACAGTAACAAATAAAATCTAGTTTAAATTTTTTTACCAGTAAACATTAAAAATGGTAGGTACTTGAAAATTAGTGCAAGTTAAATGGAATAATACAATAAAAAAGAATATTATATATCCAGAGTAAACAAATAATTGGAGTACTTAACTTAATTTGGTAGAGTAAGGAAAAACATCAAAAAAACATTAAAAAAAACATTAAAAAAAACTATAAAACGATTTTCAAAAACTTTATAATTAATTGGCGTGAAAGATGTGTCAAATTAGGCTTACCAAAGAAGTTCCTCATATTGGGTTGGTTGTAAATAATTATTTCTCTTATTAGAAGAGTTGCGAATAATTGTTTCTACTGTTATGTATTGTTATATTTTTTATTATTATGTTGGTTGTTTTAGTCACTCTTATTGAGGGTTTTGAAACTAATTTTTTAAAATTATCACGTTGGTTGCTATTGTTTTTAGTATTGTGGTGTCATTTTACAGGTATTAAGTTGCTTCTAATATTCCACTGGTTGTGTTGGTTTCTATTATTATAGTGGTGTCTATGTTTTTATTATTAGGTTGGTTGTTATTTTTTTTCTTATTGTTGGTGGTCGATTGTTTTAAATGTTTTTCTGTTAGTAATTTTGTTGTAATTAATTGTTTTTATTCATATGTTGGTTGTTTTTGTCTCTCTCAATGAGTTGGTTGTAATTGAATATTTTTATTATTTTGTTGCTTGGTATTGGTTTTATTATTAGGTGGGCTTTTATTGTTTCTCTTATTGCGTTGGTTCTAATCAATTGTTTCTTTTATTAGGATATTTGTAATTAATTGTTTCTGTTATCAAGTAGGTAGTGGCTGTTTTTATTATTAGTTTGATTCATTTTGTTCTAGCAACTTGAACTTGAAATCAAATGGATGAGCAGAGCGATTTCACAACATTCAAGTTTCATTTATTTTTTCGTTTGTGCATTATTATTTGTGCATTTGTACAATCAAAACATTTGTAAAGCCTTGAAATTATTAGTCGGTAGCTTCAATACCATTATGATTGGTTTAATTATACAAATTTGAAGAAATCACATAAATAAACACAATTTAGGACACATCAGGTTATATTTCTTGTTTATGTCTCTATACTCACATCATTACCAAATATTCCGTTGATTTAAATTTTTGACTCATCTGTGGTAAGCGACAAGTCAGAAAGCGTAACTTCTGTGTTTCATCGCTTCTCTCTCTCTCTCTCTCTCTCTCTTTCTCTCTCTCTCGCTTTCTATTACCTCCTTTCTCTTTTATGAGACTAACAGCAGAAATTAAATAATGAATTATCTGATTTATGATTAAGTGGTTGGAAAATTTTATTATGTGAACAAAAATGTTTGATCAGTTTTTGATATTTTTAAATAGGTTTTTAGTATCCTCATATAATATTAAAAATTTTTGGATAAAGGTCCTTAAATTTTACAACTTTCCAAACGGTTTGTACATAAATATAAATAATTATTCCCTAGTAGGGCAAGATTTCTACATCTTCCGTTTACCTCCTTAAAGTTAATGAATTTTGCTTTTCCACCAGCAAAGTAATATTTTATATTTGAAGACCGCCCCACTCCCTCATTAGCTAATGACTTCGGGGGTAGAAATGACGTGCTCCAGTAGTGTGTAAATCCTGACTTTTAAGAGGCAAACAAATAAACGTCAATTTGTAGAATAAAATAACGCCTTATAATTTACCCTCTCATTACTCAATTTCCAGATTTACTTTATTAAATAAACCCAAGCTTTCCACAGAAAATAATAATAAAAGGGTGTTTCAGAGTTAGAAAATCACCGAAAAAGTCTTGACATGGGGGCTTTACAGCATCTACTTGTTTGTTTTAAATTTCGATCATTGACGTTATACACACCTTAACCTTCTTTCTTTTATTGTAGTATATAACCCTATTTCGCACTAATCTGTTCCTCCTTATATTGCACTTCTTGCTGCAAATCTTCCTCTGATATCTCTCATTTTCCTGACTAGTTAGACGTGTCGATAGTCATTGATTACATTACTAAAAGCAGCTTACATTACATTTATAATTATACTGTTCTAGAAAGCCAAATATATATATATATATATATATATATATATATATATATATATATATATATATATATAATGTTATAGCTGTTTAGGCAGTAAAGATCAAATAAACTGCCTAAGCACTGTTGTGTAACATATGACTGCTTGAAATTTTACAATACTTTTATAAAAACTGTCTCAACAGTTTTCGCCTCTTTCTGCTTATGTAAGACAATGTAGCTTGCTCCGTCTTATAACGGAGCGGAATACAAATTAGTTCAGGATTTACGTCGAATCCAATAAGAAGATAGGATGGCAATGTGCAGTTTCAGCCGATACTCGAAGCTTGTTTTATAGTCTAACGTATTCTGAATTTTTATCAAATCTTGCCCTATTACGTTGAACAATTTAATAATGAAAACAAATCCGACGGTATTTCCTGTCACGAGACAAATTGAAAACGTTTGTTAGCATTATTGAGAAAGCTTCGTTAATAAAGGGGAGAGATTTTTGTAAATTTTAAGTAGATTGATTTCTCGCAATGAAATTGAATTACAGGAAAGACGTAACGTAAAAATGTGCTATTTAACTTCACTAAGCAAACGCGGCCACTGTTCTTAAAGAACGTATAACGACAGCGAAATCGAAATATCTCGAATAAATGTAATTAAAATATTTACCTAAATGCAATTAGTAACTTGCTCTCGAGAACGTAGCTTTGAACGGGTTGGAAAAGGTGTGAGTTTGAACTACATGCGTTTCTTCTTTATATATCACTGTCGGAACTTATAATTATTAATATTAGCTTGTTAAATGGATTGCTGTTTTAAATATTAGTTTGAATGAAGGCAGCTTTTCAAAACACTGATAAGCACTTATTATTGTATTTTAAAAACATTTGAATTTTAAAAAAGAGAACTTTCTAGTGAACGTTCAAATAATGACGTAGGCGTATTGTTATTTTGAAAATGTTCACTATGTTAATTCCTTTATTTAGTTTATTGTCCAGTCAAGAGTATCTATCAAGAGTATGAAGAGTGTGCAAACGCTTCTACACACTTTGATAACGAAATGTTAAAAAAAGAGATTTGAATAAAGAAGAGAGTAAATTAATTTTTATTTCATTAGATACAGAATGCTAGTAAATCAATAGTAATGCACAACGTAACAAGGTACTTAGTTACTCAATTACACAAGGTTCTACTATGGGGAACAAGGTTAAGTAAAAACTCAAACAAAATATTGATTTATTATAAACCTTTGATCAATATGCATTTTGTTAGTGAGGATATTTAAAAAAACTATCTAAGGTGGGTTTTTCGACTGTTTTCATTGTTCAGAAAAAAATATCTTTTATGTTTCTAATTCTGTTGCCTTAAAACCAGTTTACTTTAATTATTATGGAAATAAGAATTTTGTAGATGCTGGAATTTCATTTTTCACTGCAAAAAATCCTTCGACACTCTTAACCATTTAGGCGTAGAACCCTAAAATGATTGCGCGTTTTTTTAATAATAATTTTCATCTTTATTCTATGTTGGGTTTACTTTACCTATTCCAAAGAACTACTACTAATATCTGCAGGTTGTAAGGAACTCTGGTTGTGCTTGGCTGCCGGACGTACGAGTTGACATCCCGTAAACTCTTCAGTAATAACCTCGTTTTTACACAATTTAATGTTACACTAATACAAAGAAGAATATAGTTATGCTCCCACGAACGACGGGTAGTTGTTAACGTTTTAAGACGAGTCGCCTACCGGCTGCAATGTCATTATCCTCATTAGTTCATGCAAAATAGCCCCTTTCCATAAGTAAATTTACCATTCGGAGGTAGACTGTATTTTATAAGATTGCCGCAAATATAAACCTTGCCCACTAGAGCGGGCCTAATTCTTCTGATTCAGAAGTGCAAAGTATTAACTTGAACTACTTATTTATTCTGATTGATTGTAAACAATAAAGTTTTAATACCTTGGCGAAATGGATTGTTCTGTAACTTGATTTTGCAGATGGAATTATTTGGCTACAAAACTTAAGCCAAGTTAAAACTCTGTACAAATTGCATTACGCGGCGATAACACGGTGAAAGCTCCCAAGTGGAGGCTTATTGTTCTCGCTGTCTCTAAGGACAATTGTTTATGGAAAACTTTTACATTTTGCCAAGTTAACTTTGTGGAGTTGCTCGGAAACTTTGTATCCGTGTAATTGGGCTACTGCTTGTAAACATGTAGCATTTCGGTTTACATGAAAAAATATTTCAAAATATTTATTGAAATTGACTCATGTTGATCTTGTCACAAAGGGATAGTGTAATGTAGGAGAATATTAAATATTTTGTTTCACCTCTGTATGTTCTATATAGTTAGGCAAGTAACAGTTCGAACCAATGATTCAAGCTATGGAGCCAAAGATATCTTATTTTACCGACTTCCCTGCTAATGTCAAGGTTTCCTTCAATTATCAGCTGAGGTAACCTGAGTATTCCAGCATTCTTCCCACCTCTCACTTAACTTACCCCGTACGTCTTCTTTGGTGACATGATCTGCAGAACATATTCATAGAACACGTTTATGAGTATAGACTACATTACAATGGCTTTGAAATTTTTCTTTATAGTTTCGGTCTTGGTCCATGCTTTAA
The DNA here is from genome assembly GCA_036971475.1 of Prosapia bicincta. Lineage (NCBI taxonomy): Eukaryota > Metazoa > Arthropoda > Insecta > Hemiptera > Cercopidae > Prosapia > Prosapia bicincta. The sequence continues at coordinate 49,731,489 of JBAIZL010000005.1, forward strand.
TTCCGTATATCAAAACTATTTTTGAAGTCTGATTTTGAAAATAAAGGTTAAATTCTGTGATGGTAAATATGGACTTCAAGTGACTGAACGACGGTGTTGTTTTTTCTACTCTTATACAGAAATAAAATAAAAAAATACTCTTTCCGAGTAGTATCTGCTTACACCCCATGCGGCCTTCATCTTTGTATAGTTCTCTGGTCCTTCAATATTTTTGACTGAATCTAAAATCTTGTTCAGGATTTATCACGTTTAACATCTGGCCTCTGTATGAGACTTTGTCTTGTTATAAAGATAAAACAAATCTGAAAGTGTTTGAATAAATTACTCTATACTTTCTGATTAGAGTTAGAAACGTTTTAATTTAAAAAAAAATCATTGGGTATCATTCATGCTGGTAAATACTCTTCTGATAAGTATTTACTTATTTCTTGAAAAAATTCGTTTTATTTTCGTAATTACTCTGGCCTTGTATACAAAAATATTACCAGCACTCTCGCTACGTTTTTTTTCTTTAAATATTTATTTATAACACTTCTCTTTTAAACTTATTTTTTTTATTTCTTCTTTATTTCGTTCAGTTTTTGTTTCGCAACCTTACTGCAGTTTTTTACCAATTCTTTATTTATTTTGTTCTATAATTATAAAGTATTATTTGTTTTATTACTCTGTTTTCCAAACCACGAGTGATTTCGTTACTTTTTTCTTAGTTTTTCCTTATAATTCAGTTATAGTCGTACACATAACAATATTTTATAGTATATCAGTCTCTCTCTTTCCTTAATACTTATTTTATTGCGTTTTTTTAAAATCGTTCTATTATTACATTTCGTGTACGCTAATTCGTTACTTTTTGTTTCGATTTGATTTTGGTAATAGATTTTTTATTTAACTTGTTTTTGTCAAACAAACAAATTATTTTAATTACTAAAAAACAATTTAATTAAAACCGTTATAAAATGTTAACAAATTTTAAATATTTAAAACCAACTGCTCTTTATAGTTGTACAAACCTAATCAAATTACCTTTGTGAACAGCTGTAGAAACTAAGGTGCAAAACGAAAGCATCGAAGCAGGCTTTGACCATGCAACCGATAAGTTATTTCTACATCGTCCCTCTAAGCATTACTTTGACGACCTGTACGATATAAACACTCTTTGATGTTTTACTCTAAACGGCGACCTATTTAAATGCATACATTATTCCTGCTGTGTCAGTTATTTTGTAATTTATGCGCGTCCTTCCCTTATGGTGACATCCAAAGAGGTAAATATACATGCACGTATGAATATCCAATTCCTTTTAGGATTCAGTTATGAGTTTACGCTGTATACAAAGAAATGACAGCTAGAGTCCATCCCGGATAGATTAAACATTCAGATTTCACCAGTGAGTGTCTTTAACTTTGCCAAAATGTTGTAATTCTGAGGGAGAGAAAGATTCTCACAAAATCTAATGTGTGAGGGAGAAGTTATGACTCGCCGTATTAAAGGGCAGCGTAATTGATGTATTAGAAACCGTAGCCGTTGCTTCGGGGACATATTCATTATCTTGTGTTTGGGAGGGGGATATCGAAAATCACGTATAAAGCCGCAAATATACTAAAAATGCGAGTAAATAAAAATTTGGTCTAGATAAAAATAACTCGATTGTAATTTACAAAAAAAGTGATAAATCCAAGTATTTATTTTATATACATACTAAAGAACAAAATGCAAAGAAGTAGTACTTACTTCGGAATCAAGGTATGCTAATTGAAGTAGATAGAATAAACAAACTGGACTTGCAAAACAATACTAAAACCATTATTGTCTTAATTTTTTTTGAAAAACATCAACAATTTATTTTGGTTTATCTGCAGAAAACACATTTTCTCAAATATCCTTAACTACACTTTTTAACTACCTGTGAACCACTAGAGTAATATGAAATCAAAGAAACACTATCAGCAAAGAGGGAATGTAAGCCCTTACCTACCGTCATATAGGTTACCTTTGTATAGTTTCCTTTATATTTTGAATAAGACTAAATGAAGATTTCTTCCTGTGATATATTTTCCAGTTATACTTATTTTGATCACAATCAATTTATAAAGTAAATCTTGTTAAAATTATTATGTTTAAGGCGTTTATAGTTGTAGTTAAGAGAATTGGGGATTTGATCGTACATGATTTTATAACAGTTTGTAACTAATGTTAACACTATTGATATTTTTTTAAAAAATGGAAACACTAACTCTTTCTTGAAAAACAAGTAGATATTTAAACGAAGGTAGTATATATTAATACATGCTATTGTTTTAAAAACACATTTCCCGTGACAAAAGCTATTTAGGGGCTACACTGTATTAATTAATGCACACATTTTATTGAATGCAAGCAAGATTATGTGTTAAGCATATTCTCCGAGAGCATTGGATGTTTTTGGATAAACATAGCAATTCTAATTTTTTCAGCGTCAACAACGAAGACACCTGTAATAGTTAACGTGCAATTATACAGAATGATATCATTAGCTGTCATTCGCATCGCCCTGTAAATTCGTTGAAATAAGTCATAACTGACCATATCCTGTATTTTATCTTCATCGTTTAAATTCCCAGTGTTTAGCATTAACTAAGGTTTTTTTCATCCGGACGTCAGAAGCAATGGAGATGCTCTGTAATAGCTAAATATTGCATAGGAAACAAAAGGCGGCCAAAGCGTGGAAACATCAGGTTTTCGTTAGGAAATGTAGGGCTATATTATGTGAGATCCAGTGACACATATGTCATTAAATGAAATTCTTAACTACGAAAACAAAGGGTCTTTCAGAGGAAAATTAAGTTGTCTTTTGTTTTGCGTAGCAAATTTGAAAACGACGTATAAGTCTTGTATACCGTACGCTACATCACGGGGTTATTGCAAACATGAACTCGTATCTTCGTGAGTAGAACTTGCGATCCATTGGGACAGCCACCCCTAAACTCGGCCGCTACGTAACCTAGGACTATAGGGGTAGTTTTGGATGATGCTCAAGGTCATCCCGACCTTGACCCCAGACCAAGGGGTGGTTTCGACCACGTTCAGGGGGGTAGGGGGTAGTTTTTCAAAAAAAAAAAAAAAAAAATCGGCCGCTACGTAACCTAGGACTATAGGGGTAGTTTCGGATGATGCAGGAGGTCATCGCGGCCCCGACCGTAGCTTTGGGGGTGGTTTCGACCGCGTCTAGAGGTGTAGGGGGTAGTTTTTCGAAAAAATTTTTATTTTAACCTAACTCAGCCGCTACGTAACCTAGGACTATAGGGGTAGTTTTGGATGTTGCAGAGGCCTGACGCCGACCCTCACCCAACCCTAAGGGCGGTTTTGACCATGCCTAGAGGGGTGGAAAAAGGAAAAAACTAATTCCAACTAGCTAACCTAAGCTAGCCAAAATGGATCAAACCTAACCTAACCTACGTGAAGGGGGTGACCACGGCTACGTTCAGGACCAACACCGGGGGTAGCTCCGGGGGAGGATTGGGGGTGGGGGGTAGTTTTCGAAAAAATTTTGGAAAATTGTGTCTTGACTGATAGGGTATGTCTAGAGTGCTATATCGCAACGGTAGGGGTAGTTTCACCTAGGGGTAGTTTTTACAAAAAATATGAAATTGCCGAAAATCGATCGGTATGATCAACAGACAGTACGGGATACGTGTAGAGGCCCTTTTGGACCGTTGCGAGGGCTGTTTCACCAAGGGGTAGTTTTTACAAAAAATATGAAATTGCCGAAAATCGACGGGTTGGATCAAATGACCGTATATGGTATGGTTAAAGTCTATTATGGACCGTTGTGGGGGCGGGTTCACCTGTTTTCAGATAGCCAAAAATAATCGGGGTCCTAGGTAAAATCCACCCGGGCATTAGTTAAACCCGCCAAGGTAGAGCCAATATGGAGCACGCTCTCGGTTAAAGCCAATCCGAGCCTAGCCACCCAGCAGCTAGGCCTTAGGTAAAGCTAACACGGAGTCGTGCTCGAGGTAAAGCCAGCCAGGCCTTAGGTAAAACTAACACGGAGCACGGTCTCGGTTAAAGCCAATCCGAAGCCTTGCCCAAGGTAACCCCTGGAACCTGGCCTTAGGTAAACTCACCCTGGAGCCGTGCTTGAGGTAAAGCTACCTTTGAGGTATGCCCCAGGTAAAACTAACATGGAGCACATCCTCAGGTAAAGCCAATACGAGGCCACGCCCTAGGTAAAGTAACCCCGGAACCAGGCCGTAGGTAAAACTACCACGGAGTCGGAGCCTAGGTAAAGCTACCATGGAGTTAGACCTTAGGTAGAGCCAATAAGGAGCAAGGCCACAGGTAAAGCCACCCAGGACGTAGGTAAAGCCAATCCTAAGCTATGCCCTAGATAAAGTAATCCGGGAACTCGACCTTAGGTAAAGCTACCACGAAGTCGCGGCCTAGGTAAAGCCTCCTCGGAGCAAGACTTTAGGTGAAGCAGTCAGCTCTTAAGTAAAGCTGCCCAAGAGTCGGACCTTAGGATGGATGCTATATCAAATACAGCCTCTCGACCAAGACAAATACCTCCACCAAGCCATGGTGAGCGTTCAGCCACCACAGGCTTAGGTTAAAACCACCCCGAAGCCGGGCCCTAGCTAGAGACACCCTGGAGAAAGGCCTGAGGCAAATTCACACTAGAGCAAGTGGGGGGTTGATTGCCAAAAATGATCGACCAATCACAACACAGGGGCCCTGTAGGTCCACGCAAACGGTCGCTGTAAGACGGAAAGGCTTATATACAGCGTTAAACCAATATATATGATAGCCCACATAATGTGTTAAACAAATATGTAAGCCTACATACTATGCTAGGCCAACATACATGGGCCTACCATGTCTGTAAACCACAGGCCAAACCCCGTATGACCTGAGCTATTTTCACCTCTTCTATCAGGTAGATCCTGGCAATCGTATAATATGGGAGGTACTATATGGTACATCAAACAATGCATAACCTATCAAGCCCACGTAAAGGTTTAATATATTTGACAACGTATCGGCGTTCGAGCGACTCAGGTATTAGGCCCTCCATAACTAGAGGGGGCAAGGGTTATGATTGTCAAAATTTGTCTATGCTACAAAATAATAAACAAAGCAATAAAGCCCTGTCGTTTCAGGGAATACGCTTGACCGTGTGTTAGACATGTACAGACTTGCAGCGATAACGCATTATCTAAAAACCGCAACGGCTGCCGGCGACCGCTATAGCAGGCATAAAAACCCGCAAGGCTGTGTCGTTGTGAATCCAGGCACGTATTTATGTTTTGATTACTGTATCGATTTATTATGTACTGTCGGCATACCAAGGCCTACATATATATAATCAGAAATCAGTGTAAATAATCAAATAGCCTCAATGGACATCTCCTATAGCTGTAAATGTATCTAGATACAAAGGTATATATGGAGAAACACTAATAATGAGGCCTATCACAAAACGTGAATAAATATATGTTATAAAACGATGCTAAGTCAACATGCAAGCTATCATACATGGGCTTGTTTAGCCAACATACGTGATAGCACACATAATGTGGTAAACAAATATGCATGTAAACCTGCATACATGCCAAGCCGACTTACATGAATCCCTAAATGCGCCTACTATGTCGGTAAACCACTGGCCAAAGCCTATATGATCTGAGCTAGTTTCACCTCGTCTATCAGGTAGAACCAGGCAACCGTATAATAAGGGAAGTACTATATGGTATAGCTAACAACGCATAAACTATCACGCCCATGACGGTCAACAAATATTACAATATAATTTAAAAAAGTTAAGCAATCTATATACATACAATGCTAACCAATATAGGCATATATACTATGTTAAACCGGCATGCAATATACTCTAAATAGCCATATATACGCTGTTAAACAAATATGCAGGTTAACCTATATACATCCTGTATTAGGCAAATATACCCGTTACCCACATAGGCCTATGTTAAGCCAGGATGACTGATAGCTTATATAGTGTGTTAAACAAATATGCTTGTAAACCTACATAAATAATATGCTAAGCCTGTGCTAAACAGATATGCGTGTAAACCCACATAAATACTATGCTAACCAACATGGATGCTATCCTACATAGGCTTATATACTATGTTAAACCAGCACGCAATATACTCTAAATAGCCATATATACGCTGTTAAACAAATATGCGTGTAAACCCACATAAACACGCCAAGCCAATATCCGTGCTATAATAGATAGGCGTATATACTATGTTAGGCCTACATACTGCGTTAAACAAACATGTATGTAAGCCGACAAGGGCCTACAAATTATATCCAATGCATAGTTTAGCTAAAGGGCTATCACACACTATCCTAAAAGCGGCCCGCAAATTACCACATAATACCTGATACATAGCTTGGCTAATCATTAACACATAGTATGACCCAACACATAATATCCGGTGCATAGCCTCACTAAATAAGCATAAACCCCCCAAAATTGGCTTATCAATTATGTATGGTCTAGATATAGTCACACATGTCATTTCAAAAGTCAGCCGGAAAGAAACACTACCCTGGTATATAATATGTTAAACCAGCATGCAATATACTCTAAATAGCCGTATATACGCTGTTAAAAAAATATGCGTGTAAACCGAATAAATACTATGGTAAGCCAACACGCATGCTATCATAGATAGACGTATATACTATGTTAGGCCTACATACCGCGTTAAACAAACATGTGTGTAAGCCTGCATAGATATTATGCTAAGAAGACACGGGCCTACACATTATATCCAGTGTATAGTTTAGCTAATGGTTATCACACAGTAGCCTGACTACAACCTGCCCACATAATACCCGACACATAGCTAGACTAATCATTAACACATAGTATCCGATGCATAGCCCGACGATGGGTTAACATATAGTATCCGATAAGTAGCTTGAGTATGCCCCAACACATAATATCCGGTGCATAGCCTCGCTAATGCTTAGCACATAGTAGCCGATGCTGAGCCTGGCTATGGAATATCACATATTATCTGATGTGTAGCCTGACTAATGGTTAACACAGCCAATGCTAATGATTAACATAAAGTATCCAATGCATGGCTTGGGTAATGTATATAGTTAGCCTACATTCTGTGTTATCTGTGTAAACCCACATACTATGCTAAGCCGGTTATCCATAGACACAAATCTATGGTGATGCAAGAGTAACCAGCACCCTGACAACAGATACCTAGCATGATCATAGCCTACATCGCCTGATAACAGATACCTAGCCTGACCATAGCCTACATAGCTAGACAAAAGATACATAACTAGACAATAGATACCTAGCCTGACAACAGACACCAATCCTGGAATCAAATACATAGCCCGACAAACGATGCATAGCCCGACAGGGGCTAGCACATAGTATCCGAGGTATAGAATGAATCCAAAGCATAACTAGGTTAGTTTGACTATGGTTAACACACACACAGTGTCCGATGCATAGCTTAGCTAATGGATAACACATAGTAACCTATGCCTAGCCTGACTAGGGCTAACACATAGTACCCGATGAATGGCTCGACTAAGGCCAACACACAGTATCCGATGCACAAATTAGGATCGAATATGACGTCATCCAGGGCGGAGATGGTGGCTATGTTGATACCGTGATGGCCAGTGTAGGCTAGATCAAATAACCAGCGTTTCAACCAAACTACTGTCATACGCGTAGTTTAACCAACCAACATACGCGAAGTTCAAACGAACAGCATTGACACCAAGCCCAAATAGGCTAAGGCGGGTATGCCCAGATCAACGTATCAGCTAATCAAAATGAAAAACTTACGATAATCAACCAACATCGACACCGAGGTCAAATGGGTTATGGTTAGCGAAGGCACTGGCAAAAGCTTTAAGCCCTAGACATAATTATAGCTATCAACGCATACCAAAATAGCTATGCAGAAACCGTCAAGGCCATTACACATATTGTCCAGGTATGTTCTCCATCAAACCGAGACTTTAGACACCATCTCTGTAAAACAGCTAACAAATTATACTCTACCACAATAGGTATGTCAAAACTGTTACCGGCTCATAATCTAAGACAGTGGTTACGTAACGCCCTTTATCAATTTAAGACCTTAAGCGATATCTTCGTAAAGACAGCTACCAATCCATACTATATCACAATAGTTACGTTAGAGCTACCGCTGCTCACCCTACCATAATAGCTACGTACAGAGGGTTAATATTGTATAACCTATCACAAGACTTATGTAAAAACAGCTAGGCATAACCTGTCACACAATAACTGCGCAAAGGCAGCTAACAAGGCCTACCCCATTAAAATAGCTACGAAAAGATAACAACCAATACATAACTTATCATATTAGCTATATAAAGACAATAAATGCGTAAAGGCAGCTAACAATGCCTACCCCAGTAAAATAGCTACGAAAAGATAACAACCAATACATAACTTATCATAATAGCTATGTAAAGACAGCTAAAGATGCATAACCTAACTCAGTAATGATTACTATTAAATAATGAACCATTACACTAGCCACGTAAAAACAGTTATCGATCCGTGACCAAGATAATACTTACGTAAGATCTATATCAGTGCTAAGACAATAGCTCCGTAAGGAAAACCTACCACTTCATGAACTACGACAACAGCAAGGTGTGGACGGCTACCAATACATTACTTATCACAGCTACCAACACATAACTCGTCACACTAGCTAAGTAAATAGCGCTACGAATAGCCTATCACACAGGCTAATTGAGGGTCACTAACTAAACCATCACAATATCTCTGTACAAGGCAGATGGCGTGATGATCCTCATCTTTATCGCACACCTAACAGTAGGTTAGAAGCACTCTGGCTAGCTTAGGTTAGTGGGTTGAAAATAATTTTTTCTAAAAACTACCCCTCTAGACGTGGTTGAACACCCAACAGTAGGTTAGGTTAGAAGCACTCTGGCTAGCTTAGGTTAGTGGGTTGAAAATAATTTTTCCTAAAAACTACCCCTCTAGACGTGGTTGAACCCTCCCCCAAGGCTACGATCAAGGTCACATCGACCGCCTGCATCATACAAAACCACCCCTAACTTCTACAACCACAGGTCAGTGATGCTCGTGATGGAGATACGACCAACCTTTGAAAGTTAGGGGTGGTTTTGGATGATGCAGGCGATCGATGTGACCTTGATCGTAGCCTTGGGGGAGGGTTCAACCACGTCTAGAGGGGTAGTTTTTAGGAAAAATTATTTTCAACCCACTAACCTAAGCTAGCCAGAGTGCTTCTAACCTAACCTACTGTTGGGTGTTCAACCACGTCTAGAGGGGTAGTTTTTAGAAAAAATTATTTTCAACCCACTAACCTAAGCTAGCCAGAGTGCTTCTAACCTACTGTTAGGTGTGCGATAAAGATGAGGATCATCACGCCATCTGCCTTGTACAGAGATATTGTGATGGTTTAGTTAGTGACCCTCAATTAGCCTGTGTGATAGGCTATTCGTAGCGCTATTTACTTAGCTAGTGTGACGAGTTATGTGTTGGTAGCTGTGATAAGTAATGTATTGGTAGCCGTCCACACCTTGCTGTTGTCGTAGTTCATGAAGTGGTAGGTTTTCCTTACGGAGCTATTGTCTTAGCACTGATATAGATCTTACGTAAGTATTATCTTGGTCACGGATCGATAACTGTTTTTACGTGGCTAGTGTAATGGTTCATTATTTAATAGTAATCATTACTGAGTTAGGTTATGCATCTTTAGCTGTCTTTACATAGCTATTATGATAAGTTATGTATTGGTTGTTATCTTTTCGTAGCTATTTTACTGGGGTAGGCATTGTTAGCTGCCTTTACGCATTTATTGTCTTTATATAGCTAATATGATAAGTTATGTATTGGTTGTTATCTTTTCGTAGCTATTTTAATGGGGTAGGCCTTGTTAGCTGCCTTTGCGCAGTTATTGTGTGACAGGTTATGCCTAGCTGTTTTTACATAAGTCTTGTGATAGGTTATACAATATTAACCCTCTGTACGTAGCTATTATGGTAGGGTGAGCAGCGGTAGCTCTAACGTAACTATTGTGATATAGTATGGATTGGTAGCTGTCTTTACGAAGATATCGCTTAAGGTCTTAAATTGATAAAGGGCGTTACGTAACCACTGTCTTAGATTATGAGCCGGTAACAGTTTTGACATACCTATTGTGGTAGAGTATAATTTGTTAGCTGTTTTACAGAGATGGTGTCTAAAGTCTCGGTTTGATGGAGAACATACCTGGACAATATGTGTAATGGCCTTGACGGTTTCTGCATAGCTATTTTGGTATGCGTTGATAGCTATAATTATGTCTAGGGCTTAAAGCTTTTGCCAGTGCCTTCGCTAACCATAACCCATTTGACCTCGGTGTCGATGTTGGTTGATTATCGTAAGTTTTTCATTTTGATTAGCTGATACGTTGATCTGGGCATACCCGCCTTAGCCTATTTGGGCTTGGTGTCAATGCTGTTCGTTTGAACTTCGCGTATGTTGGTTGGTTAAACTACGCGTATGACAGTAGTTTGGTTGAAACGCTGGTTATTTGATCTAGCCTACACTGGCCATCACGGTATCAACATAGCCACCATCTCCGCCCTGGATGACGTCATATTCGATCCTAATTTGTGCATCGGATACTGTGTGTTGGCCTTAGTCGAGCCATTCATCGGGTACTATGTGTTAGCCCTAGTCAGGCTAGGCATAGGTTACTATGTGTTATCCATTAGCTAAGCTATGCATCGGACACTGTGTGTGTGTTAACCATAGTCAAACTAACCTAGTTATGCTTTGGATTCATTCTATACCTCGGATACTATGTGCTAGCCCCTGTCGGGCTATGCATCGTTTGTCGGGCTATGTATTTGATTCCAGGATTGGTGTCTGTTGTCAGGCTAGGTATCTATTGTCTAGTTATGTATCTTTTGTCTAGCTATGTAGGCTATGGTCAGGCTAGGTATCTGTTATCAGGCGATGTAGGCTATGATCATGCTAGGTATCTGTTGTCAGGGTGCTGGTTACTCTTGCATCACCATAGATTTGTGTTTATGAATAACCGGCTTAGCATAGTATGTGAGTTTACACAGATAACACAGAATGTAGGCTAACTATATACATTACCCAAGCCATGCATTGGATACTTTATGTTAATCATTAGCATTGGCTGTGTTAACCATTAGTCAGGCTACACATCAGATAATATGTGATATTCCATAGCCAGGCTCAGCATCGGCTACTATGTGCTAAGCATTAGCGAGGCTATGCACCGGATATTATGTGTTGGGGCATACTCAAGCTACTTATCGGATACTATATGTTAACCCATCGTCGGGCTATGCATCGGATACTATGTGTTAATGATTAGTCTAGCTATGTGTCGGGTATTATGTGGGCAGGTTGTAGTCAGGCTACTGTGTGATAACCATTAGCTAAACTATACACTGGATATAATGTGTAGGCCCGTGTCTTCTTAGCATAATATCTATGCAGGCTTACACACATGTTTGTTTAACGCGGTATGTAGGCCTAACATAGTATATACGTCTATCTATGATAGCATGCGTGTTGGCTTACCATAGTATTTATTCGGTTTACACGCATATTTTTTTAACAGCGTATATACGGCTATTTAGAGTATATTGCATGCTGGTTTAACATATTATATACCAGGGTAGTGTTTCTTTCCGGCTGACTTTTGAAATGACATGTGTGACTATATCTAGACCATACATAATTGATAAGCCAATTTTGGGGGGTTTATGCTTATTTAGTGAGGCTATGCACCGGATATTATGTGTTGGGTCATACTATGTGTTAATGATTAGCCAAGCTATGTATCAGGTATTATGTGGTAATTTGCGGGCCGCTTTTAGGATAGTGTGTGATAGCCCTTTAGCTAAACTATGCATTGGATATAATTTGTAGGCCCTTGTCGGCTTACATACATGTTTGTTTAACGCAGTATGTAGGCCTAACATAGTATATACGCCTATCTATTATAGCACGGATATTGGCTTGGCGTGTTTATGTGGGTTTACACGCATATTTGTTTAACAGCGTATATATGGCTATTTAGAGTATATTGCGTGCTGGTTTAACATAGTATATAAGCCTATGTAGGATAGCATCCATGTTGGTTAGCATAGTATTTATGTGGGTTTACACGCATATCTGTTTAGCACAGGCTTAGCATATTATTTATGTAGGTTTACAAGCATATTTGTTTAACACACTATATAAGCTATCAGTCATCCTGGCTTAACATAGGCCTATGTGGGTAACGGGTATATTTGCCTAATACAGGATGTATATAGGTTAACCTGCATATTTGTTTAACAGCGTATATATGGCTATTTAGAGTATATTGCATGCCGGTTTAACATAGTATATATGCCTATATTGGTTAGCATTGTATGTATATAGATTGCTTAACTTTTTTAAATTATATTGTAATATTTGTTGACCGTCATGGGCGTGATAGTTTATGCGTTGTTAGCTATACCATATAGTACTTCCCTTATTATACGGTTGCCTGGTTCTACCTGATAGACGAGGTGAAACTAGCTCAGATCATATAGGCTTTGGCCAGTGGTTTACCGACATAGTAGGCGCATTTAGGGATTCATGTAAGTCGGCTTGGCATGTATGCAGGTTTACATGCATATTTGTTTACCACATTATGTGTGCTATCACGTATGTTGGCTAAACAAGCCCATGTATGATAGCTTGCATGTTGACTTAGCATCGTTTTATAACATATATTTATTCACGTTTTGTGATAGGCCTCATTATTAGTGTTTCTCCATATATACCTTTGTATCTAGATACATTTACAGCTATAGGAGATGTCCATTGAGGCTATTTGATTATTTACACTGATTTCTGATTATATATATGTAGGCCTTGGTATGCCGACAGTACATAATAAATCGATACAGTAATCAAAACATAAATACGTGCCTGGATTCACAACGACACAGCCTTGCGGGTTTTTATGCCTGCTATAGCGGTCGCCGGCAGCCGTTGCGGTTTTTAGATAATGCGTTATCGCTGCAAGTCTGTACATGTCTAACACACGGTCAAGCGTATTCCCTGAAACGACAGGGCTTTATTGCTTTGTTTATTATTTTGTAGCATAGACAAATTTTGACAATCATAACCCTTGCCCCCTCTAGTTATGGAGGGCCTAATACCTGAGTCGCTCGAACGCCGATACGTTGTCAAATATATTAAACCTTTACGTGGGCTTGATAGGTTATGCATTGTTTGATGTACCATATAGTACCTCCCATATTATACGATTGCCAGGATCTACCTGATAGAAGAGGTGAAAATAGCTCAGGTCATACGGGGTTTGGCCTGTGGTTTACAGACATGGTAGGCCCATGTATGTTGGCCTAGCATAGTATGTAGGCTTACATATTTGTTTAACACATTATGTGGGCTATCATATATATTGGTTTAACGCTGTATATAAGCCTTTCCGTCTTACAGCGACCGTTTGCGTGGACCTACAGGGCCCCTGTGTTGTGATTGGTCGATCATTTTTGGCAATCAACCCCCCACTTGCTCTAGTGTGAATTTGCCTCAGGCCTTTCTCCAGGGTGTCTCTAGCTAGGGCCCGGCTTCGGGGTGGTTTTAACCTAAGCCTGTGGTGGCTGAACGCTCACCATGGCTTGGTGGAGGTATTTGTCTTGGTCGAGAGGCTGTATTTGATATAGCATCCATCCTAAGGTCCGACTCTTGGGCAGCTTTACTTAAGGGCTGACTGCTTCACCTAAAGTCTTGCTCCGAGGAGGCTTTACCTAGGCCGCGACTTCGTGGTAGCTTTACCTAAGGTCGAGTTCCCGGATTACTTTATCTAGGGCATAGCTTAGGATTGGCTTTACCTACGTCCTGGGTGGCTTTACCTGTGGCCTTGCTCCTTATTGGCTCTACCTAAGGTCTAACTCCATGGTAGCTTTACCTAGGCTCCGACTCCGTGGTAGTTTTACCTACGGCCTGGTTCCGGGGTTACTTTACCTAGGGCGTGGCCTCGTATTGGCTTTACCTGAGGATGTGCTCCATGTTAGTTTTACCTGGGGCATACCTCAAAGGTAGCTTTACCTCAAGCACGGCTCCAGGGTGAGTTTACCTAAGGCCAGGTTCCAGGGGTTACCTTGGGCAAGGCTTCGGATTGGCTTTAACCGAGACCGTGCTCCGTGTTAGTTTTACCTAAGGCCTGGCTGGCTTTACCTCGAGCACGACTCCGTGTTAGCTTTACCTAAGGCCTAGCTGCTGGGTGGCTAGGCTCGGATTGGCTTTAACCGAGAGCGTGCTCCATATTGGCTCTACCTTGGCGGGTTTAACTAATGCCCGGGTGGATTTTACCTAGGACCCCGATTATTTTTGGCTATCTGAAAACAGGTGAACCCGCCCCCACAACGGTCCATAATAGACTTTAACCATACCATATACGGTCATTTGATCCAACCCGTCGATTTTCGGCAATTTCATATTTTTTGTAAAAACTACCCCTTGGTGAAACAGCCCTCGCAACGGTCCAAAAGGGCCTCTACACGTATCCCGTACTGTCTGTTGATCATACCGATCGATTTTCGGCAATTTCATATTTTTTGTAAAAACTACCCCTAGGTGAAACTACCCCTACCGTTGCGATATAGCACTCTAGACATACCCTATCAGTCAAGACACAATTTTCCAAAATTTTTTCGAAAACTACCCCCCACCCCCAATCCTCCCCCGGAGCTACCCCCGGTGTTGGTCCTGAACGTAGCCGTGGTCACCCCCTTCACGTAGGTTAGGTTAGGTTTGATCCATTTTGGCTAGCTTAGGTTAGCTAGTTGGAATTAGTTTTTTCCTTTTTCCACCCCTCTAGGCATGGTCAAAACCGCCCTTAGGGTTGGGTGAGGGTCGGCGTCAGGCCTCTGCAACATCCAAAACTACCCCTATAGTCCTAGGTTACGTAGCGGCTGAGTTAGGTTAAAATAAAAATTTTTTCGAAAAACTACCCCCTACACCTCTAGACGCGGTCGAAACCACCCCCAAAGCTACGGTCGGGGCCGCGATGACCTCCTGCATCATCCGAAACTACCCCTATAGTCCTAGGTTACGTAGCGGCCGATTTTTTTTTTTTTTTTTTTGAAAAACTACCCCCTACCCCCCTGAACGTGGTCGAAACCACCCCTTGGTCTGGGGTCAAGGTCGGGATGACCTTGAGCATCATCCAAAACTACCCCTATAGTCCTAGGTTACGTAGCGGCCGAGTTTAGGGGTGGCTGTCCCAATGGATCGCAAGTTCTACTTTCGTGTAATGAGAACGGAATTGGAAGAAACGGACCGGACAACATTATTTAATCATCTTACTTCCTAGTTAGTGTTTCCAAACTCCAGGAAGATCTGTAAGGAATCTGAACCTGGCTAATACCTGGTGGGAAAGGTTGGCCCGTTTTTGAAGGTAAAATACGGATTAATTTTGTGTAGTACAAACATATTTGGAGAGCAAACTGGTCGATGTAGAGTCTCCAGTTTCTAGACATTTTATTTACGCCACAACGGAAATTATTCTGTGATTGCAATTTTAGATGCTTGTGTACCGCCACTACACCTTATCGCAAGTTTTTTAATTAACGTTGTCAAAGCAGACAGATACAAACGTGTACACAACGAACCGACTGGACGCTGTGTGTTTAATTAAAACATATATTGCCGATTATACTGAACGTAGACGTGCGTTTGCCGGTCCCGCTGAATATTGGTTTACACAAAGTTAAATATTTGCACGACTGCTTATTGCGTTTAAAACTAGTAAAATACGAGTTCTGGCAAAAATATCAGTTGCTTGTTAGTTGGAAATTTCCATTTTATATTTATATCGTATGGACTATTCTGAAAACACTTTTCTACTGACACAGTTCCTTTTCACTATAAGTAAGTTTTTATTCAGATAGTCCTTGTTTCATAAAGAAGGACCCATAATGCAGGAGAGGAGAGCGGATCTAAGTGTTGATGGTCCTGATTGTGGCAACATGAGTGAGTAGCAGATATGACAATTACGCGTTTTAAAGAGATACAATATGTTAGGCCCCGGATTTTTGATAGTATAGACAATATTATTAATTTATGACAGTAACCATGGCAAAAACCTATTCTGTTCAACTGTTGTAGATTTATATAATTAATTAATCGAACACACACGCACAACACACACACACACACACACACACAACATAATGCTCGCTCACGTTGATGCACGATGTATGTAAACGAATGGATGCACAATGTTTGTAAGAAAGTATTCTCTCCTTCCTCTTCTTCGCTTTTGCCGTCGAATAAACTTGATCTCTTTTTATAACAGTTAACCAGTATAGTGACCTAGTTGTACTGCCTCATTCTCGGTCATGCCAGTTCCTCTTTTTATCAGGACTGCCGTGACTCTTTGCCTATTGTACAAGAGTTGCTCACCTAGCTTTATTCCTAGCAGTCTTCCTCCAAATTGTGGTTTCGATTGTAATGGCTTCTGTCTGAGTTCTTCTGCCCATCAGCTCATAGGTCTTCCACTTCTAATCTTATTTTTGATTGATTTCTTTTTAAAGCTGGTCTGAGTCCCCTCTAGTGAGCTACTAGTGGATGAAGGAAACATGGTTAATTGCCCATGTACCAAGCTAATATTCTCTTTCCATGGATAATCGTGAAAAAGTAAACAGTACGTGAGAAAGTACGGTAAGTGTTGCGCTAAGAGCGGAGTGAAAAAAAACCTGAAAAGAATGAAACCCTGCCAGGAAAAATAACGCGACAGATAATGGGGGATCACTTTATGCTAAAGGGTAAGGACGGGTGTTATCTTACAAATACCTTGTTATGGAGGCTATGGCAGGAATGGGATGCACTTCTTCCTCCACTGCCTATTTGAAGCTGAAAAATATGCAATTCAAAACTATTACTTCCAGCTGTGATCCATCTAGAGATGTGCCCGTGGGTCACCTGGTATGTAACTGTGAAGCAGAATAATATTAGTATGACTATTTTATTTTCGTGTTAAGGTTAGAGCTAGGCGGTCAGTGTGATATCTACAGAATCATCTGTCGCACTCTATCTTCAATCATTCGTATTATATATCCATTCTCTCTCAGTCAGCAAATAAAGTAAATTAGTCTCGAAAACATGTCAAGGTAAATAAGCTTGAGAATATTACAAGAAGATGACAGTATTGTAACTAACAGGTATATAACGAACACAGACGTGATCAGTATCGACAGTATATTAAATGAACGTACGTGATACGTGGACGTGGGCATATAGAATGTAGACGTATGCATGGTTTGAGTATCGAAAATATATTTGTAAATAGGCATGAGATTATTCATTGAAAGTATATTGAGATACTACTTGAGGATTTTATTAGGGGTAGTGAATACGTGTATATTGAAAGTGGCAGTGAGAATGTTTTGAGTGTCGAGTGTATATTGTAAATAGATGTAATATTATTGTAAGAATATTGCATGAATACTTGAGGACTTTATTACTGGGAGTGAATACGATTTGACCTATAATGAATGCATACGCAAGAATCTTTGAGTATCGATAGTATATTGTAAATAGATGTGAGCATATTGTAAGTATATTGAATGAGAGCTTGAGGATTTTATTAGTGGAAGTGAATACGAGTATATTGAAAGCAGCCGTAAGAATGTTTTGAGTATCGATATTATATATGTAAATAAATTTGAGATTATTGTAAGTATATAGCATGAGCACCTGAGGATTTTATAAGTGGGAGTGAATACGAGTATATTGAAAGTAGCCGTGAGAATGTTTTGAGTATCGAGAGTATATTGTAAATGGATGAGAGAATAATGTTAGTATATAGCCTGGGAACTTGAGGATTTTATTAATGGAAGTGAATACGAGTATATTGAAAGCAGCCTTGAGAATGTTTGGAGTATCGAGAGTATATTGTAAATAGATGTGAAAATATTGTAAGTATATTGCATAGGAACTTGAGGATTTTGTTAGTAGAAGTGAATGCGGGTATATTGAAAGTAGGCGTAAGAATGTTTTGAGTATCGAGAGTGTTTTGTAAATAAATGTAAGATTATTGTAAGTATAGCCTATTGCATGAGTACTTGAGGATTTCATTAGTGTGAAATGAATTAGAGTTGAAATCAGCCGAGAGAATATTTTGAGTATCAAGAGTATGTTGTAAATAGACGTGAATTTGTTGATATTGAATGGATATTCGAGTATTTTAAAGGTAGATAAAGTTTGTAAATGTAAGTGTGAGAATAGCTAAGTCCATTAAGAGTTGAGAGCATGTTGTAGGTAGACGTAAGTATAATATAGGAAATATTAGAATATTTCTAAGTAGAGAGGATGCAATATAATCACACGGGCTACAGAATGTTATGAATGGATTGAAGCTGAATAGGTTAGGAACCAAATTACGTTTAGGATATGGAGACGTATAACTGTCACAGAACATATAAAATCTTCACGAATTAGAGACAGCTTTGTTTTTTTTTGTTTTGTTTTATATGCATGTTATAATGTAAAATTTTATTTTCCTTACGGAATCTTATATAGGTCACTCTATATCAACTTTCTGTCAAGTCATATTTTTCTCTGTTACATATTATCAGGTATATGTCATATTCTATTCCCTTATATGAATAGTACTTCCCCATTCCCCTCCCACATATCTAGCAACAGTTACTAGCTATTTGGTCATACTAAACTGATTTCACATAATTCTAAGTATAAGCACCGAAAGTCAGGCTCGGTTATTGTAATCAGGTAAGTGTTTGCCAATCTCGCTTTTTTATATTTCGAAATAGCTTCTAAAATAAAATAACATTCCAGTTTAATGAAAATTCAGAATAAATGAGTTTCAGAAAGGGCGTATAACAAATGTGCAAAAACGTTTTAATAAAAACACCGAAATTGACCTCAAAACCATGTGTTCATAATAAGTTCAACCTCAAATTTAAATTGCTTTCCATTTAAATATTTGTATACATCTACAAATTGCAATTAAGTCTTTTCACATTTTCTGAATGCAAAATTATATTTTCTGTTTTGGCGAAAGAAAATTAATTAAAACTCTAGAAGTCCGGACTTAAGGCCTATTCAATTTGAAATTCAATTTTGCATCTAAAACAAAACGCTAATGAATTCAGTGGCACGCTTCATTATATTAAAAAAAACCAAGTTTATAAATTTTTTCAAGTACAGCGGAGAAAGGGATAGAGATGCTTTTATTTTAAATGGTTCTGAATTTTTTCCACTTACTCCTCCGTCCATTAGAGACGTACAAGACTCTGGTGTCCTTAATGTGCCTAATCCTTTGTCAGGTTATTATTGAGTCGGAAATTTTTGTTTGTGACCACCGGTAAATTTATTTTTGCAAAATTCTCTGTTCTAAAGATATACGCAAATGTGAAATATTTGTATTTTATATTACCCTACTGTTCATAAAATTATTTTAATAATGTGTTTTTCAGATTTTATTAAATTAATCAGATTTATTCCCTCTTGGTTATGCTTGTTAGTTTTTGTCTATCGTCGTTTCTTTTTCTACACTATACTCCCTATATTTTCTATGATGGTTTTCTTTTATTTTTTTATCTCTTATTTATTCGTTTTAATCTTTATTTTGCTTTTACTTTTTCTTTTGTTCTCCTACCACTTGTTCTTAGTTATTATAAATTTTCCTGGCACTCTTAAGTCATGCTAAAGTACATTACAAGCTTATATATTTATCTCATACGATAAAGGCTCACCATTGGTTCACGTCTTCAATTTTTTCTGTCTATATATCTCACTAAAAATGCATTATAAGGAATAATAACACGGTCTATGGTGGCGTTTAGAGTAAAAAAATACGAGCAACTACTGTATAACACATCACACTGAATCTTTCTGTATAGAAACAGCGTCTTACCATCCGTTAAATTATTACTGTATAACTTATTCCAAGGTTTCTTCATTTAGTTTATTTTTAGGTAAAGGTAATAACTATTTACTAACGCACACTGAGATACAATTAATAATATATTAACTAAAACGCGTTTTGATGACAATGCTATAATCACACTGAGTTATAACTATTGGAAAATCTAAACTACAACTGAGTAGTAAATGTAATAGTTATAAGTTACTGATTAAGATAGGATTCGTCTATGTCAATACATTAAAAATTGTGAGACATGGGTGTTAATAATTAATTATTGTTCTATTCCCTATTTAAAAAATAGCAACAAATTATCCGTTTGGGATAGATTTAGTTTCAGAAGACTAACATCGACTTTAGCAAGCGGTTAGACACGTTCCATATCGTACTATCTGACATGATTTGCAAATTAATTTGCAAATGAATGATTAATTCTTGAATGTACTGCTAATTTTCTGTACATTATGGAACTATAATATTTTTTATTTTACAAGTAAACCTTTAATATTTTAATACTGTTGAATTGTAGTGAACTATACCACTCGCTTATGTTAGAAGATATTTCGTAATTCCTGAAGAATTACTTATAAACAAGTGCTTCATAAAAAGGTTATGTTTGTACAACGATAAACATTAAATGTTGATTAACATACATTTTAACCCCTATTTGTGGTTTACGACATTTAAAATCCCTTTATTCTTGTTTGGAAGGTTTTTTATAATGCATTTAAAAACGAACAAAGTCGAAGTAGTGAAGCAACTTTTACGGACTCAAATTTTTATTTTCAACTATAGAAATCTGGCAGTGTAGGTCTGCCTGTTAGGGTGTGTGTCATACACTGATTCAATCTATTAACACCTCTTTAAAGTAATGCAAGAGATGGGTTTGATTATTTTGAAAATTTATGAAAGCTAATGCGAGTTAAAATGTAGTGGTATTAAGTGTATCGAATTTTTCGTATAAGAGGAAGGAAAATTTGCCTAAAAATCCTCAGCTAAGAAAACTCACTCACATCATTGTTAAAGCCCTGGTTTCTGTTAGAGTGCTTTTAGCTACAAACCTCAAGTTGATTGAACACTCCATTGAACTACAAACTATTTTATTTGTACTGACAGTTTAAACAAGCGACAGCAAGCTCACAATGGAGCCGCTTTCTAT
Source organism: Prosapia bicincta (assembly GCA_036971475.1). Taxonomy (NCBI): domain Eukaryota; kingdom Metazoa; phylum Arthropoda; class Insecta; order Hemiptera; family Cercopidae; genus Prosapia; species Prosapia bicincta. The sequence goes on from JBAIZL010000005.1 coordinate 49,752,646, forward strand.
ATCTTTACACAGTGATACTGTAATTTTCTAAGAGAGTATATTTATATTAATTGATCGGATAGCCAAGTAATTACAGATATAGCACAACAGAATTATTATAACGTATTTAGAGACATGACTTCATTATGTTGGAACTGAATTTTGTTTGCTTATAGATATTTTAGGATGAATAGCAGAATAAAGCCTGACTGAGTTTAGCGTAAAACATAAACCGAGAACTTTACAAATATGAGGTATTTGAAGCCTTCACACACTGCACCTGAAGCCTTCACACACTACACTTGAACCCTTCACATACTGCATTTGAGGATTTCACTCATTGCACTTGAGGCCTTCACACGCTGCACTTCAAGACTTCACATGCTGAACTTGAAGCCATCACATACTGCACTTGCAGCTTTCACAATCTGCTATTGAATCCTTCACACAATAGACTTAAAGCCATCACACAATGGACTTGAAGCCTTCACACACTGAACTTGAAGCTTTCACACGCTGCACCTGAAGCCTTCACTCACTCACACACCGCGGTTGAAGCAATTACACGCTGCCTTGAAGCCCTCACACACTGCACCTGAAGCCTTCACTCACTCACACACCGCGGTTGAAGCAATTACACGATGCCTTGAAGCCCTCACACACTGCACCTGAAGCCTTCACACACTTCGCCTGAAGCCTTTTCACACTACACGTGAAGCCCACAAACAATGCGCTTGAAGCCTTTACACACTGCACTTGAAGCCTTTATACACTGCACCTGAAGCCTTAACACACTGCACTTGAACCCTTCACACACAGCACCTGAATCCTTCACACACTGCACTTGAAGTCTTCATACACTGCACCTGAAGCCTTCACACACTGCCCTAGAAGCCTTCACACACTGCACCTGAAGCCTTCACACACTGCACTTGAAGCCTTCACACACTGCGCTTGAAGCCTTCACACACTTCACCTGAAGCCTTAACACACTGCACTTGAAGCCATCACATACTGCACTTGAAGCCTTCACACACTGCGTTTGAAGCCTTCACAAGCTGCACCTGAATTCTTTACGCACTACACTTGAAGCCTTCACACACTGTGCTTGAAGCCTTCACACACTGCACCTGAAGCCCTCACATGCTGCACTTGAAGCCATCACATACTGCACTTGTAGCTTTCACATTCTGCTCTTGAAGCCTTCACACAATAAACTTGAAGTTATCACACACTGGACTTGAAGCCTTCACACACTGAAATTAAAGCTTTCACACGCTGCACTGGAAGCCCAAATCCATTGCACTTGAAGCCTTTTTATACTGCACCCGAAGCATTCACACACTGCAATTTAAGCCTTTACACACTGCACTTGAAGCATGTACACACTGCACTTCAAACTTTCACAAACGACACTTGAAGCCTTCACACTCTGCACTTATAGCCCTCACACACTGCACTTGAAGCCTTCACACATTGCACCTGAAGCCCACACACACTGCACTTGAAGCCTTCACACACTGCACTTGAAGTTTCACACACTGCACCTGAAGCCTTCACACACTTCGCCTGAAGCCCTTACACACTACTTTTGAAGCCTTCACACACTGCACTTGAACCCTTCACACACTTCACCTGAATCCTTTACACACTGCACTTGAACCCTTCACACACTGGACCTGAATCCTTCAAACACTGCTCTTGAAGCCTTCACACACTGCACCTGAAGCCTTCACACACTGCCCTAGAAGCCTTCACACACTGCACTTGAAGCCCTCACACACTGCCTTGAATCCTCCACACAATGATCTTGAACATTTCACACACTGCACCTGAAGCCTTCACACACTGCACTTGAAGCCCTCGCACACTGTCTTGAAGCCCTCAGACATTTCACTTGAAGCCTTCACACACTGCTCTTAATTATTAACTAGTCAACGGTCACAATTGAGCTTCATAGAAATCCTATGCTTATTATTCACACGAAGGTTGAATATCAACACAATTGTATTACTTATCTAAAATCTTTTGTTAATATCAATGTTCTTGACACAAAAAAACGTTCTATTATAGAAAGGTATTTAACATACCTAAATCACACTTTCTTAAGTGAGCAAAAACTTCTTAAAATTGAGCAAAGGGATCAGATTTTTAAATCGCTTGGCCACCACTATTGTAAATTAATTTTTTTTGGTTTGATAATAAATTTTATGCAATGATGAATTTAACATTAGGTGAAGTACAAGGGTTAAAATCGAGTTAAAAAGAGGTAATTTAAATTAGTTTACTTTTAGAACACTACCAAAACGTACGAATACGCCTTTTGTTTAAATTGTTTAAAAAATATTTTGTAAAAAAGTTGAAGTGAAAACTTTAATCTCTAATATATTTAAAAATTGCATTGTAACTTCAATTTGTTCGAAATCTGTAACAGACGAGTTACTCATTTTATCTCGCACACTGCAACGGACCGGCCCACGCCAAAAACGCGTGCCACCCCCTTTGATCACCACGCTCACTTACTTGAGCGGTCAACCCAACCGTCGACCAACTCCAAGCGCATGACCAACACCCGCGCCCGCTGCAGGGTAAGAAATTTGTTACGAGCCGTTCGCAGCCGAAGTTACGAACGCTGTGCATTGCTCGCCAAATTCTGCCAGTGGATAAATCCCTGGACTTGAAACAAAAAACCTAACTTGCTGAGAATTAACCCTTTGAGTGAGACTTCCCGGGGAGGAGTTCTTTTGAAGGGCATATAACCGGAGAAATGACCATCTTTATAGGATAGTGTAAGAAACTTGTTTATATGAAAAGTCAATATGTTTGCAAGTTAGAAAAAAAAATATTTATTTTTTAAAATTACATTTATTTATTTGAATGTGCATGGCACAGTAAGCACTACATTTTACCCAGAAAAACTCTATCAATTTAAAACAACTTAACATCGAAAACATCTTACTTGCTTATATTATTTTATCAGAAAAATTTACCAATTAATTATTAATTTGAAATTTGTTCACAGTCAACAAGAATATAGCAAAATGCAAAACCTTTCCCAATTGATTTTTTATTATATATTTAAATTTAACCCTTCCAATTTAAAACATTTATACATAACAAAATTAAAAACTGTTTTCAAAAAAAAGAAACCTCAAAACAACTAACTACAGGATTAAACTTTATCTCCAACTCATTTACCAAAATCTTTGAATTTAAACTATTTAATCTTTAATCAATTTAACCCTTTACTTTAAATCAAAAACAAATCTTAAAACTTTATTTTAACCCTTCTTCTAACTGGGAAAGTTTTACCCTTTCGTACATTCCAACGACTTGTGATTATTAACATTATTTTACCAATTAGTTTCTAACAATCACCTGAAATTATATTATTTTCATAAATTAAAATTTATCAAACTCCTCTGAAATAGAATCCATGTTATAAACTTACAAATGCACCTATTTAACGCTATAAGCTTGTCATCTGAATTAATTAATAACTCATATTTATATTTAACAATGTTGACTCATTTACTGAAAGAAAAACCCATATTTATTTGAAAAATTAAAACCCAAAGTTTCAGCTAATTATATGATTGAATCTGATATAAAACATTTTTATAGTTATTGAAAATCATTTAACACATTTACAAAACCCCTTATTTAACCCTTTTACAAAATGAATCTTTTCCCCCTTTCCTTTTGTGAAATAAAATGCATTGACATTTAATTAACCTTTACAACAATGTAAATAACACAATTTCTGAAGGAAAATTGTATTTTCATAAACTTTTAATTAATATTTATCAAACAAAAAATTTAGTTATTAAAAACAAAACCATACTATTCAATTTAAACTTGCAATACTTTTTTATATATCTCTTTTTTGAAATACAAAAAAAACATCTTATTATATATATATATATATATATATATATATATATATATATATATATATATATATAAATTAATACCCAAAACAAAACAAATTATTCCTTACATCTAAAACATGAACCAAAATACCTATTATTTATATGAAAAATCACTAGACCCACTTAATCCTATGAAAACTCATAGTTGATAGTTATATTTTTCTCTTTAATAAATCTCAACTATAAAAAATTTAAAATTTATTTTAAAATTATATTATCTCCATATTTGCTTTATTATTTGTTCCTTACAACCCTTTCTTAATTTAAACCAAAATTTCTTATCTCAAATTAATGTAATTTATTTTTATTTGTTAATAAATTTACCTCATATAATTTAAAAAACAACCATTGATTTCAATCTGTATTATTTATACCGAAAAATTTATTTTATAAAAATTTGAAATTTCGATATAACTCTTTTTTAAACAAACAGAAAATATTATTTTAATTCTTATTAAAATATTTATATTTAAAACCAAAAACGATTTATTTAAATTTGTCATTTACTAAACAACTCCTTTTAACAAAAACAAACATTTCTTTTAAAGTCCTTTCGTTTCTTCAAATGCTACATAGTAATGCTTGACCTTCCAGTCAGCTGATGTAAATAAACAATCTTACTGGCGGCCATCTTGAAACATAGAACTTGATTTTTACACTTTTAAAATACAACTATTTTTTAACTCTATTTTCTGTTCTTTCTACTGATTTTGTTTGTTAATAAGTTTGAACATATTTGTTTTCAATTTAATTTATCTCAAGTTTAAACCCTTTAAGAATTTATTATTTCAAAATTACATTTTTAAAATATCTTTTTAGAATTTAAATGCTATACTCTAACATGAGTCTTGCGCCATTTTGTTTCTTTTATCCCCACCCTTAAACAAAGCCATCAGCTCCTCTCTTTTAATTTAAACAATTTGGAATCTACTATTTTTAATTGAATTTAATTTAATGAACAATTTCCCCTTTTAAAATTTTATCAAAACAAAAACTCCCATCTGCAAAAAGAAAACTGTATAGGTCTGACCTTAAATTTTTCCGTTGGACAAAGGCTTGAGAGTCTTCCCTCTCCCTCAGGTGTTTCGATGGAACATCGAAGTGGGGGGTTGCATTCGTGCCGGTTCCAAGTGACGCTTATAGCTCCTTCCAAAATTTAAAAAGAGAAGTCCGCCATGTTGAAATCCCTCGTCCCTTTGTTTGAAATGGCCAACGCCCTGCATACAGCTCCTGTTCTGTTCCCACGGTGTCGTCCTTTGTCTGGTCATCTTGTGGATATTAAGCACTTGATGGTTAAATTTTGATTTGCTAGTTAAATGAAACACTGTTCTAAACACCATTTTTAAAACACTACAAGTTTTTACACAGTTTATCGTTAATTTTCTACTTTTGCTATTTCAAAATTAAAACTGTTCTTCTTTTTAAAAAACTTTGTCCCTATTTAAAACTTTCCTATCCGTACCACAAGTAAAGTTGCATTTTTATATATTATTCCGAAACACTTTAAGACTTACGACGCAGCACCTTTAGGTCTTAGTTATGAGCACCGCTTTCGGATAGATCTTAATCCGAAAGGGCCCCATTTCTGAAACAGCACTTCCTACATTTCAGCGAAACACAACCGTCTAGCCTGCCATCGTTTTTGATCGTTGTTATTCACTTAAAACAAAAGTTCATTTCTTCGCGGCTACTACTCTCGCGAACTCCCTTGACCAACCTTCTCACGCCGTCTCTCGATGCCAAGTAACGCTTTGCCCCTCTTTAACCGTTGGACTCGTTGTTGTAGCAATTTTTCCCGCGTTTCGATCAGACCAATCAAAAATCGATATTTCTCCAACTTGCCTACCTAGATGAGCGCGTCTGTCGTCATCACTGCCAGACTATGAGAAAGGAAATGCCATCCTAAAAGAAATTAATTTACTTGTTCTCATTTCGGACTGCATAACTCTTTTCCCGTGCTTCTAACGAATTTTTCTTATTCTTGTCATTGTTCTTTATTTGTTGTTCTGCATCTATGGAAATGTCGTTTGTAATTTTAGGCAGAATTTGACAATTTTCCCCTTGCAAATGACCCCCTATAAGTTACTTTAAATTTTTAACCCCTTTCTCAATGGCTTGGCTTAATGTCATAACAAAAAAAATTTAACCTGGCTTTACTTTTAACTATTTTCCTTCTTGGTGGCAATTGTGGCCGGGTCTGCCCGTCACAACACGTTACACAAACCACTTCAAATTCTTAACCTGTTTTATGTTCATAAATTCAACAAGTAAAATCTTCGTTAACAATTAAAAATATATAGTGATTATTTCAACCTCGTACAAAAACACTTAAACATTATACATAAAATATTAATATTTCAAAATTCATGATAATTTCACCAACATAAATAAACATTTTAATATTTTACATAAATACTAACATCTAATTATTAGAAAATGTTAAACTATTTATTTGACACCTACATTGTAAATATAACATTTACTTTTACTAAATAGTAGAACATATTTACCGCAGATGGTAACAAATCTACCGCAGATGGTAACAAAATATTAATAACTTATTTTTATTTTTAAAATAAATTTACTATAGCTGAGTAATTATGAAAATCATAATTTTATGCAACGCTGCGAAAAGGTTTGGACGTTATGTGAAGACGAGGGGACGAATTAATGTGAGGCAAGCGTACCCTAAGATTGACATTCGAGATAAGACGAACATGTTTAGGGCTGGTTGTTGTTGATCGCTTGTTACGCAAATTTAACTAAGGACATCTGAAAGTTGGTCCAAATATTATGCTGAGCTGTCACTAGACAGGCCTATTTACACACCCTGTACAATCCACCCTCCACGGAGGCGTGTATAACCTTTAAATTACACCCTGCTTTGAACCTGACGTATTAGTTGATGCAATTAATTTGTAGAGTTATAAGTTCGCTAAATGTCTGACGTCGGATGACAGATTTCACTACAATCTTTGTAACCCTCCCCTCTGTAATTAGCATAATGGTGTCATTGCGCAAAGGGTTGACAACCCTTATACTTGTTTACCTTACATATTGCCTATTACTTTACTTCTATCAATGTTTGTAATTATTTGAGGTTTTTGGGGAAGGTTGTTGTTTATTATTAATTGTGTTGTTTTAATTGTGTAAATAGATTTAATTTAACAATTTACTCTAATTTTGAGAGTTTCATCTCAAAACATGATAAAATTCAATAATTCTAAAATAGAGCAAAAATTGGATAATAATATGGTAACAAATTGAGAAAGTAAGAATATTTTGTATTTCATCTAGACGTGTTTGTTTTAAAATCTAGATTTTATGTTTCAAAATCAGAACACAATATTTTTATACTATATAGCTACCTTAACTATACATTTTATAAAAAGTCTAAAAAGCTTTTCGTTTTCATTACTTCCTTTATTGACAAAGACTGGGAACGTGTTGTTATGCATACAATTTGACAAACACCATCAAATTTGAGTTGTAAATGAAGATAACTCAAAGGGAATCTTAACTTTAGGCTTATATCATGCTATGAACACATTATCTAAAGAATTTAATTCTGCTATTTTAAATTTAAAAATAAATTTCAAAGTAATATTAAGAAAAAGCCAGGTTTGACACAAACTCTTTGGTGTTTGAGGTGTAAATAGACATAATTAGAATAATATTCAGGTGTGCCTCACTATACTCTTTGGTTTTGAATATAAATATAGACGTGATGTCTATAATTTACCACTGGGTATGTTGATAGCTGATTATACACCAGTCAGCAATATTTGTGATGTTTAAATTGTTTATATGATTGTGTAAGTATTTTTATCACTGCTTGTAAGTATCAAACCGGATTTTATTTATCACAAATCGATTCTATAAATAAATAAATCGTAATATGTAATAAACGTTCGTGTCTGTTTAACGTACAAACGGAGGTATTTGATTTCAAAGTTGATGTATCGGTGAATGGAACAATCGACCTAAAGGCAATCACTGTAAAGTAGCTATCTGGTGAATACGGTAGCATCTTTCTGTTAGGTCTAAATATATAACTAATGGATGTTTTACTCAGACCTACTAGTCTTCATATTAGACTGGTTTTCATGAAATTTTATATCTAACATACATTTTTGATGAAACAAAAATGCCCAAAACTAAATACGCAATGTACTTATAGTTTTCAAATTTTAAGTGTCAAACAATTTATTTTCCTTCAATAAATAGTTAACTAGCATTGTTATATTTCTCATTAATAGGGTTCTAAGTTGTCTTATCTTCTAATATTCTCTATGTATTCATTAAATTAAATTTCATCGCTAAATCTTTATATTACAAGTTTTATAAAGAGTAGCACGGCCCAAAGCATAACAGATAAATACTGTACTTTCCTTAATGTCTCCAACGTGTTCACAAATTACCAACTCGTATTTCTGAACAAACTTTCTTCAAAGGAAAGCCCGTGTATTTCTACCCGCATATACTTATCAAGTCCCTTATTTACAATTGTCATACGCCAATAGTATGTTTGACTTACCTGCTTTTCTTTTTCTTCCTTTCTTATTTTGTTTGTTTTGACGATGCTTTGTTGCCATTCTCCTGTTTGTGAGACATTTGCACATTTCCCAGTAAAAGGGGAGTTATGTTTTTCACTTATCGATGGCATTCAGTTATTGTTACGTTCGCGGTAGACGCACTGTGGCCATTGGCTTAAACACCTGGAAACTCTACAAATTTCTGCGCTCTTTGTGTTACGTAATTTGGAAGTGATTATGAAAAGGGTTCATAACTAATTTTAGACGCAAAGACTATTTTTAATTTTGCACATTATAAGGGTTAATAACGGGTAGGCTACTGTGTTTCATTACTTCGGATCATCTTGACTTAATAACCTCTCACCTATTACTTTGGACCATCTTGACCTTATAACCTCAACTCTCACCTATTACTTCGGACCATCTTGACTAATAAACTCAACTCTCACCTATTACTTCGGACCATGTTGACTTCATAACCTCTCACCTATTACTTTGGACCATCTTGACCTTATAACCTCAACTCTCACCTATTACTTCGGACCATCTTGACTTAATAACCTCAACTCTCACCTATTGCTTCGGACCATCTTGACTTAATAACCTCAACTCTCACCCTCCAGTTACTGACTGTTTTCTTTCCGGATGGTGCTTCTTTTCAGGTCGTCAACATTTTTAGAGTGTACTAAACTGACGCCCAAGCACTCAGGGCTCTGTTTTGTTTGTTTTAAAGTCAATGAGGTTATTTATTTCATATTTTTAGGCGGCATTAGAACAAGACAAAAATAAAAGTTATATTACTGGTTTTACCTTGTATAGTATTTCTGTCAAATATTGTTTTACTTGCGTTTCCTACTTTTAAGTTTTCGGTCACGTTAGTTTCAATTCTAAAGAGGTTAAATTTATGATTTTCAGAACAATAAAGCTAATTTCCTATTTTTAAAGTTATACAATTTAAAAGCCAAGTTCGCTCATTGTACTTCTGTCCCTCACGCGTTTAGGTGCAACTTTCCAAAGAGAATAAATATAGGACAAATTATTCAAGTTGACCTTTCCTTTAGAAACAAAAGCTTAGTGAGCCAACCATGTGAATAACGTTTCCTCTGAGGCGCTTTATTCTACACTGTTACACTTCAATAACCCAAGTTAACACCACTTCATCTTCTATGATCCACTTCATTTGTTTCAATCCGTAGCTTTGACGTTCAGTTCTTATAATTAAATGTGAAACAATACTTGTTTACGTCACATTTATAAAGGGGTTTTCCACCGTAAAGCGTTGTTTTACCCGGGTAGGGAGTGTAGAGTAAGTCGGGGTAAGAGTGCGCGTGGGGTAAGAGTACGCAGGGGGGGAATTTTAACTTTGTGTTTGCACCAGTTGGTACTACTGAGTGTTAGCTGATGCAAGATGTTGTTTATGTCATTTTTACGAAGTTTGGTGTTTTTGAAGTGATTACTCTATTCACAATGAGGTAAGAAGTGTTTACAACTACTTTGATCTAATATTTAAGTGTTTAGGAATTAGTGTAAGCTATTTCAACTAATAATTCAACCGTTTTAAACCTAAATTATTTCAAAAGCCTCTGAATTCTCTACATAACAACATGGGTTTTTAGTTACATCTTTGCTCACAGAGAGCAACAGCACCTTGCACGTGAAAATACTACATATGGGGCAAGAGTTCGCACGATCATACGGGGCAAGAGTACGCATGCGTATTCTTGCCCCGTTCATTTATATTTAATGAAGAATGTTATTCAACCTTTTTATTTAAAACATACATTAAAGTTTCAGACTTGTTTCAGGTTTGGCTACAGCACTTCCATAAGCATGTTGTTTCTTCTCACTCAAATCTTGTTCTTCTAGTCTTAGATAATCATGGTTCGCATATTTCTATTCCATCTATCTTATACTGCAGACAACATAGTATCCATACCTCCTCACAGCAGCCACAAAATGCAGCCCTTGGACAAAGTTTTTTTTAAACCTCTAAAATATTATCTCAGTGTATTGTCGGACAACTGGCTTATCAATCATCCTGGGCGAGTTATAACCCAATACCAGATAGACGAAATATTTGGACAAGCGTATGAGGAGACATCCACAAAGGGAAAGGCAATAAACGGATTCCAAATTTGTGGAATCTTCCCTGTTAATCGTAACGTGTTCTCAGAAGATGATTTCCACCCAAGCTCAGTTACAGATCAACCCATGCCTACAGAAAACACATCACAGAACACATCTGAATCTTGCAATATCCCAACTGTTATGAACCTCAACGCTTCAACTTCAAAAAAAGGACCAAATGTTGACCCAGCTGATTGTCATGCCTCTCCCAAAACGGCAAAAAGCTCAAAAATAAAGAACAAGAAAAAAATTGGAAATTCTAACCAGTTCTCCCTTTAAAGCACAATTGATTGCTGGTGAGAACAAAAAAATGCAAGCAGAAGTGAAACAATTAGAAACTCTAGTGAAAAAAAAGAAGTTGGACTTCACTTCATCAAAAAAATCCAAAGGTAAACGACCAACTGAACAACCCAGTACATCGAAAGATAAAGTAGCCTGTCCTGCATGTGAAGAGGACTTCATTGAACCACCAGAAGAGGACTGGATTCAATGCAATAAATGCCAAGAGTGGTGGCATGATGTATGTTCTAATTACGAGGGCGGGGTAAATTTCGTATGCGATTACTGCTGAGAATAATGTGAAATAACTTTTAATCGGTTTGAATAAGTTATTTTTTGTAACACTCAATTGAATATGTAATTGTATTAATAAAATCTTTTAAAGGACATACTGCGTACTTTTACCCCATGGACTGCGAACTCTTGCCCCATGTAAGGGGCAAGAGTTCGCATATGTAACGTTTTCGTAAATATTTTTTCAAGAAGATTGTATGAAATATAAAAGCGTAAGTTTAAAGTATTTTGGTTAACAACTATTTGAAGATATTTTCCTAAAAGTTTTTGTTCGATCAACTATCAATTAAACTGTTTTTTATGGTTATAAACCTTAAGTGCGTGCTCTTGCCCCGGGTTACTCTACATCTCTTTATGGATTTGATACAGGATATATTCCCTTCAGGAAAATTACCCTACTAACAGTACACATTACTTTCTTCAATATAAATTAATTTAGGACTTATTATTCACATAATATTAAACATAATTTTCATATTGTAGTTTTTACAAAGAGTTGACATTAATCATGGCCTTGACAGAGAAATGGTTTCTCCCATGACCCTACTAAGCACGGCCATACTTTATAAAAATAATTTAAAGCTTAATTAGTTTACTTTCGCCCTCTTACTTATATGGGTCTACCGCCTGTAAACTTTTAAATATTCATATATTCGCCTACTTTGGGACCTCCCACTTGAGGTGTCTTTGGAGAATCACTTTTTTCAGTTAGAACTAATAATGTTCTAACTCTTCATTTATAAGACCGTCTCTACCGTCTTAAAAAAACCGAAGCAATTTTCTGTGACGACGAAAGTTTACTTTTAAATAGCAAAGCTTTCAGAATTATTGAAAAAATGAGATTTCGATGTTTTGACATGAAGAGACGTTTAATGTTTTTTTTTGGGGTGATGGAGCCTCAACTATTATTCGAATATCTATGGCCTGTAAATTGGCTACACCCGCTGTAATATCACCCCCAAGTGTTTTGGTAGGTTATCGCACACGCCCATATCACACTAAATGACCGGTTTCTGTAGGACGAATATGGATTGTTGTGATGATTTTATGAGCTTCTTTTTTGAGTCTTTTTCTTTCATGCATCTTTTTTTATTTTACTTTTATCATCTATTCGAAGATGGAAATCATCATATCTGCATTATTGTTAATAACCGTAGCTCTGAATGGTTCTCTGAATTATTTATGTACCACTCCCATAGACTTCACAGTCGGAAAATTCTCCTACACCCAATAATTTTTTCTTAATTTTCTTTGCGTTATGGCCTTCAGTATTAAGTATTTTCCATTTCATTCTATTCTTCATTTATAGTAATGTTTGTACCTTTCATACCCATAAAACTTTCTACACCCTCCTATATAACTACTCTTCAATAGCTTCAATGTTTTCAATATCCCCCGATATAAAGTCTAAGCTTTCATACCCTAAAACTGAAAAACCTTATCGAGGAAATTTAAAAACATACCGTAACGTTTACATTCACAGATATAATATACACTGTAATTATCTTGGATAATATATTTCATTTTAACCCTCCTAATTTCTTGTCCCGAATTTCTATACAATACATTTCATGTTGTTTTAAACTTCTTGTCTTCATGTCCACTTCACTGCACATATTTTGTAATTGTACAACATGCAATCCGAATTGCGTGTATTTGAAGCTCAGTATATGGTATAGAATTGTAATGAGGTATGGATTTGAATTGGAACCTGTACAATGTGGTTATATAGGAGAATATTAAAAATTCCATGAACATCGAGAAGTACTTATAAACAAACATGTACTAAGCAAAAATAAAAAAAAACAAAAAAAACAAATGATATTATTAATAACATGAATAAAGAGAACTTATAGTTCGGCCATGTTATGCGAATCGAAAAATATCACCCATTGCGAATACTCAGGCTAGATTGTAAGTAATCGTAATACAGACAGAAGAAGAACATTGCAGCCTTAATACTTGCAACAAAGAGTCAGAACAGAGTATTGATCGCGATAATTTGTTGATAAAGGGAAGATTATGCGGATGGAAAAGACGAAGAGGAATTATCACAAATGTTACTTATCTTCATTGCAATGAAAATAATGAAAGGACTCTAATGTTTTGTATGAAGTAATAAATATCAGGCTTCCGACGAGTATCACATAACAACGTTTGATTATTCTTTTGATAATTCTCCAGTCTATTACATACTATTAACAAAATGTTTTTAAAGGATAAGTAAATGGTTGAAAGTAGTTGAGAAAATTAAATTAACTTAACTAGATTTATAGTCTAGACATTGTTCTCCGGTATTCGAAGAGTCCTGATTATTTTCATTGTTAACCCTATGTTTTATCTCCCTATTTAGTTATTTTGCAACGCTACGTAGAAACATTTTCATAGTTAAGTAATGACGCTTTGGCAAATTCTACTCTTATTCTCATTTTATACTACTAGTCTTAGGAGCTTTTTCTAAATATTTACAGCCGTAATACCTATTTAACTGTCTTAAATAGGTAACTCAAAATTTATTATCTTACTTTTTCTTAGAATAATTATAGTTTATTAGTTTATATTAATTTATTTTCATTCCTTAGTGCTTACACTTGCTATTTGGCTTCATTTCTTGTTGTTCAGACTTGTTATTTGACTCAATAAGTAACAAACACAGATATCATTTCACTCAACACTATAGTGCTCATAGATGTTATTTGCTTTCAATTTTTAATGACCTTTAAGTATTACTTGACTTTATCTTACATTGTTTACAGATATTATTTAGATATTTCTCTATAATTACAGATTTTGTATGGCTTTTATACAACCATAGATCATATTCGACTTCATTTTAAGAGTGTTCACAGATGTCAATTACTCATCCTTCTATGTGCACAGATTATAGGCTACTAAGCCATTCATCTATGGCTAACATGTTAACAACTTCTTTTCACATTGATCACGGACATAATTTGCCTTTATCTGTTTTTCAATTGCCTCACAGTTCAGCATTTAGTGATCACAGATGTTATATGCCTTTACTCCGTAAGGATCAATTGTGTTTTGGCTTAACATTACCTTGTTCACAGTTGCACTATCGTTTTGTTAGCATAATATTTCAAAAACATAATTTTTTTACCTAAACCTTTAGGTTAACATTAAAAATGAACCATTTTCAGATTCTTTCTAAAGAAAATCAGTATTCATCGAGTTATAACCAAATTTGTTATTTACTAAAAGGGTGCTTAGTAATAATAAATTCAGTTTGACAGAATGTTTTTTTGATGTAAAAAAAACCTTATTGCTTAAAAACTGTATAGTATTCAAAAAAACTTCATAAAGCCATCGTTTCAAAATTTCCATCACTTTCAAACTTTTTTAAAATCATTACTACTGGTGAAACAGACACGCCAAAATTTTGTTAATAAAAAAACAATTATAAATATTTTTCTGGATTAAACATTTAATCCTTTTTTTTAACGTAATTAAATCTAAATCATTATTTCGCGGCCCTCGTTAACTGACATCTGCCTGTATGTTAGTCTGGTTTTAAATTAAATTTCATTGAAAACTGTTCCCACTTCAGTCAGGCTGTGACAGCAGAAATATTTGAAACCAAAGTGATGGAATTTGAAGCACTATTCAGCATAGCCGCTTCCAACAAACACTTCACAGTCGTTAAACGTCAAGTTTGTGGTTGCAGACGACCCTTAACTTAGCTGTTTATTTGTCTGCAAAACGCTTATAAATTCATTTATTCTTTTTCAAAACAATAGAGAAAAATAATATTGAGGGGGAGATTAAGTTATAATGAAATGAACAAAAGAATCACTTCGTCATTTGGCTTTCATTAAAAAAAAAAAAAAAAAATAAATAAATAAAAAAAACAGCTAAGCAAGAAACAGGATTCTACTAAAATATTAAACGGTTTTTAGATACTGTAATGTTACCAGTTAAAACAGAAATTAGACATGGAAAACGACTATTATGGCCTACCGTAGGTCCATCTATTTATTCTTCGTCCCCTACCCAAGAATGTAGCCAGCAATCACACGGTACAACTACTATGAAATTGAACACTAATATATATATTAGATAGTAGTTCAGACCCCCTTCATGAATATATCATCCACAACCACGATTTTTTCGTTCCTAACCTGATTCTGTCTACTGATATTAGTTATATTTTATGTACTTTACTGTTTTTCTTAGAAGAAAAAACTCATATGTTGAGTTTCTCTACTCTTCTCTTAAGAAGAAAAAAAATCATAAAAGTCACTGTAAAACCCCTACACAAATAACTTGGGTTTGTATTTTGTAAAGTTTTGATAATATGTAATGTTTTTTTATCTAATTGTTTTGTCAAAACTACTAAAAGCGCGGTTGTGAAACTGAGAAAATACAAAGACAAAGAGTAGGGTAAAATAGTGCTTAGGTTGCTGAATTCGTCAAGAAGAAAATTTTCGTCACTGAAAAACTAACTTTACAATCTACTTACCTATTTAAACCTCTCTGTGATTCCGATATACCGTATGTAGGTAAGCGACCATGCCTTCGCTAAGATGTTGCTCCCCTAATTCCAGTATCTTACTCCTTACTTAAGCCTACGCTTCCCCACCTCTTACCTATGACTATATGAAAAATTGATAGTGTTTAGACTTGTTCTTTTACATATGAGTCATGATCTGTTTCTATAGCCCAGACCAGGTAAGTTTGTCATTTATTCTTAACCCTGTTCGGATCCTAGATAGCTGATTCTACTGTTCGTCCTGAAAACATGTATAATCGTTTACATATTTAATATTATCATAACATTTACTAACTCTAAACCACCATTAGTTTTTCCTTCTGCCCGTCATTACCTATCCTTAATTCTATCTTATCCTATTCTCACTAATCCTGTTCATATACTATATTGGCGATATTAGCCTAGATTATACTGTTCGTTCTGAAAACATATATTATCTTAGATTCCATGTGCCAATTTCATAAAAACATATACAAGCTCCAAACCACTATCCATTTTCCGTGACTTCATTCAGCAAAACCTGTCCTTATTGTTCACGTTGGCCCTGTTCACATCCTAGACAAAAGATAATTATCTAGATTATAATCTTCATCTTGAAAAGATATGTTTGAGTTTACTTAGTTACCAGTTCCAAACTACTATTCGTTTCCATCTCTTCTTTTTACCAAAACGTCTCCCTATTGTTCTCATTATTCTTATTTAAATCCTTCATTGGTAAAATATTAGTTTATAATATAATATTAGTCCTGAAAACATGTCATTATTCACTTATTTACCAGTTTTTTAATAACATGTACTATTCCACACCAGTATCCGTTTTCTATCTCTTCTTTTCAGCAACATTTGTTCATATTGCTCTCATCATCCTGTTCATGAACAGGTTTTATATTTTTTTCTTTATCAGCTCAATTAACACAAATTATAATTGCTGAAACAAAAAAGTATCAGCATAAAAATGCTTTAAAGTACAGATCAAAGGTTACTCCCGGTTGTGTAAAGAAATGTAAACTAATAACACACTGTAGGTCTTCCCTCAGATCGTGTTGCACTGTTTTGTAACAGAGCGGTAATAATGAAAGTGAAATTGTTGCTTCACCGGTAAACAACCAGATGACGTTGCAGATAAAATCCGAGTTCGCGTGTCTTATCATTGAATATTTCCAAGGACTCGCACGCACCGCTAGGGCTATTCCTGTCTAATTGAATACAAGATTGCCTTCCCAAAGTACACCAACGTATTATTTGTTGGAAAACTTGAACCGTTTTAACAAGCTTATTATTAGAGAATTAGCATACAGCGACTTGCAAGCACTTCTACAGTATTTATTTATTTTGCACGATATACTTTGGCTATCCCGGTATAGGCCTATACTTATTTCTCGCAATGCATTGAGTGAGTTTGTACGCCCGATCTCCAGCTTGTGATGTTGGGCTTATATCACGTCCTTATTTTATGATGACATTCAAGTTTTCTTCAAAAAAATACTGTTTTGGTAACTTTTGCGTTTTAACTGTAGTCTCGTCATTTGATTACGGTGATTATTTTATTTCTTTGTTTTATTGTATATTTATGTTTCCACAGACTGTAATCTGAAATGCCTGAATGCAGTTCATGTAGGTCACTACATAATTATGTAGCCTACGTAAAATCAGGCGAATCAATTGTTTAACTTTCTAAAAAGTCTCATTTTCCTTCTCTTATTTTTCAGGTCTATGTTAAACGCCATTTGCTCTATTTACTTATAAACTAGATGATTATTTATATTTCATGAGTTTATATCGCTATAAATTATATTTATATCCATAGCCTATGTCTCCATATAAACCTAGTTTCATTTTAGTTATATTTCCTATAATTATAACCATGCAACAAAAAAATTCAAGGTAACATTTTAGCTTTCATCCGATCTTACTTCACCTGAACAAATGTTGACCAATCTTTGCTTAAACCTTCCATTGCACCTTCCTTAAGCCTTGTTGAAACGAGTCTCGCCAATTATCCCCGTCATCGCCCGTTGTTTAGTCAAAATACGCTGCCTTTTTCGTGAGGACATCTTTCGCACTGGCAATTTCGGCTCAGAATGTTGACCTTATTGCGGAAAACATTCAAGAGCCTAATAATATCTTGTTAGTAGCAAAATGTGGTCGGTAAACCTTCTGCTCACAAATATTGCGGGGAAATGTCTGCGTATTTCAGTAGACCCATACCTCTAAATGTAATTTTAGTTAGCATATTTTGTCTGTGATGTAAGAGGAATATGCAATGTAATACATTATAACTTGAGGGCAATGTAATACATTACCATTTACTTGAGGGCAGATATCAATGTAGTTTCTAGGTAGGTATAACTAAAACAACCTACGAAGCATAGGGAAGGTCAATGAGAAGAGATTGTGGGATCAAATCACTTAGTAGAAGATATAGAGAGGAATCATGCCATCATGAGTGGTGAGTCATGTACTTGAAGTAACCCTACTCTCTAACTTGGACATAGCGATGTCTCTTACATTCCATTGAAGGCACGGATAAGGAAGGGGTTGGAATTAAGTTAACGAAAAAAGAACGTAATAATCCACTGTTACTGTTAACAGGACAAACCTATGCCATCGCGTGGGCAAGGTCGCTTATTCGAAGTAGACCTACTCTCTAACTGGGACATAGCGATGTCTCTTAGATTCCATTGAAGGCACGGATAAGGAAGGGGTTGGAATTAAGTTAACGAAAAAAGAATATAATTATCTCCTGTTACTGGTAATAGGACAAACCTATGACATCGCGTGGGCAGAGTCGCTTATCCGAAGTAGACCTACTCTCTAACTGGGACATAGCGATGTCTCTTACATTCCATTGAAGGCACGGATAAGGAAGGGGTTGGAATTGAGTTAACGAAAAAAAGAATATAATTATCTTCGCTTATCCGAAGATTAACTATTCTCTAACAGAGACTTAATGAGGTGTTGACCCGCCACCAGGAGTTGAATGTAAAACTTTCCTGTTTTGAATTCCATCCGTTATATTGATGATACACACATTTTCCCAATAACACAATGACACTAATGGGCGTCGATACCCTTTTTATGTGTGTGTGTATATATATATATATATATATATATATATATATATATATATATATATATATATATAAATATAAATATATACATATATATATATATATATATATATATATATATATATATATATATATATATTGTAGTATTATTTGTTATTTAGCATTGAAGTGCTTTGCTATTTGTACAAAAAAAAACAACAATATCGATGCTTATTTTTAGTATAGGGCCTATATTAAAGAATTTAAAATATGATTTAATTTTTGTTTTTGTTTTAAGTGTAGGGTTTTTGATATCATATTTCAAAAATAGTATTTACCATAAAAATGTAAAACCATTGAAAAATAACAAAATTGTTTCTTAAAAAACATATTTATTCCACCAACAAAATTATATTATATTATTTCAATGTAACGTTACTTGACGCACTTTGCTGCACCCGAAATAATAATTTTCTAATAAGGAAAAAAATCAAACATGTAAATAATTATATTTATATCTAAATTATTTACTGCAATGCTAGAGGATAGGCAATGTTTTCTTCATTACATTAGTCTTATACACATACAAGTTCTAGTTGTCCCAACACGTCGGCACGCGACATATAAAAGTAGGTGATCAAATCTCGATTATTCCTAATTTAATCCAATAATGGTCTATGATTGTCTTTGTGCGTTGTTATGGCTATTTCGAATGCAAGACACAAGGAAAATTCTAGTCGTTTGAAATTAAAAGTAGATCTGATGAAATCATCAGTATTGATGGAATTAAGACCATCTCGCCTTTGAGCTTGTCACCTCTGATTTCTGCCCAGATACAGTTTTGGTATCAGTTTTTTTGTGGTTAATCTGATTCCCTTGCACAGCTTTGGTGGATTCAATTTTAGCAAGAGTATTATCGGCGATCCGACTTTTAATATCAATAAGTGTGAAAGCAATAATTGTACATAGAATTTAGCAATTGTAAACAATTTTAAATAATTTATTAAAAACGTATTTTTATTTTTATATTATTTATATGATTATTTTAAAAAATTAAGTAACGTTAGTATGGATTTACATTTTAACATTACACTTATGGAAGGCTGTACTTATGGTAGGAACTATCCTTAGCCTCTGGAGTGGAGCCTTGTGGATGGATCTTCACCAAACGTCATAAGAACCATCTTAGGAATATGTTGAACATTCCTTACAAATTTCATCAACTTCTGTTCAGTGGTTTAGGTATTCATTAGACATATACATTCACACACATATATACTTACATCGGTTTTTGTACCATCATAGGCCTCTGGGGCGAAGCCCTGGGGATGGAGCTAATGCCAAGCTTCACAGGAACAATCTTGGGAATATATTAAATAATCCCTCCAAATTTCATTAACTTTTGTTTGGCGGTTTAGGCGTCAATAAGATAGGCCTACATTTATATATATATATATATATATATATATATATATATATATATATATATATATATATATATATATCGGTTATCGTGTTTACACTTTGCTATTACTACGTTGACGCTTTAAATAATTCTTATATTTTACTATATTTTAGGGCTTTTCATACCCTTGTCCCGTGTTCAAATGTTTTTTATTCATGTAGCTATTAGGTTACGTAAAGTTACACTGCTAATAAAAACTGGTTAAAAAACTGTTTAAATTTGAAAAGGTTACAATTTACATAAGGATTTTCTTCTAGCCGGTTAACAGTTTTTACTTTCATTGATGATCGGCTAGATTTTTACTTTAAAGAAACAACTTACCGAACTATTTTAATGGTTCAACTATTTGAACTTACCAAACAATTGAAGCAGATCTGTGAAAAATATACTTTATGTATTCATGCGTATCTCATCAGCGACTCGGTAGTTTTTTCACAATTTCACTTTAATTACAATAGCGGCAATAAGAGTCACTATCGTCGGAAATCCTTATCTTAACATAAATTACACCATTATATGGAGCATATTATCCAGAAACATTCGGTGTTACTAATTTTTTAAATTTAAAAAATTAACTGAAGTTCTAAGAACGAATGAACTAAAGAGCTTTAGATGTACAGATCTGAAAATTTAAAAAGCTAACAATCTTTCATATTCGTACTGAATAAGAAACAATAAATTATTTGATAAAACAATGTCAACTTCTGAAATATATTCATTTATTCATGAAATTAGTATTTTGTTGAAACGCTGGTCTCTTTCTACAATCCCAACTTTATCAAGATTCCGGTCTTATGTTTTGTCTCTGCGTATTAGTAGTATCATTTATCATGTGTATCGTCTTCTGCCCCCGATATTTCTTCTGAGGCTTACAACTTCTTAATGAATTTCTTGGTATTTACGACTTTCAGTATTTTCATAAATTATAATATATTAATGGGTTTATTGTTGTATATATAATGATGGGCAAAGTTTTAGTTGAAATATACACACAAATATTTTTGGATATGTGTGGTATGTTTCATTTTACTCAAATTTGTTCTTGGGTACGACCTTTTGTTAACAGTAATTATTATTTATTCTATTTCAAACTCATTTATTCCTTTCTCTGTTTCCTGCAACCTCACCTATATAGGCATACTATTGGTTTTTCGCTATAGGCCTACACTAATTCAAGAAATTGTTCGCTTTCAAACGTTCAAACATGATTGAAAATATCTGCAGAAATATTGCCAAGGTTGGATTGATTTTGCTAACCTCATTAGGCTGATATAAAAATGAGATTTCTAGAATATGAGTAGTTAACGCAGAGTATAATTATTCAGTTGACTGCTTATATATAAGCGCTTACGTTTACCATAACTATTAGTTGTTGAAGTATATATGTTTAGCTTACAACTTCACTGTTTCCAAACTCTCGCTACAGGATTTCCACAATAGACTTTCAACAAGTTTGTTTTAATAAATTTTGCTCTACAGTTTTAAATCCTATATATATATATATATATATATATATATATATATATATATATATATATAACATTTACTCTTTTTCTGAAGATACGAATGATTTCCTAAACGTTAGAACATTCGTATATTTCTAGTCATTTTGATGTTTGCCTAAACTGACTTATTCAAACATTAGAGAATCGTATTAACTGTCGAAATATTAACGTGAGGAAATTGCTGAAACGTGTCAAATAAAATTTCAGATATAAATCTGAGATATGAATGTACAAAATAAAAATGCAACTAATGCAATGAGGAAGAGAAGGTAGGATATTGGGGACTACCGTAGTTTTTGCAGTAGCTGTCTTTTTTAATACAGGCTGCAGGTAGGGGCAGGATCAGAGCTGTAGCTACTTAGTTGACAAAACGAAGAGGAACGTTTCCATTGGGAAGGAAGGTGGACAGAGGTGTTTTTATTTAAACTGTTGGAGGAATGGATAACTGAGTTAGTTTTTTGGATTTTAGTTTTTTTTTTACAAGTTGTACATATAATATAGTTCTTAAAAATGAATTACAGTTTATTAAAATTTATCACAAATTACCTTAGGCTAGAATTGAAAATTACATAAGACTAATTTTTGAAGCCAAGAGATGTTACGACAGAGTGTAGGAGATAGATTATAGCTGAAACAGAATAACCAATGGTTCTGCATAGCTTGGAAGTTTGGAGCCTTCGAAAGGAGGGTCAAGAGGTTACAAAAAATGTTATGAAATATATTCGAACCCATCAAAGAAAATGACGAACAGCCATGAGTAAAAGCAATCGATTATGACATATCAATGTTATTTGGAATGGGACGATGCATAAAAGAAGGAGAGATGATTTCAGAATAGCGAGGGTTTAGTCAAGAAGGTTAGAGAGAAATGATACGATAATCTCCTTCATATGAAATGATCAGGTAAAAAAGCAGATAGTAGAAGATAGACGACTTGTAGATATTGCTGAGGTATAATAACGGCACAGGCAGAGGATTGTTGAAGACATAAAAAAAGACTTGGATTTTGTGGTGCTCCCTCTTTTTACCTTTTTTTGTTTTTACTCAATTTTGTTGTCATCACTCAATTTTATTCCTTCAGTATCTCTCTTTTCTTCGTATTTTCGTTCCCGTCTCCTCATCTTCGTTTCTTCGTCTTCGTCTCCTTCTCCTCATAAACATTTCTTTTTCTCTTCTCGATCGGTGCGTTACCATCTACGTTCCTTTGACTTCGTTCCTTTGTTTCCTTCTTCAGTTGTTTATCCTCGACTCATCCTCTTTGTCCATTTATGGCCTCCCCTTTATCTTCGTAGCTCGGTGTCTTGGTGATCATTTATCGTCTTCATTTCTCTGTTTCTTTGTCTGCTTTATTTCCTTTCCTTCCACTAGTCTTTATCCCTTTGCCTCTTTGGAAGAATACGTAAAAATAATTTAATAACAAAGAGAAATCAGTTACTCAGAACTGTGTGGTAAAGAAATGTTTTTTTTATCATATGTTTTTTGGGAAGGGGTGAGTAGCATTGCTTTGTAAGTAGGCGAGAAAAAACATTTTATAGGGAGATAGAATATAATAGTAACGTAAGTCTTCTCTGGCTCTAAAATGGAGAAAAAAATAACATCTCCCAGAGGCAAAGTAACAACGGTTACTTGTAACTGTAGGAGTTGTACAGAGGTTTCCATACTAGGCTCTTATAGAGATTTTAGAGTATAATTATCTTGTAATAGACATACAGATCTTAACAAGATAAATAGATTCTTCTAATTTCCATTCAACTGTTAAAATGAAAACGACGTTTCTAGAAAGCATTGTGACATTGTATTGTTTATCAAGGGCAGAGTGAGACAAAAGAAATCTCTTGTTTGCACGGCACAAGTGGCGCTGTGTTTGAGCAAAATTACCAGCTCTTTGGGCGTTGTTGTCAAACTGTTCAGCCGGAAAATTTCATCACATCGCCCTGATTTTGTTGACGTTTAGTCCTGATTGTGTAACAACTGATCGATACGTCGACCAATCTGAGATATATGTAGGCTTAATTTTTAAATATTAAAATGCCATGATTGTAATAAAATATTCCACAACTAATTCTATAATGGGTAAAACGAATTCAATTTAAAACCTTTTAAATATATTTCGTGATGGGTCGTCCTTCTCTAGGTCATACTGAGGTGAAGACGTTTAAAAAGAACCGTTACTGGATGGACTATATCTGAATTTAAATAGTTATAAGAATCAAACGGTTACAACTTTTGTTTAATATTACTTATTTAAAAAATTTGCGGAATTTAATGTTTGTGCATATCTGCAGCAACTGTAGTTTGAAATAATAAAATGAATACTAGAAATCGAAGTAATTGTTTTAAAACTTACTGAGATTTGATGTTTTTGAATATACAAAGCGCTCACCAAAATCAGACAGTGATCTTCATCAATGTTTATAAAGAATAAAACCTTGTAATTAATAACAAATTTATTTAATGACATTATCTTTAAATAACTATGAAATGGTCAAAGTGTAACCGTTTAAAATTATTGTGATTCTAGTGTGAGACTTTACTAGATATCTCTACAGCATGTAGCACCTCCTGGGTAGACACTTCCTGACAGCTGATTATAGGATAGCTTTACGTATCCTCTAAATCCCTAAATCCTAAACTCTAGGCTTGCTATCCCTACCCTAATCCATTCTATTATTATTTCTTTTATTAATATTATTATCATTTAATATTTATATTCTTTTATTCTTTTATTATTATTTTCTATTATTATCTTTTCTTTTTCCTTTAAAGTCATTTTAGTTAATCACCTTATTAAAAAAAGAAATAAAAGTCAGTGAAATAGATTATAATTAACGTTTCTCTTTAATTGAAATTTTAATTATCCACTTGTATTATTTAAGGAATACAATTTCAGATGGAAATGCCAAGCACATATGTTCGGGATTAACCGTAGGATGCCTATACGCATGGTTAATATTTAATTATAATACAAAAGTAACCTTATTTGACTAAAAAATTATTTTGAAAATAACCTTTATTCAAATCTTTTTTTCTTTCGACGGTTTGCACAGTTTCTTTCTCATTTACTGTTGCTAAAGTACTTTTATATTATCTCTATTTGTACCGTAATCCAGGAGTCGGCAACGTTTTAAGTCGGAAGAGCCAAAAATTACAATTTACAAAATGCCAAAGTTTTTAAAGAGCTACAAAATTTTTTCTTGCCAACAATAAAAAAATTACTTGCATAAATAAACATTTTGATTTAAAAAAAAATAATCTATTTATTCATAAGATAAAATATCTATTTATTCATATATGAGGAGTGTTTTTCACAACAAATTATATATATATATATATATATATATATATATATATATATATATATATATGGATTTAAAAAAAAATCTATTCATAAGAAAAAATATCTATTTATTCATATATGAGGAGTGTTTTTCACAACAAATTATATATATATTTGTAGTTTTGCAACATTGTTTTCTTGTATTCACTTATCACTTTCACTATATGTACTTAAACAAGAATCTTAATCGGTTTATGCGAGTTAACTTTTAAAGATTGGTCGTATCTCCTTCATCGGGCATCATTGGCCGGTGGATGTAGTAGACTCTACAGTCTATACATAGACTGTGGATATATATATATATATATATATATATATATATATATATATATATATATTATTGGATATACAATTTATTGGATATAAATTTATAAATGTTCTTGTATTTGAATAACCTATGTTGTTTTAATATATATATATATATATATATATATATATATATATATATATTAAGTTATTAGATAATCACTTATTATTTAAGAAAAAAATTAAATCAATTAAACATTTACCTACAACACTAACTTGTACCTCAATAAAAAAAACAATTGAGTAAATTAAATGTGAGCAATAGCTTTGCATGGTTTTAGAAAGTCTGAATAAATTTGGCTCATAACTTGTTTTAAATTTTAAACACTTTTTTAAATTTTCATTTGTTAGTTGACTTCTTACTTTACTTTTAAATATATTCATGCAAGAGAACGCCTGCTACCACGAATATGTCGATCCGAAGATAGTCAGCACTCCAAATGCCAACCTACTTATTGTAGCTATCTGGAAGACTATTCCATGCCTAGAATATAAGTGCCTCAACTCGTGGCATTTCTTTCAAAGTTGTCCACTTTTCTTGCGTTACGTACATATATTTTTGGACCTCCAAATCTTCTAACGTCTTTTTCAACTCTGTAAACTTTTCACTCCACAAAGCTTTACTTTTTCAATCAATTGCATTTTTAGAGATCCAGTATCAATTCCAAATGGCTCAATAGGGTTTTGGTTTTTATTTGTGTTGAGTGAGTCTATTGAGAATGCTAGAGTGGCTTTGTTGGCTTTGAATTGCTCAAAACTGTAAGAAAATTCATATTTATCTTTTTTATAATTGTTCTGAAGTAAGTCGTGTCAACAGTTGCACAGGTTATATTGTGATATTGATTTAGTAATTGAAAATGAAGTAATTTACAGCTCTGAATATCTTCTGCAGAAGAATTAATTTTCCTTCAAAAAGAACCAATTCTTCTACCAAAACATATGCTGGGTTTTCCTTTCCTTGCAGTTTTAGATCTAGCTCATAAAATTTCGCTGTGATACCCACCATAAAGTAAAATGTTTGCAACCATTTGTCGGTCAGGGTGATTAATGCTTTTTTTTATTTAGGAATGTATTTTTTTCATTCAAACACAAAGCAAAACACTTCAACACCTCACCTTTGGAAAGCCATCGCGCTTTTTTTGTAAAGAAGGAGGTCGGAATACTGAGTCTCCATTTAGTTTATGAATTCTTTAAACTGACGATGGTAGAGTTCTTTTGACAAGATGTTATTAATAATTTTAGTTACCAAAATCATGACCTCACCTATTTTGACCGGAAATGTTTGAACACAAAGCGTTTCTTGATGTATTATGCACTGAAACGTAAGAATTTCGTGGTTTATTTTGCTCTGAAGATACATTGTTGGCCCTTTATTTTGTCCTGTCATACTTCCTGCTCCATCAGTTGCTATTGAAACGATTTTATTTAAATCATTCTAATCGTCTTCAAGGCATTTTTGCACGGCATTCGCTATATCTTCCCCTCTAATCTGTCCCGAGAGCGGTAGCAATCCTAGAACTTTTTCTTTTGGACCTTGGGAAGACATTTACTTGACAAATAGCGTAACTTGTGCCATGTGTTTTATGTCGCAAGACTCACCTATAGCAAGTGATAAGGTAGAAGAAAGTTGAATATCTTCCACCTGCAAATATGTTACTTTTGAAGACATTTTAGCTGTTCTATCTTGTAAGTTACTGTTTTAGTGGATAGTGGCAAATCTTTAATTATTGTCAAGATTTCTTTGCAATTTTTGAAATTACGAAACAGTTTTCCAGATGCATGTATTAAGCAACCTTTGACATAATCAACATCTGCGAACGGTTTGCCATTTTTGCAATTTCTAGTGATACCGCGAAGCTAGATTGCCAGATTACCGTTACTTGGAACTTGATTGATGCTTTTATTTTTGGAGCTGGTCGACAGGTTTATTTCGCTCATCGCCGGCTGGATATTTACTAGCAAACTGAGCATGTCTTTTTAGTGAAGTGTTTCTCTAAATTCGATTTCTTAATGTGTGCGATTTTTTCGTGGCAAATGATACAAGTTGAAAAGCCATCTGAGTTGTATATGAAAGTGAACGACTCTGTCTTTATCCCGATTGATTTTTGGTCTTCTTCAGTTCTTTTTTTGTAGATGCCATGCTTGTGGTGAAGCTGTAATAAAGAATTTTTAAAATTATTATTTAGGTATCGAAAACAGCAGATAACAAGTTTTGCAATTATTTCCCATGTCAACGTATATCTGAGTAAATACATACGAGAAGCTGGGAGTAAAGAAATATAATTTATCAAAACACATTTTGCAACGATATTTCCCAAATAAAATTAATAATTCTCTAATAATTTAATTATTGAAATAAATAATTTAGGCACGAAACACTGTTTGTGTCGTTCTCTCACGAATTGAGTGACTCGTACATAGTTTTGTCGCATCCGTGGTCGCCTTCTTCGTTTTGTGATCGTCAACTGGGATGAACGAACTTGTCAGAAAGTGCTTTTCACTGCGTAGTCTGCACATTTTAGTTTTTATAAACATTAAAGAAACAACAAACTATACGTCACAGCCAAAGCACTGGTGAAGACGTTAAGCTGTCTTGCGTCGAAAGCGAATCAACACCTACCTAGAAAAAAACCGACGGCTGCGTCATTCTGGAGCTTCCGACGGACTGACGGCAGTGACGATGCGTGTCACGGGGGAGTGGTGCGCTGAAAAGCGAGTACAAATGGCTGAGAGATAGATTCGATGCCTAATCCTCGTTAATCGATTCAGAAAGATTTGTAAATGTTTTTTTTCATAAAATAAATAATATTTGCTTATGGAACTAAAGAGCGGTAGCTTCATATCCAAAGAGCCGCATGCGGCTCGCTAGCCACAGGTTGTCGACCCCTGCCCTAACCGACAGTGTTTCCATTCGTTTCAGTTCATATCATCCTAATGACTGTTCATTGCACTCTCCATAACGCTACAATACAAACGAAATACGTTAACAGTCTCTCGTAAACGTCACAAGTAGATGTGTAGTGGTTAAATTACATGTTGGATCTATACTATACCGTTGTTAATACAGTCTTGATTGCATCTCTTTTATTTTTATGTTTCTTTACTTTTACGCCCACGGTATTATAGTACTAGGATTTGTCGGTAAATTAACTACAATTCAACGAATACATTTTTTTAACGTTTAAAGTCGAAAATAAGAAAATTTACTGTCGAGTGTTATCGTCAGACGGGTAACATATATTGTAGTTATTATTAAGTCTGAAACATAATCTCCTCTCGTTTTATTTGTGTCTAAAGATAACTTTAAATGGTGAAACGTGTTTTGAACATGTAAAGAGGATCACGGATAAACGATCTATTTAAAACTTGCTGAAACATATACTAAAATGTGAACGTAAACAAACCTTACCTGCAGACAGATGGCGTTCGGGTGACAGATGCTCCTGTCTCCCTTATTAGCAGCTTGTTAGTGCGTGTGCGTGCTTCAATTGGATTGTGTAGGGTTTCCCTAAACTGAGAACTGTCTTGAAATAATGAACGAGTGACGTGCTTGTTTTCCTACGAGATTCATTTCTTCCGCCCGACTTTGCCTTAAAAGTAAAATAGACCGAAGTGATAATGTACAAGTAAAAATACAATCATTTAATGCACAAAATGAAAACATAATATAATAAACCGTTATAATAAAGAAGATATTGAAACTGTAGAAAGTAATAACATTTTGCCCAATTTTATACTAATAAAATATAGATAGAGCTAAAAAAATGAATTACAAGTTTTGAATGGATATTTCTTTGTCATAGCTATCATTAGAAGTGTAAAGAATCAGCTGATTAATGAGGCAGTGTGCTCATTATATCCGCTAGTTTCTCTACATACAGTTGTAACAATTTTGATAACGTTAGGGTTAACATATACGAAAACGTTGTATAAAATATTTTTTTACTTCTAGAATAACCAGATCAGTTCACTTCCCTCAATTTGAATTCTGACGATGTAAATATCATAAAATTTGTAATTAATAATTTTATATATAAACTGAGCCAGCAATAGAATACACGATAGCGTGTTCATATTGTTTATGTAATTTAGAATACAAAAGTATTTAAAAAATTCTATAAAAAAACTAAACAACATAAGATTCAAAATAATTTAAATAAAGAGACGTATATAGCCAAAAATGAAAATAATTTAATTGAAATAAAGAAGCTAGAAGATATAATAATATAGTATACATAATACGCAGTCATTAACTAACAGATACTGATAAAAGCGAGAAGTAGCCAAAACCTTATCATGCTTTACTGAAATGAAGGTCCAATACATTGGATTATGTGTGGTATATCTTGGAACAATAATAAGAAGAATGGATACAAAGGAAGTCCCTTAGTGATCGAACAATGTAATAGTATAGGCCATCGGCAAGAATAAAAGTCAAGTAAGCCTAACCAGAACAGATAAAAATGGAATAAATAAAGGCCTTGTTGAAAAAATATTACTGAGCCTCCCTAATTTTGTGTAAAAGTATACAATAACTACTGTACAGTAAATAAAATACGAAGTTGACTGCTTTATGACGAATAAAAGTGACACATACAAGTAAAACGAGTATAAATGCGCTCCCAGAAGATGGTCAACGTTTTCGAAACCAATGAGTAAAGAAATAAGAAAAAAGCAACAAAAGTAAGCCGAGGCATCAACTAAACGTCAGTTAGTTTAATAGAAACAAAATATTTTAAGATATGTTGTGAACGAAAATGCAGGGCTCGACTAAAACAAAATCTCCTGTGATTTATAAAATTACCTAGAATGACTCTATATCAGACGGACCCGATTTACAGTAAAACTATTTACACCCGCACGTCCAATTCCAAATGACCAAAAATAATGCTCTACGGTAAGGGTCTCCTCTGCAGTAGTTGGCACGAGGTAGAAAAAAAATAACCTCAAATGAAATACGTTAACACCAATACGCGGAAAGAGTCACAAGTCGGCACAGCTGATTGAGAAGGCAACTACAGCTGATTCAGTTTCAGGACTGTTTATTATGGCATATATGGTACCTATTTATGTCTCAGTACTGTTTAAGAGTATCTATTGATGAAGAGAGCAGTTAAGGCGTACTCTGTATGCGTGACACCATAATTCCCAAACGACCATCTACCAAGGGGTTAAAACCTTATGCCAACCTATATTCACAATCCTTTCCTATCCTTTATAGAAGATAATAGTCATATTGCCTGATCGCCTTAGAAGTACAAACAAATCGCCTATGTAGATGTAAAACACAAACAAATCATTTAAACAAAAAGTAGCCCAAATTAGAAGTTAGTTTAGTTAGGAACTCTCTTTCATTAGACTACCCGACTGTGAAAGATCTGACCATTTACAGCTAAATGGTTTACGTTACTTTACTCAATGCAATATTCCCTCAAGAGACACTTCTAAGGTCAAAAGAAAAATAACGAAAACTACCAAAAACGAGCAGGAACATTAATCTGAACATTCTGTAAAGTAATATCTGTATGTCATATAACTCGAATAGGTACTGGCAAGCATAACGATAGCATTGTAACCTTACTCTTTAACAAAAAGTAATTTAGTGTTTAGAGATAGATTCTTAATAGATCTGGGAGTTGCGTATGAAAACACAGTATTTTAGAGGGTGGCTATTTTAGAATCAGGTTGATTGCAAGTGTTTTAGTCTAGTGAAGCTAGACCAAAAAGAGGCAGTTATATCATCACCTTCGGATCGAGATCGTCAAGTACGGGAGAGTCGAGTAACGTTCTACCTTTGCAGGGACCCCACCTTAGATCCAGCCCTATGTCAAAAAGCCCTGTTCCCTTATTCCTACCTGCAGCCAGACAGACGCTGCATAACCTCAGTTGGCACCAAACTCACCCCGTCTCTGACTTAACGCCAGAACGACATCTACACTGAAACCACATCTAACTTACCAGATCACCAACTCATTTCAGTTTGTACTGACTAGTAGGTCTACGGCCTAGACGACTTAACGGGGAAAATAGTTTAAATTTGATTAATAAGAATATTAAGTAAATTTTATTGGTTTTTAAGTTGTGTACTGAAATTTAAGTGCAACACAAAATATTATTACGGTATTTAAAAGTATTTGTAAGTTTACATGTATGACAACTACCCCTTGAAAATTTTTTGCTCAGATGGAAATAAATAAAATAATTTAAATTTAAATCGTAATGAATTACGTCATAATTGTAATAACAAAGTGTAACATCAGTAAAACTCAAGCAATAACTCTATCTTACAGACAGATAGAATAAAAAAACTAAAAATTCACTACATTTAAAAGGCAAATGAAAATATCCAAAAATTGAACATAGGACAGGAAAAAAGACACACAATACAGTTATTAGATTTGAAACTGAAACTTCACTTAACTACATTAAGCCATCTTTTATAAAGGCTGTTCTAAATCATCTGTCATCATTTCACACATCTTCGTGACAAAATTTCAACACACATTTGTATTCTGTGTTGTTTCAGTGATATTTCCACCCTCCATTTTTCTTCGTGTATTGCACCCTTACAAAGGGGGCGAAGGGTGTGGGTCGAAGTGTTGCGCCCCTAGAGGCGACGCCATTAAGACAAATCGAGATTTTCAAGTTCTCGCTAATGGAAGGGAAAATAAAAAAAAAGAGTGCACGTAGTATTTCTGCAACTCGTTTGGTAAAAGGCTCATTTTTTGTGCAGACATACATCATCTTTCTGGTTTGAACTATCCAGTTATTCATTTCATTTACTATATACATATATATATATATATATATATATATATAAAATACATAAATGTCTATATATAAATAGATAAATGAATAATATATATATATATATATATATATATATATATATATATATATATTTATATTTATATAACCTAAGTTATTTAAAATATATCCTTCCTTTAGGTCTCACCTTTAGGTTTCTAAATAACTAACACCAATAGCAAATTTAACATCACTTACATTATTCCTGACATTTATAATTACTCCACAATATACTAAATTACCTAAAACTATTTAGTGACAATATTAATTGCTTAACTAATATTACAATTACTGAAAAGGTGGACTCTTGAAGGTTTATGTTTTTTTTACAATAAAGTTTAATAATTACAGTGTTAATTGCTCTTTCTCTCGGGTCGTTATTATGGATCTTAAATAAATTAGAAAGTGATGAAAAAAACTAGATTATTATTTTAATGAATTAAAAATTACTCTGAATTTATTCTTTATAAAGTTCTGTTGGCTAATTTTAATGTAAGAAGGAAGTACTTATTGTTTGTTGAGTTCCTGGAATCTTGACCGTTGATAGCTGCTTCGCTGCACTTTTCACATAACTAACTTTTTACAACATAACTAAAAACAATTACAATTCCCTTAGTTCTAATAAACAAAATTTATTCCTTTCTAACATTGCTGACACTTGGTCCCCCCCAATACGTCTGCCCTCTTCTGAAGTTCCTCTCTGTAATGTATTTTAGTTAATTTGGTTATCCCCACGCCCATTTAAAAGAGCTTTCTGTAACGGAACAGTGTTATTATAACCCAGGTATTTTGGTCCTTGGAAACTCCTACCTTAAACTACTTGAATCCTTTTTTTGTAAAGGGTTGCCACAGGCCGTTTATGACTACACTTAAAATAGAACAATGGTTAAGTACTTTGTCCGTATTTTAGTAACTATTGTTTTCGATATTGCTTAATATTTCTTCCTGGATATCAACTACTTATTCCCTAGCCTCATACGTTTAAGTTATAATATATATATATATATATATATATATATATATATATATATATACACACACACACACACACACACACACATATTTGTATACATGTATGCATTCATGTTTGGTTTTGTGCGAGTGTGTGTGTGTGTGTGTGTGTGTGTGTGTGTTTGTGTGTGTGTGTGTGTGTGTGTGTGTGTGTGTGTGTGTGTGTGTGTGTATGTGTGTGTGTGTGTGTGTGTGTCTGTCTGTCTGTGTGTGAATGAGCGTGTGCCAGGCAAGTGTGTTTGGTTTATGTGTAAGTAATTTATATATGTAAATGTGAGTTATGAGAATATATAATACAAATATTCACTTTGGAGCTTATGAGTTATATTCATAGATAACAGCGGTTGAAAAGAATATTTTTTTTTTTGACCCGGAGGAGTTGATAGCAGCACCTTAGGGGAGTTAGTTCTTACTGAAACACCGAAGTACCTAGCGCACGTCTTGGCTGGCACTGCAAAGTTATATTTTTTTATGTGTTACTAGTTGTGATCTAACTAAATACTGGGATGCTCTCAATATTTGGGGAACAAATGGTGCGCACTGTCACAGTATCTGCGGATACTGGATGTTCGGACACAGCACATATGCCGGTGGAAACCTGTGATGTCCCCAGCCAATGTATACATAATGCAGTAATATGTATTATCTACAACAAAATACTATAACATTCGTAGGATGCTATGTAGCTCTTTATACTGTACGCATATAACACCGTTATTTAGCCCCTGATTAGTGCCATTCCGTATTTTAGTCCGTATGGCGATACTATTTAACCAAATTTGGAGATTTTTAATTCTGTCACTGCTAGCTAACATTTACTAAAACTCTCGTAGTGCTGGTATCGCCAAACATAATTTTCTCTACGTACCCTTTGAATACTTCCTTACTAGTCAAGGCTAATTCTTGATGGTTGAGCTTTATACAATATAATGGTTGAACTATATAAAACAATATGTTCCTACTATGGCGGCTTTGGAAGCACAAAATAACGCTGTCTTCATCGAACCGATTTGTAAATGTTTTTGAATTTACAAACCTATCTATTTTACGAGTACCGTAATGGAGTTGTATGTTTCAATTTATAATGTTTAGTTTTAGCATATACTATTATAACACATATAACTTAGTAATTAAGAAAAAGCCCGGGCTGGACTGAACAACTACTGAAAGTACACCATTTATATTCATTTAACTTGCTTTCTTCATTCTTTATTGGCTGTTTTTTACTATGTTTGAAATTTTGTTTCTATAAATTTCAAAATGATGAGCACGTAATAAAAAAACACTAAAACAATAGCACCACTATCTACGATAAATTTAAGTGATATATATCTTACTTGGTACATTTGCGAGTCGATATTCGAGAACTATTAATTACGTGGTTTCATTTTCAAGCCTATTTTTAAACTGACGGGCTCTTGCAATTGGCAGGCCTGTAGGAATTCCATTGTCACGTGGTATAACGGTATTTTGAAGTTAGTTTCGTCTTCGGATTAATATAAAATTGAACAATTACAATTCAAATTTAGTTACACACGCCATCAAAAATAGCCACACATTTTTCACCTTAGAAAACATACATCTAATCAAAAAAGTACACAATTGCCTAAAAATGACAATTTTGAGACAACTGCAATTTTATAAACATAAAAATAATATAATAAACAAACAAGTACAAATAACATTAAAAAATGATAAATTATGTAACTTAATAGATAAAATACTCTCAAGAAAACACAAAATTAACCTTCCATACAGTGAAACCAAAAATAGAACATTGCCTTTAAACCACATGCCAAATACAAAAAGCTGTTAGTCTCAAAATAAGATTGAAAATGAGAGCACGTAATTAATAGTTGTAGTAAGATTCTTCTATAAGTACATTAAAGTGTAAGTTATAGGTGAATAGAAGAGAAAATGGATGCATTTATATATATATATATATATATATATATATATATATATATATATATATATATATATATATATATATATATATATATATATATATATATATATATATATAGCATTGAAAGACTCTTTTCTTGTATTCACTTATCACTTACACTTTAATGTACTTAAACAAGAATTTTACTTGTTATATATTAGTGAGTTGACTTTCGAAAGCTTATTCTTCACAGTGCTCTCATTTTCGAGCTTTAGAAGACTGCTTTCAAGACCTCTAAAGAAAGCGTTGGTGAAGATAAGTCGGACAAGGGGGTCACTCGGATTTTATATATCAAGCTAAAGTGTCGAAAGTAAAATCTATCGTGTCTAGCGGCGTAGAACCACGGTCGAGATGAACATTCTACGACAGATTTCCTTTTCTCAAATATATCTGTCGATAATATATAGTAGTTTCTCGCTGAATTGAATGTAAATTATTTTCTTAAACAGAATTAATTTGTAAAGTGCAAATATGACACTAACAGAAGACTGGTACTGTCGATTGTTATCAATGGAGACACAGATCCAGGAAGTAGGACGCTGAGGTTTAAATAAATTGTGGAAAAGTACAGGACAATCATATAATAAAATTAATTATAAATACCTTTTAATAGTAGCTAAACAAACATTAAAGTCAAATAATGCACAATCAGGAAAGAGTCATTTATGAATAAATTGATTGTTTCGGCCATAGAATTAGTCATTAATATCTAACTAAAATTTCAGATACGTTATATAAAAATAAATAAACGCTATAATTACTAAAAGAGAACAATTTTTAAAAAAATATTGGCCAAATTTTTATAACTTTTAAAAACATTCAAATAATCAATGCAAATGACTTTGCAAATGACATACATCAATGATTAACTTGGAATTCATTAAAATAAGTATGAATGTATTTATTTTGATATTTATATTAAAAAAATGATATATTATATATATAATGTTTAGTTATAAGATACTTATGAAATATCTATGCAATAGGTTTTCTATAAATTTTATCTGCTTACAAATTTAATACAGTATTAGCAGGTTTATAGAGAAGGCCATGAAGCAAGTTATGAACTTTATTCGCAAGAGATTATATGAAAAAACTCTCAAAAAAGTTCTTGAGTAAATTTAAATAGTTAAATGAACATTTTTATATTTTCTTGTCACCATTCTATTTGTATATTATTAGCAATTTAATGTAACAAATTTTTAAGTAAGAAATAAATAATTTTTGATTATTAAAATCTAACTTACTAGTTAAAAGTTTCAACTAATTCAGTATTTCAATTTCTTGTTAAACCAAATTATAAAACTAGGTGTAGTGTACCTACTTAAAACATCGTATAATTATAATACAATCTTGTTACATAGGAATGCTGTTATTGAAGCATTTACCCTTGTGAATTCATTAAACACCTCAGCTGGCATTTTGAAATAGTTAGGTTTTTAAAAAAAATAAGTCTGGGAATATATTTCATCAGCAAATCCTGCTTGATAGTCCACAGAGGCCTTTAGTTAAACATGCAACGTAGGTTAGGGTCATATTATGACCCAGTCTACTTGATTGTTTCGTCGTTAGGTGTTCCATCGTCAGGATCTAAGGTGAATCGACATATGTCATGTTTTTTCAACTGGGCGTGTTTAGGTGTGAACCATATGTCGAAAAATTTATATTTCACTCTGTATATATACAGAAATCCTTAAATCATTACAGATCACATATCTATGCATTAATATCGGCTAAGCGGGGGAAAATTATAAATGTTGGAAAAAAGAGGGACGGGTTGAAACACATACACACACACACGCACACACACACGAATATATATATATATATATATATATATATATATATATATATATATATATTTATATTCTTTTAAGAATAAAGGGTGGAAAATATATTCTGAGCTATTAATAAAGTACTTTAAATTGTTTTTATGTTTAAATAATTACAATAATTTTATGAAAGTATTGTATACACTCACACCCACTCCCACAAATACAAACACATGCTTTAGTTCTCATATTTATAAATATTCACCTACATGTACAGCATCCACCAACTGACAGCTACCGTGTTACATAATAGTATTTCAAAATACAACTGACTGTCAGCTCCGTAAGCAGGTAGGATGGTAAATTTGGATTTGTAACTAACAACTAATGGGAAATGCTTACGTAAGTGTGTTCATCTCTCCGCTGTACTGAAATTAGCTATTACCTGTGCAAGAAATCTTGATATGCACACTGCTCACTAACATGTTACGAAGAGTTGAAAGGAATAACTTTTAAAAGTCTAAATAGCTCTAGTAATCCATTCTGCCCACCGTACTCTACATTCCAGCTCACCGTAGATTATTCTGAAGTAATATTAAAATCCAATGAAAGCAGTAAAAACACTTCTAAGCGTTCTTTTAAATGGAAAAACTTTTAAAATGTATCACGTTAAACAACCTCGGGTTAACTTTGTAGGGTTCAGTTTACTTTAAATGAATAATGGAAAGTTACAACAGCATTTCCAGCTATAAGATGAATGGGAAATTAAACTGAAATGAAACATAACTCAAAGCACCTAAAGTTGAAGAAAGAATGAAAGCAGAAGTGTGAATAGAAAACAAAAAAGAAAATTAATGTATCATTTAATATTTGCTCGACTTCATGAATGTTCCAAAGTAGCAAGACTTCATCACAGACAAAATAAAATAAAATCAATTATACTACTAGCAAGTAGCCCAATACGAAATATATAGCGGTAATAGGTTAAAGAAAAAATTAAGGAATAGCTTAATTACGATATATGTAAAACATTATGCAGAGGTAGAAAAAAAAAATTATTACCTGAAAGATGAGGCTGAAGAACAATATATATATATATATATATATATATATATATATATATAATACTTTTTCTTATTTAATAATTTAAAACAACATAGGTTATTCAAATACAAGAATATTTATTTATTTATATTCTAAGCTTTTCATTGGTAAACAGTACCAACATCATCAGGAATGAAAATTACAATAATAATCTTATTGTAATTTTAGTACAATAATCGTCAGGAATTATTATTGTAATTTTCATTCCTGATGATGTTGGTACTGTTTACCAATGAAAAGCTTTGAATATAAATTAATAAATATTCTTATATTTGAATAACCTATGTTGTTTTTAAATTTATATATATATATATATATATATATATATATATATATATATATATATATATATATGCCAGGATAGAAGAATAGCTCACATGGAAATGAAAGCGAGTTATAGGTACGACAGGTATGTCTCTTGTCGCCCTTTCTATTTATCATTTCTTGAAAAAACATATATACAGCATTGATAGTGCAAAATGTTTTTACAATTTGAATGTAAATATTAAGTTAAAGCTGCGAAGTAAGTTTATTGCCTGGATAAAACATGTTACGAGAGGATCAGCTATCATCTATCAAAAATAAGAGTTGTATAAATTGAAAATGTCAGATTTATATGACAATAACATAAACAGGGATCTGGAAATCAAGAACACCCTGATAACGATGGAATAGTTTATTTCGTATTTTAGTTAAAGAAGGAAGAAGGTAGTGCTCTGTGCTTAGTGTAGATGTTGTCTGAAACTGGAGATTAAGAAAAAGTAAAAATGAGGTTTAGAAGGTTTAAAATACGAGAGCGGAACGAGTAGATAAAACTAGAAAGGAAATTGTGTAAAATAGCGGATATAGAACAGATGCAATGAAACTCGTTAAGATTAATGAAAGAAATTCATTGGTGATTGTTTAAGAATAGTTCTTTGATAATTTTCAATTATCAAAACTAAGTCAGAGGTAGAAGAATATAAGCTAGTCGAAGAATAAATGATTAAGAGGTGATGAAGGATACAACGTTTAGTTAAATCAATCATATAATACAAGTTAGGAGAAATATTGGTTATGTTAAGATTCTCTCGTAAAGCTGCCTCTGGTAGATGGACCAAGTAAGAAATTAAACTACATAAATCTGTCTGAATTTGGTATTTGATTATCCTTTTAGGCAGTTTAATATCTGTTCTTGGGTCTAAAATTACGAGCATAATCGTCGACTAAGATGAAAAAAACAATAATTCATTTCTTACATGTTTACATATAATGCTAATATATATATATTCTATACAAATTCATAATATGTGTATAAAGGTTTGCATGTTATTGTGAAAATACATTCTAAAAGTTTTTACTTTTCTACCAGTTCAATCAAGTGGGGGTCGCTCAGAGAGCGATTGTGAAGGGCAGAGCATGTTAAAATCCCTCTAAAAATTTGAAACTGGCTGTATTCCAGACGTCCATCATTCTAGGTGTACTAAAAGGGTAATTAAAGTTAAAGAAGAAATAATTTTTCTAATTTTTTGTCAACGATAATTGTCTCAAGAGTCAAAAATAAACCCTAGCCCCACAACCAATGTTCTACACAAACATTAAAAACAAAGTAAAAAAAACTAAAATATTTTAACACTATAAAAGCTAAACAGGAAATAGGATAATGCAACTAGCTAATCTACAACACCTAAAGGAATACAAGCAACATCACATGCCTCGACTCTCCTGTACTAATATATTCAAAGGAGGGAAATGCCTTGCAGTTAAACTAATTGCATTCAATACGTAGTGCAGATGTCTCTGCTCTGTATTGCATCACTTATGCTCTAAGCGTTTGTTATAGGGAACGTCGCCATAAGGCAGAGGTTTCTACATTGTAATATCAATGATTCTCATACCTCTATTAAAAAATATGGGGATTGTGCAAAATTTAATTCTGAGTACGTTTTCAGGCTACGGAAGAGGGGTACGCCGTAACCTGTAAAAATGGATAATATCCTTTTGTGATCACATTTCGCGATTAAAAAAAATGTTTAGAAAACCAAACCTAAGTTATTTCGTGAAAACCGAAACAGGATACTATCTGGGTTATTGTTATTACCACAATAGACATTAACGCATGGTTCAGTAATAAGACGTCCTTAAGCGTTAATGTTTCCAAAACCCTTCATTACGAATTAGAATAACTCTTGAAAAAACCTGAAATAACTTCATTGTGCATCAGACTTCTACACGTTGAACTCCCTCAATTAATCATGTTGGTAACGAAAGGGGGTAGTCGAAACACTCCCATTGTGGTTTCTACAATTTTCAAATTATATGTAAATTTAATAAATATTTTCAGTAATTATTAATTCATAAGAATAATAGAAGGTCAACTGAAATATTCAATTACTCAATTGATATTGATGTTGTCCACTATCATATGTCTTTATCATTTTATTAACTTCAGTTAAATTATTAGTTCAAAAGTCAAGATTAAAAGTTTTAGTATGCCTATTTATTACAGTTTCTATTTTAAACTCACGAACGATAGGGCTTTTTATAAAAAATATAATATCATGGCCCAATATGAGTTTAAACTTTTCCCTATTAACCTATATACTTTTTAAAGTTATTTATTGTTTGTTTTTGGTTTTGCTTTAGTAATTTACCATATATTTATAATTTGTGATTCGTTATATTTGGTAATTTAGTGGTTAATTATTTGAGTTATTTTTAAAATTATTTTTATTTATTTAGGGCCTATTTATATTTGCTACATTAGTTTAAATTAGCAGTACTAAGTTAATACAACTATAACTAATACTAATAACAAAAAGGTTATTCATTAAAATGTAATACAGTACCACAATCGATACCCTAATATAAAACTAAACATTTTTACTGATTCAAATCCCAAAAGTCATTATAAAATAATCCATCCCAGTTTTGTACGTTGTATTTATTATGCAATACCACGTTACCCGGGGCAACTATATCATGCCCCTGCTTTTTTATGTTATGTTGAGAAATAAATTTTTTTAAAATTTAATTTAGCATCATGCTCTTAATTCCTGTGTTTATAACCAGCCACCTGATTTATTATTGTTTATTTGTTGGCCCAAGATATTTTCTATATTTTGAGGAAATTAATTTAGTGGAGTATTATTAGAATTTCTGTGCTTAAGAAAAAATAACTTACTGATTACTTATTTAAATGTACATTATGGCACCAATAATTTACAGTTTCTATAAAAAATATTGATTTCCTGCCAGCTGACAGAAATTCCGCTGTAAAATAAGAGAAAATAAAATCTTTACAATTAACAATTGTTTAGTTTTAAGTCTAATTTTATCTCAATCACTAAAATATAATTATTTAATTTATCTCTACTGAGATTACTGTTTAATAACTTGTCTTCTATAGAATTAATTATTATGTTCGTTTTCTGGTTCTAATTTGTCAGATTTTTAAGAATTTAATTTTCAAAATTTAATTTTTAATAATGAACTAATTTGTACTTAAGTAAAATTCGAGCAAGCTTGGTCGATCCTCAGGATTCTTCTGTTCTATTTTGGATCCGGCGTGGTCCACTTGGTTTCCAAGATAACGGAGGAATTTTTCCGTTCTTGGTCAGCTGAATGTCGCTCCTTCGGAACTTGTATCTCTAACGACTTCTCGATTCCACCACCTCTTGCATTCTGGCTTCCAGATCTTGTGGCCTATCCAGCTTCCATAATTTAACTACTTTTCTCAGAATCCCAAAACTTTACTCCTGCCTCCCTGGGTCACAAAACCCATCTACCTCTTTTCGATTCTTTGACACTCCTCGTTTCTCATGGCTTCTCTTT
Source organism: Prosapia bicincta (assembly GCA_036971475.1). Classification (NCBI taxonomy): domain Eukaryota; kingdom Metazoa; phylum Arthropoda; class Insecta; order Hemiptera; family Cercopidae; genus Prosapia; species Prosapia bicincta. Next base: position 49,794,420 of record JBAIZL010000005.1, read on the forward strand.
CTATTTGTCTTGTCTAGCTATAACTTCTCTTTCCTCATTTCAGCTAATTTTGGTCGTTTTTCTTCTGTCTTGGCGAAAAAAATCCTTTGTGCATTCTCAAGAGCCTGATTTTGTAAATTAAATTTTTTTCAGAAAAAAGTGTCAACTTCAGGAACTCCACGTACTTGTGGACCTTGCCTCTCATAAAATTATCTGTCTTCTAGCTTACTTTTGGAATTCCCACTTTAATTTGTTTATGAATTTGAATGATCTTTTATTTTAATAACCTTACACAGTAATCCCTTACAGATTTACAATAGTTCCATTATTTATGCTAGATTACCTGAAAAAATTTGGTTCACTCAATACTTATTCCTTACCAGATATATTTAAAGATACTTTTATTTATATAACACAATATTATAATAACACTATATCATGATTAACACTAGTACTTTATCTTTGTGCATTATACATTCGCTTACACGAGTTAATGTCCATATATGTTCTATGACAAAATTATAAAAATACCCTGAAAATTTAAATTTTGCCAAATACTCAATACGCCTACATTACCAAGCCTTTAGCAATATGAATAAGTCAAACGCAACATCTTTTATAAATTTAGATGATTAATGGAAAGATTTCGATCACATCAATGTGAAAATATTTAACATTGAAAATTCGTTGCCCAACAATTCGGCATCTAAACAATCTCCTCTTAAGAGGCATTTATTTAACAAAATTGCAATAGTTAAACAAAATATTGTAATACAATTATAAATCAACAATATTAGAGACAGATTTATTTATAGCCAGTATTGTAATTATTTTGCAATCGCCATTAGTTGTACATGAATCCAGGTAAAACTGTAGAAATTCTACTAGAAAATTAAATATCAAAACGTCACTAAACATGTGAAGGAATAGTTACTTTGGTGAAATAAAATACATTATTCGCAATATAAAATACTTTCCTTAATTAATTTTGCAAATATCAGCAAAATCGAACACTTGACTGGTAAGTACTCCCTTCCTGTTCCAGATTATTTTAAGTAGACAGGAAGGACCCATAAAAGCATTTATACTTACTTTTTTTTCAATTGAAACTTTTCTCTTCCAGTAAATGGTTTTACCGTACTGTATGTTCAAGAATTATTTAACAGAAATGATAAAAAAAGGACATTTCGACAAGCGACCTACATTTTCCACTCTTTATTTCCTCAAAGTTTTGGCATGAGTTCATTAAATAACGGAGCGTGTTGATAGAGCTGCCATATCTTGTCCGCTGTTTTATCGCTTTCTTCGTGTTTTATGACGCATATAGCAACGCGAGCGGTTTTACGGCCCAGTTTACAGTGTATTGTAACGTACATCTAGGTGAAATAGACACAACACTTCCTCACACTATTTGCGAACGGTTTGCCAGAGCTTGGAGAAAGTTGTCCAATTTGGTGCGAATGTTTAGCAGGAGAGTAGTGAGAGGTTACAACTTTTAGAAGAATTATAAAGTTTTAGAAAATCTTGTAGGCTAAAAAATATTTTAAATTATACAGCCTTGTAACAAATTTCGTATTAATTACAAATTCTCATAAGGAAATCCTCACATAATTACAAATTACTTTTCATATAAAAAACACTCAATACTGAATTATTTGAGAGCTTTAAATGAATATAGGCTTGCTATAAACTTCAGTTGTAAAAGACTTCAGAGTTCCACTACTTTATTTGTGGAACGTGTTTTTGGAATCTTAGTAATTTGGTTAAAAATCATGCGAAAGATTTTTAGGATGAAACAAAATTGTTAAACTGAAAATAATGATTTCTGTAAGATAACTTAGTTATCAAAATAACATATTGGTACTTCTATTGTGGGATTTCTGAATAATTGTATATTGCTGTGAATAATTATAGGGTCGTGGTTTAAGAGCGATCATATAACCGCCAAACTACCTCACGAAGTTGACCTCGAAAGCTACCTCGACAGAACAATCACATTTTATAATACTTATGTCAATAAATTTCAAGATAACAATAAGTGAAAATGTATGGCTGACTTATGTTTCACTTGTGAGCCCAGCCCATTAGCAGAAACAAAAAAGCCTCGGAGTACTACTGCATTGAATGGATAAAACTTGTTTCAATGAGCATACGGCAAAATCACCAAATGTGTGCGCATGGAGTCTATTCAAAACGGAATGTTGTTTATTAAATCACTGTTTCTAATCATTGTAAAACTATAATTTTATTATTATGATATTACAAGTTATATATATATATATATATATATATATATATATATATATATATATATATATATATATACATTTTCTATTAATTTGATTATAAATTATTAATGGATTTTCTTATAAACATTTACTATATTTATTAAATTTTATTTACTTACAATTTACGTCATATTAGTTTATTTTGCATACCAATATTTTTTATATATGTATTGAAAATGTGTGTACGGGTTGGTCTATTAAATTCTTATATTTTTTCAGTTCCATTACGTTTTACTTAGAAATGAAAAACAAATGTTTCTGTGCATAACTTAATGAAAAATCATTGATATCGTAGGGATCCAGGAATTACTCATCTAAACGATTATATCTGGATCCCGTTGGTCTCTTAAAGGATTAATTTTTTTATAGTGCTCTATTTTTGTAATTTTTCTAACTTGTTTTATTGTCATAATACTCTATTTTTCAAGTGTTATTTTGTATAACCGAATTATTGTAATTAGAAGTTCTAAGCTTGCAATGGATTCATTCGTATATAACTATAGATAAAATATGGAATGTCGTAATACTTAATACAACACAAAAAATAAAAATTAATATAAATGCACGTTATATGTAATACACAATGTATAACAGCATTATTGTAATTAGAAGTTCTAAGCTTGCAATGGATTCATTCGTATATAACTATAGATAAAATATGGAATGTTGTAATACTTAATACAACACAAAAAATAAAAATTAATATAAATGCACGTTATATGTAATACACAATGTATAACAGCATTATTGTAATTAGAAGTTCTAAGCTTGCAATGGATTCATTCGTATATAACTATAGATAAAATATGGAATGTCGTAATACTTAATACAACACAAAAAATAAAAATTAATATAAATGCACGTTATATGTAATACACAATGTATAACAGCATTATTGTAATTAGAAGTTCTAAGCTTGCAATGGATTCATTCGTATATAACTATAGATAAAATATGGAATGTTGTAATACTTAATACAACACAAAAAATAAAAATTAATATAAATGCACGTTATATGTAATACACAATGTATAACAGCATTATTGTAAATAGAAGTTCTAAGTTTGCAATGGATTCATTCGTAAATAACTGGTAGTTTGTCGAATATCAATTGTTACTTTTTGCATCAAGGGAATCAGATATTTTTACATCACTTATAAAGTTCTGCGAATTCACTCAGTATCTAATGTAAATCATTACGGTTTACATGGTCGATTAGACTATCTTATCCCTACTTCTTGTAGTAATAATAGATAGAAACCTAACCGTAGGCAAAAAATAAGGAAATACTATACTCATAGAAGAAGGGACAAAATGAATTCTAGGTTTTCCAAGTAGCTGCGGTTAGGGTGCATACCTCTCTCTAAACTACTCGCCATTGGGTTTTTACTAGTGAACAAGACAATTTCAATATAATAAGATTCTGTTATATTCTGTTACTGTAAAATGTATTTACTTATGCTGAAACAGAAACTCGGAGATTCAGAAGTAAAATTCCAAAGTTTTTTTAAAACAAGGAAATGTGATTTTTTAATTTTTTTCATGGCCCTTCCATATCCTTTGCTTTCTATTCCATTCGTTTATAACGTAGTCCACGCCAGGTGGTTTTAGCCCATTCTATTTCTTCCACGTGTAAAATGATTCCCTTATTATCTCACTACAAATGTGAAACCATTATTTTTTGAAGTTTCGTCGCCGCTATGGCATCTGCATCTCTAAACAACTGACATAACTCACGTTTTATTTGTCTTCCCCATCGGCTAGACGCTTCATATTATTCCTAATATACTTTTATTAAAAACGGCTTATACTTCTTTATTATAATTCAAATTACCAAGGTAATATTGCTAGCACGCTTACGTTTTTGTGTGTGAGCACACTATTTGTGTACCTTTCATAAAGGTTAAATGAAAACATTTCATTTGGGTTGTCAATTGGAGACAGTAAAAACTATTGTAATTGTATTCACTACAAAAAGGCCTAGGCCAGGGATTTTAAGTCACAGATGGGATCAAACCGAGATGGAATTCAATAGGCTTAAATTGCAGCCTTAACCAAAAAAGAAACAAGTTACTTGATGTGTGCTGACTATTGAAAATTTACTTTCAAAAGCATTGCAGTTATATAATAACCAATATAGTAAAAACATTTAAATATGTAAATATATGTTTATCTCTTTGTAGGACTGTGCTCGGTAAGCAATGAAGATTTTATATTTTAAAATTAAAGATTTATTTAAAAAAATCTCTTTCTGTGTTTAAAAAACATCTAAGTAATGAAGCATTAGATGATATTCGTAGAAATAAGAACACAAATGCGATCTCACGCTTTTTAAAATATTATCTGCTCGTAGCGTTTGTCTCATGTAATTATAATTAAATTTGTACATCAAACGGGAATGTTTCTAGTAAGCCGTGTAAGTTTGCTCTAGCATGCGGACACTAGTTATATAACAATTTTTAAAATATATCGAAAAAGTAAAATGTATGACATTGTAGCCCAGTCTATTCTCTGTGGATTTTCAGTGCCAATTAATATTGTGTCTACAGTTCACCCTCAACCCTTGCAGTTAATTATAACCACCCCATCCCAGCTTGTTAGTTAATTCAATATGAATTGGCCCGTCACATTGGAAGAGAGACCGATTCAGCATCGATCTGTCAAGTTTAAACTGTACGCTGGACGTGTTTTATGTTGGGTTAGTCGGTGGAGATTTTAATGAGTGTTGTTCGATAAGGATATAGTCCCTGATTCCCATCCAAGCTTACTTTCAAAATCTAGTTGTCCTTTCTTATATAAGGGTAATATATACTCGTTCTTTTTTTATTTGTTCATTCTATAACTATACACGGTAAAAATTTCAGAATATCATTTGTTCAACGATATTTGCTTACTAGTGTTCGTATCTTCTTCTGCACTTCAATTCTCCATCGGGTTTTGTCCTCCAACCACCTTCAACACTTCAAATATTCAGAATTTCGTCTTTTAGACTATATTTTGCATAACTCTCACTCATTCTTACAGGTTTTCCACCAAATTAAATATGAATGGGGAAAAAGCGAAAAATTATTTGAGTTTACAAATTGAGAATGACGTATTTTTGCCTTACCTACTATTGTCAAATATTATTTTTAGTTGTTAACGCGTTTCGGTGATCTTTCATTTATCAGAGCAACAAACTTACTCTTTTCTCAAATACTGCGTATATTTTGCTCTGATAGACGGAGGGTCCGATATACGTCAAAAATAATAATTTGACAATGCTAGGCAAAGCAAAAAAACATTACACTTAATTTTTGTAAAATTAATTACGCTGTAATATAACATTTTCACTCAAGCTATAAGTAATTTAATAAATTATTAATTAACTGGGCATTCATGAACTTTGCATATTGCAACAAATGTATTTGTACTGTTAGTTTATAGCTTACATTTAGTATTACATGTATTTTGTTTTGAAAATAATTTCATAATATCCTCCTTTGGTGTTCTGGTCCTTTAGTGGTAGACAAACGTATCAGAGTATCATTTACTTAATATTTAATGTGGCTAACTCACAGAGTTCAATAAAGCACAGCACTGCCTAAATATGGCGGCATTCACTTACTCTGTTGTTGTAGCTGTGTGGTTTGATTTATATATGATTCCTACTAATACTGCCGCTTAGACTCAGGGCTGTTTAATCAGCTTTCCGTGCCTACTACCACACACCTTGTGTCTGAAGCACGGGTGAGGGTTTCTTAGTTTAGGCTTCTATGTACTTTATAAATTATGAATCGTAGATCTAGGCTGAAGCAAGATATATATGCCATAGGAATATACAGACGAAGATACTGAGATGTAAGAAGAATTGATTAAGTGAGAAGCGGAGACTTTAAGAAAAGAATGAAAGCCACTGAGATCACGCTAAACTGTACAGAAGAGGATCTTCAACTAAAGTATAAATATCTAACACGGTCACGGTGACAGGTATCATGTTTCCCACGATCATCGATTACAATCGGTAGAATAGGAAGAAGGCCGCAAAGTTCGTTACGAGATGCGGTGATGAGGTGATTGGAAGTAATAGCATGGAGACGAAGTGAAATACTCGCACGTGAAATGGAAAGTAATTTTCCAGCAAATACCTCAATTCATTTGTATACGAGCATAAACCACGCACACTTGAAGAACTAAAGGAAGCAGTTCATGCGGAAGTTGTTCAAACTGACAGGGAAATGTTAGAGAGAGTGGAAGCCAACTTCCGAGAGCAGCTTGAGAAGTGCATCGCTCAAAACGGCCGTCAGCTGGCAGATGTTGGTTTCAAACACTAACTATGTCAATTGGTAATATAATATCAGTATTATTTTGTAAATTAGAATTTGTTTCATGCACATGTAACAATATATTGTTTATTTGAAAAACACCGCCCTTCTACCTCACACTGTATACTGTATATTTTTATTCCCATTGGTTTATTGTACACTGTTAGAATCTTCCACAGTGTAAGAAATCATCTCCAGTGTTAGAAAGTACATTTATATTAATTTTCCTCTTCAAGTAGGTTTGATGCTTTCCGCTTTGTTTACCCTAAACCTAAGCAATTTTCATTGTTACACTAAAACAGTAACTTGTGACAAATTTTATCACCTCTCGAAATTTTGGTGACATAACCATTACGTTTACTACATGCTTAATAATTGACAAAGTACTTCATTGATGGACATTACTTTACTATTTCCCCGCTTTATTGCCTGGTAGAGATGTGAGGAGGATACTAAATTATAAATAGGATTAATGTAGGAGTATTTGAAAGTCTTCTGGTGTGGGGATAGCGTCTAAATCATGCAGGTTAGCATCCCTAAACTTTGTCAGCGTTATAGAAAGGACCATGACATAAGAATTTCTTTGACGAATGGTTAGTCTACATTCAAACAAAACAGTCAAAGATAGAAAAAGATCGTCTTATTAAAATAGAACCTAACAATGTTGTATACACGACCTTTTAGGAGATTTGAATTTAAAGACGCTGGTGAAACTATCCATCAGAGAATAAACCACATGGTTTATTATTTTTATCGTTTTATATTTTCTTCATCCACTTTAGTAATTTATATCCTTAAACCTGTACGTCTACCAATTTATTATTCATCTTCCTATGTATTCTCTTCTTTTATTTAATTTATTTAATAATAATTCTTCATATGCTCTCTACTTTATCACTATACTAATTATTCTCTCCATCCACTTATTAAATCTCCTTCGCATTGTAACTCTTCATCTAGTCTTTTAATTTTTCTCTCGCTTCCCACTCTTTATTCACTTGTACAATTATTCTTCCTCTCTATATTTACGGTTTAGATTAGTCTCCGTATGACCTTTCTTTATCCACTCTGTTAATGCCTCTTCTACCTTCTCTCTATCCACCTTGTAAATTTATATCTATATGTTCTTTTTAATCACTTTTAGTAAGCAATGAATCTAACCATGTTATTTCTATATCCGCTCTGGTAATTCATCGTAGCGTACCATTGGTTATGCACTTTATTAATTTTTCTATCCATACTTACTCTTTAACCACCCTATTGCATCATTTTTTCATTTGTTATCTTCAACTATGAATTAAATCTTCTCTGTGTGCTCCATTAAGTGCACTCTGTTAACTCATCTCCCTGTACCTCCCTTTTTTTACTCTGGTAATTTATCTCCGAGCATTTTTTTTCATCTGCTCTGTTTCATATCCCAAGCCCTTTATAATTCTATATGTCTATATAGTTTTTTAGTACAATTTTGTAATTTTTATGTCACACAAGTGTTAACACTAGAGTGATTTGGGATAATCTGGTTAGTTTTTGTAGTTTTTCTAGATATATAGTATTAAAAATTTCAACTTTCTCTTAATATATTGGAAAGAAAGCCAGAATTACACAGTTTACTTAAACAGAATTCGGACTAGCGAAATGAAACAAACGGATCAAATAAAAGAAAAAAAAACATTATTTCAAAATGTTTTAGCGAACTATTATAACAGAAAATGGTAGATGAATTAAAAATAATAAATTGGCTAGGAAAAACAATACTATAAACACTAATATTATGCATAACAATAACTAAATTTTAAAAAAGTTTAATTTTATTAGTTAGGAGTTAAATGAAACCAGGAATTTTTAAGGCACCAAAATTAAATTTACAAATCAAACTAATAATAAAATTTAAAACCATATATAATAGATATAATCAACTTAACATACAGGAAATAAAGTGAAAATGTAATTAAAAAAGCTCAATGTACATTAGAAACTATGAAGGTCAAATTAGGGGAAAATTAATGATCGTTGTAAAGGTAATGTGAATGCCTACACAAAACCAATAATTATATATCTAACTATTCTACAGATTCAATTTCAAGTAATCAAGAATTTCCAGGTTGAATACCAAAACTTTAAAGTTTAATTTGATAAAAAAACTAAATAAAGGTTTGAGGTCGAATTTAGAAATTTACTATTGTAAAACTGACAATAAAATAATTGAGGAACAAGCACAAATTTAATTGAAAATAATTTAATTTACAGAGTGGTTGATGATTTACCACTCAGCATTGGTCAATTTGACAAGAATATAATTTTACACAATATTTTGCAACTGAGCAAAATAAATATTTATTAGTTAATAGCTCTTAATTTGTAAGCTTCTTGTATTTGTTATATCAAATTTAAATTCTGGTTTGAAAAAGCATTTATGTTCAATAAAAATATACAGAATAAGGAAAACATCATCTTCTGTATATGTACACTATACCAAAATTCAACCACTCCAAAATTAGAAAGTAGGTAATAATGAAAACACATTAGTTTTTGTAGGTGTTGCGAGGAAAGGCTCAGACACGTGACGTAAACAAAAGATATACAAGGGCTTAATAGCAGAGGCAAACAACTGTTATTTGAGTTTACCAGAAATTTCTTTAGTAGTTTTTCGAGGTGTTGGTTCTAACGTATCTTGGTATAAAGTAAAAGTCTTAAGCGTCTAGCCTTCCTACTCTTATTATAAGCACAAATAAATAGCCTAGATCAACATGATCAACACAACTTACAGTCAAGCTACAAAAATATACAACGATGGCTCGGTGAACTTGATCGAGGGCAAATCTGGTGCTGGATATTTCAATCAGAAAACAAAGGAGGAGTACTTTATTATGAGTACTTGATTCGGCAGCGATCATCGGCGTCACTTGAGGCTGGATATCCGCAACAAGAAGTAAGAAGTAATAGATAGCCTAAAAGTAATTTACCAGAGAACAATAGTGTATTTGATAATACGAAACAGCTACCTTCCCAAAATACTTACCTTAAAGTTGCCTATTTTAAATATTTTTTATTTTAACACATTGCGTACTTATATTTGCCATATTATTTTATTTGATATTTAAATGAAAACGTCTTAAGAAATACAATTTCTGAATTACAACACAAAACATGTTCAAACTACCTTGCTTTACCAACCAAGCGCTGGGTTTTACTTACAACTTCCGAATAGACACGAAGCCATGCGGAATTGTCCGAAAGCATCACATTTGCAACGTTTCGTCCTACAGGCATTCAGAGTTTTTCGGGAATCGCCCTTGAGGGATATAATCAGATTACATGTGCAAAGGAAAGCGATTCGGCTTTGCATGTGGGCCCGGAGTTTGCAAGTATTTAATAACAGTTTGGCAAGATAAGTCTCGGTTTTCAAACTTAGATCAAAGGCAGGGGCACTGTTGAAAGACACCCTTCAGAGGGGTGGGTCGATTTAGCCTCGTAATGACGGTCTGCTACCGCAGGTACGGGCTCACTAACTTTAGAAACCAAACACCCAGCAACACAGCCCGGGCTATATTGAGGAAATTAACTAACAAATTCTCACTCAGAAAGATGCGTGAATGGCTTAAAATTTTCTTTGTAACAATATTCCGAAATTAGTTGAAAGTAAAATTTCACTGATCCCACTTATATATTACTATAAGAGAAATTTGTTAAAATACTAGGGAATATGTTATACAAAAATAAAAAATGTTGCTCATGTTTTTAATCAGATGTAAAAACATTTGAAACTATTATCGATTGCCCAAGTTGAATTAATTACCCATTAGTTTTCTGACAGATAAATGCCCGGAAAAATATATAAATTGTTTTGATAATAACAAATATTCAGCGAAGGATGAGATGGTTATTCCTGTAATTAAGTAGGGTAATAAATGCAACAGACTCGTCAGAACTGAACATTAATTTTGATCACCTAACAACTAATTATTTTACACTTACGTTCGTTTGTCTAGTCTGACTGTTAGCGAAGTGTTTTTACTTTACGAAGGCTATGTGATCCCCATTTCTGACGGTTAGTTTGCTTCTTTTGTCTACCTTTTTACTACAAGCTACTAGGACTTAAGATTGAGTTCTCTACAAACATTTTAATTTATAATTGTTTTCAGTGCCCATAAACTTACAAACTACATTTTTACTTAAATTACCTAGATGAGGTACCACAGTACACCATTACCAATGAGTGAGTGACGAAAAATTTGTATTACCAACAATAATTTTTGCTTTGCAATTTTATTTCGTAAGTAGGCCTAAATGCTAGAGCTACAGCACCTAACAATTAACAATTACCCTACTGGAAAGTTACTTACTAGTTTTTAAGACAATATACTATTTAATAAACGTTTTTTAATTTTTTTAAAATTTTCAATTAATTATTTTCAGAGTTCTTTTTACTTAAAGTGACACTCATTAGAGAGGTGAGATTCAAAGTTGAAACATTTCTTCTTTAAGAGAAATATCTGTTTTTTAGACTTTTCTAAGAAATCCTAAATACTAGAGATTATATCACCTCTGGTTTTTTTGGACTCATTTCAAAGCAATAACAACTTGTACAGTATTGTCTAAATCCACATAACTGTAGACCGAAATAACGAAATAAAAATCCCAAGGACGTCACCAAAAACATAATTGTCACAGAAGAATTATTTTTTTATAACGAGGAAAGACGTTCTGCCAGCTCTCGATGGTAAGATCAGGGTAGTAAAACCCGGAGTCTGCATGGCTACATCCAGCTTATTACAGGTTTACCAAAAGCGTTCGCCTTCACTAATCGGTCACAACTATTGGCTTCTAGGTGTGGTGTAGGTAGGGAAAATGCTTTAGAACAAAGCTATTAAATTTGCTTCAAGTTTGGAGAGAAGAGAAAATTAAATAGTCCTTATTTCTCCTTCACCATTCGGGCACTAAAATGATAGGGGTGAAAATTTAGAATAAAAACACATTAAAAGTTGTTTAGAAATATTGACGGTTAAAGTGTAACTAAAGACATTTATTTTTCAGACATCTTTGCTTATTTATAAGCGTTTTATTTATTTTTAAAAAATCAACATTTTTAATTTCAACACATAAAACTCTCTAGTCTAAAAGCCTCTAAGCTCGTCTTACACGCTACAGTTTACCGGCAGTGCAATAATTAGTTACCCAACTTTACTCAAATTATGAACTAATTACAGCTGTTTGAGATATCCGCTCATTCCGTTAGTGCTAAAAATATCCAGACGATCGCATTTCCTAAATTTCGATATGAACTCCCAATCCGTTGACCTTTGACAACAAACATTGTATGAATCTACTTCTTGAAGAATCTTTATCTCCCTCTTCTTCTTTGAAACCAACAACTTCCAGAATAATTAGTATTTTTTGTTTTTAAAAGCCTGTTTTGATAACTCCCTAGAGGCCTCTCTTACTCTCACTTTCTTATTGTTATATTGTTTGCAATACATTTAAGTAAAAAAATGAAAATAATAGAGTACGAGGTCAAATTAGGAAATAATAACTTTATAGTGCTATAGATTAGTAAAATATTGTCCTGAGCAACAACAATCTTGTCTGTGAACCAACAACATTGATCCAAGCCCACCATTGATCAATTGGGAAACGCGTCTGCACTTCAGTAAAAACGTTAGGAAAAGTAGTGGTTTTTTTCTGTCAAGTGTTATCAATAAATATATATTACGAAAAAACCTCCAGACGTACAACCCATAACTGCAAAATTAATTAAATTCAACCTTTTGTAATATTCAATTCACAAAATCAAATACAAGTTTGACTCACAAAAGATTGAACATAAATAAAAATAAAAAAAGGTAACTTAATAATGTGCATATTATTTGCTTCAATAAAATCTACTTTTTGACGCTTATTGTGTAGTTTAAAACTTTTATTTACACTGATTACTTTATTTTAAAGTTAAAAACTAAAATTCTAAAAGTCTTTCTATTTAGTTAAGGATTCTTGGGAATGTTGAAAATGGCTTTTTGTTAGGTGACCAAATCCACCCGGGGAATAAGGTCGCTTTGCGTCGTCTAATTGAATTTAAATCCTTTCATCTTTTATGAATATCTAATTAATTTTAGTTTCGCTTGGAAAGAAAATAATTGCAATCGTAAAAACCTGTGATTTAAAAATCTATTCACTTGAAAAACGTTTAGTCAAATGAGACCTGTTTGAGAAGTTGTTCGGGTACTTGTTTTGTGTTTAAATGTTTATAGCTTTGGATTTAGTAGAGCATTAAATGTGCAATTATGAGTAAATGTTTTACCCTCGAAATGGAGGATTTTATTACAATGTAATTCAAATATTTTAATTCTAATGAAACATCAGATTATGTACAATTTTTGTGTTGCAGTAAAGCACTTCAGACCGTACATATATGGAAGAAAATTTACAATCGTAACAGATCATAAACCACTCAAATGGTTGTTCAGTATAAAAGACCCAGGAATCAGACTTATGAGATGGAGATTAAAACTAGAAGAATATGAATATGAAATAGTTTATAAATCAGGAAAAACGAATATAAATGCAGATGCACTTAGTAGAGTTGTTATAAATCAAATAAATACAGTAAATGAAGTCAACAATGAGAAAAAAGGAGATAGTAAGAAAGGAAACAAACAAACAGAACCAATAATCTTAAAACTGCATAAAAACAAAAAAGGAGAATACAAGCATTGGATTGATTCAAAAGAGGAACAAAAACAGTTAGTAAGTGAATACCATGGGAAACCATTTTTAGGACATCAAGGACATAAAAGAACACTAAAAGCTTTAAAATTAAAATACTATTGGCCTAAAATGAGAAAAGATGTCGAAAATTATATAAACACTTGTAAGTCCTGTAATGAAAGAAAAACATCAAGGAATGATAAAAAACCAGCACCATTACAAATCAGCAATACTCCAAGTCGACCATTTCAGCATGTAGCAATGCATATAGTCGGACCATTACCACAAACTAAGAATGGGAACAAATATATATTAACATTTCAGGATATATTCTCCAAATATCCAGAAGCAATTCCTATACCCGATCAAACAGTAGAAACGATAGCAAAGGTTTTTGTACACAATATTATCTGTCGACATGGATGTCCAGAAAGTCTAACAACAGATCAAGGATCAAATTTTACCAGTGAATTGTTTTCAGAAATATGTAAATTACTAAAAATTAGAAAAATACAAACCACTGCTTATCACCCACAATCTAATGGAGTAGTAGAAAGAAGTCACCAGACCTTCATGAACCACCTTAGTCACTTCATAAATAAGGAACAAACAGATTGGGACGAATGGATCGATTTTGCTCTAATGGCTTATCGAACAACACCACATTCAGTTACAGAATACAGTCCTTTTTACATACTACATGGAAGAGAAGCTAACTTACCAACCGAGGTAACTAAAGGTGAAATAGTAGAAAAAGATTTGAGTGAAAGAGAAGATTACGTACAAGACATTATAATGAAATTACAGCAAGCTTTTAGCACAGTTAAGGAAAATTTAGACAATAATAAGCGAAAAACCAAAGAAAATTATGATAAAAGAGCCATAATTAAAAGATTTGAACCAGGAGAGAAAGTATTGTTGTTTGACGACACAGTAAAGAGAGGTCGCTCAAGAAAATTAAAGAAACCCTGGATAGGTCCTTATAAAGTTTTGGAAAGAATTAATGAGGTGAATTATAAAATTAAAAAAGGAAGACAAGATTACATTACGCACGTAAACAGGTTAAAACCTTTTAGAATGAGAAGTTTAAATGATGAAGAAAATACATAACTAAAACGTAAAATGTGTATAAGAAATGCAGTGAGAGTGAAAAATGTATTAAGAGTTAAGGAATAAAGAAAATGTAAGAAAGTTAAATGAAAATGTTGATGTAATGCATGTAACGGAATACATGTAGAAAAGAAGAAAAATGTGTTATAATAACAATGTTACTGTTAAAGGGTATATAATTAATGATGTAAATGTGAAAGTAGGATTGAGTTAATACATAGGTGATGTAATCTCAACATCGAGTTACATGAAATAAAAAATGATAATATAGTATGAATCAATGTTACATATATGTGATGTCAAGATTATATAAATGATTATTATGAACACGAAGTTCAGGTGTAGCTAGAGTAGAAAAGACAACAACCCCTTTTCTATTCTAGTGATTTAGGGTTTAGTGGCCTCCTATCAAAAGGCCTAGTAGCTACTGTAACGCTTGAAAAAAAAATGTTCCCATAACAGTCAAGCGGGACAATAGTGACATAAGGTTAGAAGCCCTTAAAACTTCCAAAATAGGGTTGCTCTGCAATAAATATTGCAGACTTAGGCTAAGAAAAACATAAATAATGTGGAATAAAATTATTAGAAAATAAGATAACAGTAAGGAAGAATGCTAAGAATAAAATCATATATGTTATTACAGATATAACATGGCAGAAAAAAGAAGAATACTGATAAAAATGATAACAGCATTCGTAGTAATCCTATTGGTCAACAATGGCAATATAAGAGGACAAGTAACAGTAAAGACTATAGCTAATTACCCTGGAATGTACTTTGTACCGCAATTTTGGTTCTCATTAAGTAACGGAAATTGGGAAGTACTTTATAACATACCATTAGAACCAATTGATACCAGAATTCAAGTAATAGATGAAATATGGAATCAACTGCAAATAAGTAAGGGTGATTTTACTACAGTGTTTGATAGTAATCCAAAATTTGAATTATTGCAACATAGTTTAACAGAATTAAAGGACACGTATTCGCAACTAACTGCTTTAATAGGACATAAAGAAAGAATTAAAAGAGGAATATTCGATAGTGTTGGACGAGTAATCAAAATAATTACAGGAAATATGGATGCAGACGATGAAGACTATTATAACAAGAAAATTAATAGTATAAATTTAGATAATAAAAGAATATATCAACTTGAAAGGGATCAATTAACAATAGTGCAAGGTGCCTTATGGGCAGTAAATAGAACTACTATAGAGATGAAAGAAAATCAGGACATATTAACTAAATCATATCTATATTTAGAAAAAATTATGTTAAGTAACAAGGAAGAAATTAAAGATATACAAGTGCGTTATAATAAACAATTGGAAATGCTACAAGAAATATCAGTACTCCAAGACCTAATGAAGGAAACGGTCGATGTTGTCCACACATTATATGATACAATTGATCAAGCAAGAGTAGGAAAGATAAGTTCATATTTTATAAAACCAAGGGAATTCTTAAAGATTCTACAAGAAGTAAAAACCCGTTTACAAGTTGGCGATAGTTTACCAATGCCAGTAACTTTAGAAAAGGTATATTATTACTATAATATCGTGAAAATTGTTGTTTACTATGTGGATAATCATATAAGATACATAATTAAAATACCATTGGAACATGTATCCAGGCGATTTCATCTATTTAAAGTAATCCAAGTACCTGAAGAAATTGCTAATGAGGAAACAGAAAATAAACTTTTTACTTTTCCGGAGAGAACAACAGAATACATAGGATTATCTGAAGATCTCCAATATTTCGTAACACCTACACAAGGAGAAGTTCAGAATTGTTTACCACCTCCAATTATTATGTGCAGTGATATTAGTATAATATTTCCAGTGAATCAGGTAGATCATACACACGTGAGATGTGAGATAGAGATCTTTAAAAATAAATCTCAACCAAATTGTAATAAAAGAATAACTAATAATTTAAATCCAATTTGGGAGCGAATACCGCACTCTAATACATGGGTATTTGCCGCAACGCCAAATAATGAAATAATTACAGTAACCTGCAAAAACAGTGAAGGAATAATGACCTATGTCAAAGATTTAAGATTACCAACAAAAGGACAGCTAACTTTGGATCCAGATTGTATGGCTATAGGATCAAGTTTTACATTACTTTCGAGAGAAACAATAAAAAATGAATTATTTGGAAAATTGGACTTGATAATTCCAAAGGTAAGCTTAAGACCTAATGACGAAGAAAAGAAAATAATTCAAGACTATGAAAAGTTCACTAAACAACATAAGGAATTGAATCTAAAGCCAATAACGCACCAACTGAATGATTTGAATGCTGCCAGTATACGACTAACGAAACTAAGGGAAATGATGAACGAATATGAACCGGTACATTTTGAAGACGATCAGAAGTTTTCAACCTATGATTACTATATATGGATATTAATCATAATAATACTAGTACTTTTAATATATGTATGTGTTAAATGTGGTATTTTAAAGTACATCAAGATAAAAATAACTAGACGAAAGCATGAAGCAGTACCACTAGCCTTAGAAGACATATCGCCAAGAGAACATGATAATTCAGATGATGAAAATACTCTAGAATCAGCATCGACACAAGCAATTCCATTGAGAGAACTTAGAAGAAGTGAACGAATAATGAAAGTGAGATCGAAATAAATAAAATAAAGTTTAAAAATGTACAAGATAATAGCAATTGAATGATAAATTTCATTCCAGCAAACTAGAACAAGATTGTAAATGTTATAAATTACTATATTGATAGATCAATAATATTGACTTTGAAATAAATGTAATTAATGATTGATAAAATTTAACCAACAAATTTTAAATAGAATTGTAAATGAGAAAAATTAGAATCAGTTAAGTAATGAGTATTATTAATGAAATAAATTAAGAGATGTAACTAATATTAATGTTAAGTTACTATAGTTCATTATAGTTGATAATTATAACATAAAGAATAAAAAGGATGTAAGCAGTTAATAATTGAAATAAATTAAAGAGAATTAATAATGTTTTGAAGACTGTAATCATAATAAAAGAACAGTAATAAGAAATGATTATGATAAGTAATAAATGTGACAAAAATCTGATAAATGTAATAATGATAATTATTGATAAATGTAATTAATAATAAATATAATTATTATTGTTAGATAAATGTAATAGTGAAAATGATTAATGAAGGCAATTTAAATTCTATAGCATCTAATCAATAAATCAATGATAACTTTAATAAATAATAGATACAATGTTGTTAAAGGTAAATGTTTAAAAATATAATTGTTTAACGACAAAAAGTTTTGTTAAAAGTAAAATGTTTTGTAAAAATATAACAAAACATTTTAAAATGGTGAGGGAGGTGTTGTGCCCTTACAGGTAATAGGTATGTTCGGGTTAATTGTGAATTATGTAGTCTCTTCACATAGAGTTAAAACGCAATTCAACTATTAGAGGAGCCATTGTCTAGCCTTGTCAATGAGGAAAGTTCTAAGATAAAGCCATCGAGAATGTTCCTTCACATAGAGTTGAAACGCAATTCAACTATTAGAGGAGCCATTGTCTAGCCTTGTCAGGCGGAAGGTTCCAGAAGGAATTAAAAGAAGTATAAAAGCCTGTGAACCACACACCTCCCCACTAATCTCAGTAGATTGCATATGTGAGTGTAAGCTCCTTAGAGCTACCGAAGAGCGTGTTGCTCTCCGAAGTTTGTAACAAGTTTGTTAAAGTGTTATGTTAAAGTGTTAAAGGAATAAACGAAGATTCACTACAAGTATAAGTGAGTTTATTTACAACACCTTACCACAGGAATTCACTTACGCTACACCGCCTAATAATTGGGTTATTCGCTCTACCACTCGGCCGGCCCAACAAAATTGGTGTCAGGTGTAAAGGTTGTTTCGACAAGGAGACATCATCAGTGAACCTGTAAGTTTTAAGATAGCTGTAGTTGTAAAGGTAGAAATAACATTTAATAAAAGTATAAGTAAATAAAGTTTAAATGAAGTGATTAATTAATTGATGTTAACATATTGTTGTAAAAATAAAAGTTGTGCAAGTAATTGATTAATAAAGTAATTGATTAATAAAAAGCAAAGATATAAATTTAGTCTTGTGTAATGAGGTAATGTAATGAAGATAAAATTTAATTGAATTATATAAGAAATTGTGATTAAATTTATATAAGAAATTGAGTATAAAGGGTAAATAGATAAAGGAATAATAATATCAAATGAAAGTAAGTAAAGTTTTTAATAAAAGAGATTTTATAAGAATAATTGAAGCTTTTTTTTTGTGATTTTATGAGAGATATCAAGTAAATATTTTTGTATAGTTGAATTTAAATGAGGTACATAACTGATAAAATCTAATTCATTTCAGAGAATTAAGTGGTAATTTAGCTAAGGTGATATTGATTGATATTGTGAGTATAGTATAGTTAAAAAGTTTTGCTCATATTTAAAAAAAAAAAAAAAAAAAAAAAAAAAAAAAAAAATTATGAAATATTTTGTTGTTTTGTTGTAATTGTTGGAATGAGAATTTTTTTCTTTTAATTAAATTGAATGAAATAAGTGTTTAAAAAAAAAAAAAAAAAAAAAATTTAAGCTTTCATTGAAATGGCTACGTCAAGCAACGAGAACGAAGGTATGCGGGCAAAGCAAATTTTGAAATTAATTCCTGAATTTAGAGGTCGTCCTAATGAAAATGTTCACGAATTCATTGATGCAGTCGATGAAGGGATAAAATTGATAAAATCTAGTGAAATTAAAATACTGATTTCATTCTTAAGAACAAAATTAAAAGAGACAGCGTTTAAGGCAGTACAATACTTGAATACTGATACTTGGGAAACGTTAAAAGAACATCTCCAGAGAAGATTTGGGCTGGGAGATTCTATACGTTTTATTGAAAAGGAATTTACATTGCTAACCCAAGGACCAAAAGAGACAGTATGCGAGTTCGGTGAAAGGTGTTGCACATTGGCAGCAAAAATTACCGAGTATAATATTCGTGAGAAACATTACGACGCAGACATGTTTCAAGAAATAATGGAAGACCGGATCTTAATGCAGTTCACTACCGGCCTTAAGGAGCCAATACGGTTTCAGGTTAAAACTTATAGATGTCAAAAATATCAAGAAGCTCTGAACATTGCCTGCAGTATAGAAAAAGAATCAAGTACACAGAAGGAATTTGATGAGCGCAATTATTTGAAAAGAATAGGAATAAGAGATCAAGGAATTTATAATAAGGTATTAAAATGTTACAAATGTGGAAAAATTGGTCACCATTTTACGAAATGTCATACACAACAGAAGGTCTCTAACAACCATATAAAAATTATTAAATGTTATAATTGTAACAAGCTAGGACATATAGCAAAAGATTGTTGGTCTAACAAAAGACAGAATAAAAACCCGGAAAACCAACAGAGCTTGTCCAGAGAGAGTCGTGTGGGCAAGTTCGCGAATCAGTACAAATCGGCTCAATAAATTCTCCAGGTAACGAACATGTAAATTTAAAGGTAGAAGAATTAATTGAACGATATACATCATTTTTACTTGATACCGGAGCAGATATATGCCTAATTAAGCTACATTGTCTAAAGGATGATACATTCATATATGATACAGAAAGGGTTGATCTGCAAGGAATTAGCAATGAAACAATTACTACAATTGGTAAAACAATGTTAAAGCTTTACCTAAACCAAACTCCAATAACATATGAATTTCATGTTGTACCAGATAATTTCAAATTAAAGACAGATGGAGTAATAGGTCGAAATTTCTTAAAGCACTTCAAGGCGAATATAGATTATAACAACAAGTTGTTAAAGATAGGATCTGACTGTGTACCTTTGACTGAACAAATATTACGAATTCCACCTAGGACCGAACAGTTAGCGCAAATAATAGTAGATACAAATGGCGAAGGTTTAATAGAAAGTACAGAGGTAGAACCAGGAGTTTCGATTCCAGACACAATAGTTAAAGCAAAAAATAAACAGGCTCGGATTATGTTTATTAATAGAACCAATCATGAAGTAAATCTAAATATCAGAAAATTGCGGTTCAAATTAAATCCAATTAGAATAAACGTTATCCAAAGGAAGAACCAAGGGGTAGAAAATTATTTAAAAATGCAACATTTGTTACCACATGAAAAAGAACTTCTAATTGAATTATGTAATAAATACAGAGACATTTTTTATCTACCAGGAGATACAATAACCGCAACAGATTCCATTGAACATGAGATTCCTACATTGAAGGACACAGCACCCGTATATGTTAAGCCTTATCGAATACCATATGCACACCAAGAAGAAGTTAAAAGGCAAATCAAGCAGATGTTAGATGATGAAATTATAAGAGAAAGTAATAGTCCGTATAATGCACCAAGAGTAATTGTACCTAAGAAAGTGGATAACAGTGGACAAAGAAAATGGCGCTTAGCAGTGGATTTTAGGATATTAAATGAAGTCACAATCGGAGATTCCTACCCTTTACCAAACATCGCCGAGATTCTAGATCAACTAGGAAGATCAAAATATTATACAGCGTTAGATTTAACTTCAGGTTATCATCAGATTAAAGTGAAGGAGGAAGATAAACATAAAACAGCATTTACTGCAAATAATTCTCACTTAGAATTTAATAGAATGCCATTTGGACTTAAGGGAGCACCAGCATTATTTCAACGTCTAATGAATACAGTTCTATCGGGACTAATAGGAGAAACATGTTTTGTTTATTTAGATGATATTATAATTCACAGTGAAACTTTAATTGATCACATAAGGAAACTAACAGCTGTTTTTAATAGATTACGTCAACATAAATTACTACTACAACCAGATAAATGTAATTTTTTAAAGCAAGAGATGCAATTTTTAGGACATATAATTAGTGGAGATGGAGTAAAACCAGATCCAGAAAAAATTAAAGCAGTAGTAAGGTATCCAGCACCAACGAATGCAAAGCAAGTAAAATCATTTTTAGGACTAATAGGCTACTATAGAAAATTTATACCACAGTTTGCAAGGATAGCTAAACCATTAAATGATTTACAAAGAAAAGACATAACATTTAAATGGGAAGATCAACAGATAAAAGCCTTCAATGAATTAAAAGAAATTATAACAAACGAACCAGTATTACAATATCCAGACTTTCAAAAAGAGTTTATCATCACCACAGATGCTAGCAACATCGCTTTGGGAGCGGTACTATCACAAGGAGAAATAGGAAAGGATAAACCAATAGCATTCGCTAGTAGAACCTTAAATAAAGCCGAAAAGAACTACAGTACAACAGAACAAGAGTTATTAGCGATAATATGGCAGCCCAACATTTGTAAAGGCGTTCTAACAGCATAACTGATGGTGGAAGTGGCTAATATTTAGGTCCAAAGGACAAAAAATCGCATCTCGTAGAATATATGACATAGATTTAAAAACACATATTTGAAACTATGTGATTTAGCATCGATCAAGTAGACTATAACCCAAATGGCTCTATTTCAGGTCTAACAGGACGAAACCTTTCGCTAACACATTCGTTAATGAAGTGTTTCTGGGCTCATGTTTATGTGATTTTTAAAACTTTTGCCAGCAGAACACACTGTATAAGATTAGTTGAAAATTAGATTGCATATAAATTATTGTTTCCACAACATAACTTAATATAAAATCAAAAGAAATATTCTCAAGGATAAAACTAATAATAATTATATAAGTCTTGTAAGACTTTTATTCTCAGGTTAGTTTCGTATTTAAAATTTGGATTGTTAATTATTGTTAGAAATTATTACAATACGTTATTAAGACATATTCTAAAATTTGTTCGGTTTTTATGTACCCGGAGCACATAAATTGTTTCCCTTTGCCCCCCCCCCTTAGTTCGTTTAGCATTTGGAAACTCTCCGCCCAGTCCATTTCACAAAGTACAACTTAAATGTGTGTAATTTGTCCAACCCCTAAAAATTGAAGGTTTCGACGATCCGAAAGCTTTGTCAAAGCACCGGAAATGGCTCAACTGCCGACCGGAAGTCGGGATTACGGCTGTCGACTTGTGGGCGGGGCGCTTACCTGGTCGGCTGACAGTTCTTTTCAAAACCCCGCAGCTGCTGCGCTGAAGAATAGAGACTTTTTAACTCACGGCCCGGCTTTGTAGTTTGTGATTGACGCTAATGTTTTACTTCCAAAATAAATTCATTTGTTATAATTCATTTTTTCATCTCGATAATATACGTATGGGCTGTTCCATTATTAGTGATAAAGTGACTATCGATTAATAGAACCAGAATAGTGCCTGTGAGAAGAGTAGACTGAACGGGTTGTTATTCATTTTAGCTACGAATTGTGTTCACTAGGTTTGGCAACGTATAGGTGTACAATAATGGTTAGTGAATTGCTCTATATTACCTCGATGGAAAGTAGCCCATATATATCTCACAAATGAAACACTCATTCATTATTATTGTCAATACCGTAGAACAAAGACATTTATACAGACCTTCTCTTTGTTCCTGACATTACTAAGATGCGTCACGATCAGAGACCACCGTCTGCGTTCCTACGTTCTTTTGAAGGAATCTTGCCAAGAGTAAAGCGTTAACAATCTGTTTAGGCGGCACTCTAGCTGTTGCAAAGCTTCGTACGGATCTCAGTTTTCTTTGCGGGCTAAATGCTGAAGGTCTGATATAAATAGAGACTTGAAGGGGTTTGTGTGTCATTCTATTAAAGAAATACGTAGAAAATCATCTCGAAAGTTTATGTGTCTAACCTATTTATATTTACAATCCTCCCCCATACATAAATACTAGGGATAGAGGGATACCTAAAATTCTCGATTCCGATTTTGATTCTAGAATTTGTCTTCCTTCTCTCGATTTTTTCAAGTTATATAGACCTACATGATATCTAATAATGAATTTAGTTAACATCTTGATCATATGTCGAAGCCTTTTAAAAACCCCGTTTCAAAATAATAGACTACACAAATTTTCAACCTAGATTTATGAATAGGTCATTTCTGATAGCATTACAAACATATCGGTTAAAACTAATTATTTATTTAAAATTACAAACAATGGGAACTTCAGTTAACAGTCACAATACGAGTGTAAATGCAGTAATAGGCGTTTAAATTTGTATAACTGGAGAAATTGGAAATTGGATTTATTTTTTTACAGTAGAGTCTCAAAATTTCGAGTTCCGATTTTTCAAGCTTTTGTTAAATTCGAATTCGGCTTCTAGTCGTGGGATTACTCAGCTTAACCTCCGGCGAATCGAAACGTTTCCACGTCAGGATTCCCGGATTCATATAACAACCAAAGAGCTGATTGGATGGATGGAGAACTATTCAAAGAGTGGTTTCTTAAGGAGTTAGTTTTAATGAAACTGATGGGTTTTTAGAAGCAAAGAATTTGCCCCGGAAGACAAATTTTACTCATAGACAATGCACCGTCGCATCCCGACGAAGATTAACTGTGCTCTATAGATATCCGTGCTTATATCTTCCCGCAAATGTTACAAGCCTTATCGAGCTGATAGCCTAGTATGTTATGGAATGTATGAAAAAAATACAGATGTTACTTTTAAAATTTTTTTTGGAAACTACTGAAGGCGAAGAAAACATTGTAGGCTTTCTAAAAAATTACAGTTAAGGGAGTTTTGTACTGGAAAGCCAAAACATGAAATAAAAGAAGAAACATTGAGGAGGGCCTAAATCGTGGAATAAAATCCTGAGTCATAATGAAACTGTAGCCTCTGTTATTGATCCACAAGAAGAAACAGCTTGACATATCTTATCAAACTTCCAACTTGTGAAAATCCCAATGTGAACAATATGAGATAACAGATGTTATGCTGATTAAAATGGTACAAAAGCTACTGAATGCAGGGATGATGAAAATAAAGATGAAGCTTCGACAAATACAGTACAAGAAGATAAGTTAATCACAGTGAAGGAACGGCTGCCTTGAAAACTGCATTGCGCTATATTGAACATCACACAGACAATACGTAGATAACTAAAACAGATGTACTTCTGCTAAGGCATCTATGGGACACCGTATCACGTAAACGACCTGATAAGAAAAAGCAGAAGCACTTAACAACCTTTTCCAAAAAATGTAGCAATCGTGATGACAATGTATTCCGAAGGAAAATTGACCTATGTAAGTATTCAATAATAAAGTTATCAACGTAATAAAGTTGATCAATAAAGTTCTATAAACGTATTTTGGGGATTCTTAATTGTAGTATTAAGGGTAATTAAAACTCCAATTTTTCTAACGTACAGGAACGTACTTCCATTTAATTTGAGTTGACGGTAATCCGAGGGGTCTCGTTCCCATCTACCTCGAATTAGTGGGTGGCGTGGACTTTCCGACCGTGGGAAGTAGATCAGGCCCCTCCCTGGCACAACTACCCCTAACTCGGCCTCTACGTAACCTAGGACTATAGGGGTAGTTTTGGATGATGCACCAGGTCGTCGCGGCCTTGACCGTAGCCTTGGGGGTGGTTTCGACCACGTTTAGAGGGGTGGGGGGTAGTTTTTCGAAAAAAATAAATTCCAACCCACTGACCTAAGCTAGCCAAAATGGATCCAACCTAACCTAACCTACGTGTGGGTGGTGTCCTCAGCTACGTTCAGGACCATACCCGGGGGTAGCTCCGGGGGTGGATTGGGGGTGGGGGGTAGTTTTCGAAAAATTTTTGGAAAAACGTGCCTTGACTGATGGGGTGAGTTTAGAGTGTATTATTGCGTCGGTAGGGGTAGTTTCACCTAGGGGTAGTTTTTGAATAAAATATGAAATTGCCAAAAAACGATCGGTTGGATCAACAGACAGTACGGGATATGTCTAGAGTCCATTATGGACCGATGCGGGGGTAGTTTCACCTAGGGGTAGTTTTTAAATAAAATATGAAATTGCCAAATTGCTTATGACCCCTGTCAAGAAACAAGGGCCGGACAATATGCCAGCCGCAGGTACATTGTGGGGGTTACAGTGGATGTGGGGGAGGGGGTTGCGAGAAAAGAAGAGAAAGCTCTGACTCGTATAAACTTCGCACAAGTGTGGTTGTAAACGACCCAAGACTAGACCATTCTTAAAATACTATTGTCTTACATGACCGGATGAAATACTACTTTGCTTTACATACAAATTAGTTAAAACTAATACACGTTTAATTAAATCGAATACCAGTGAAGCTTAATTTATACATGAACGTAAATAACACTACAAACAACCAGTCCATATACTTAAAATGATCACCTCAATGTGAAACCTTGTGCATATATATATATATATATATATATATATATATATATATATATATATATATCTTTTTCATAGAGCCTCCTAAGAACATTTTTAAAAGTGGTGGGGGGTAGTTTTCGAAAAAATTTTGGAAAAACGTGCCTTGACTGATGGGGTGAGTTTAGAGTGTATTATTGCGTCGGTAGGGGTAGTTTCACCTAAGGGTAGTTTTTGAATAAAATATGAAATTGCCAAAAAACGATCGGTTGGATCAACAGACAGTACGGGATATGTCTAGAGTCCATTATGGACCGATGCGGGGGTAGTTTCACCTAGGGGTAGTTTTTAAATAAAATATGAAATTGCCAAAAATCGACCGGTTGGATCAGATGACCGTACGGGATATGTGTGGAGTCCATTATGGTAGGCTGTGTGGGTGGGTTGTATTCAGATTGCCAAAAATGATCGGTGTCCTAGGTAAAAGTCACTCCCGAACCCGCGCTTGAGGTAACACCGCCTAGGAGCGGGCAAAGCTAACACGGAGCATGGTCTCGGGTTAAAGCCAATCCGAGCCTAGCCACCCAGCAGCCAGGCCTTAGGTAAAGCTAACACGGAGCAAGGCCTCAGGTAAAGCCTACCCTTAAGTAAAGTAACCCAGGAACCTGGTCTTAGGTAAAGCTACTATGGAGTCTAATAGACATCTACTAATGCCTGACCTAAGCCAATAGTTACGTAAAGTCAATGGATTTTACCTATCATCATAGCCCCGTGAAGACAGCTACAATATCATACCGTAGCACAATAGCTCCGTAAAAACATTCACGTGAAGACCTATGTTAGTGCATGAGCTAAGACAAGTGTTCCGTAAGGACATCTACCAATCCATAACCTATCACAATATCTCTGTACATGCTAGATGCCAGGATGATCCTATACTGTACCAGGGTATGTTGGAAGTGTTAGCTTAGACATGTTAGAGGCCGTGATGATCCTCTTCCGTACCAGAGTACATTTGAAGTGCTACCTTAGACATACTAGATGCCAGGATGATCCTATACTGTACCAGAGTATATTGGAAGTGCTAGCTTAGACATGGTAGAAGCCCTGAAGATCCTCTTCTTTATCATGATAAATCCTGTTTGACTAGCGTCAGAACATGATCATAGGCACAGGTATGTAACTGCCCTAAGGCTCTGCCCTGTAGATAGCAAATATAGCTGGCAGGCAACAGTTAATCCTATACAGATGACCAGCCGATGGTCCGGACGCCGTCTTGACCGACATTGTGTTTGACGTCATTGGCTGCGGTTATGCTGATATGTCCAGAGTGTGCTATCGCGGTCGTAACAGTATTAATGTATAGGTTTTAAACAAGCATTTATTTGTCGAACTCTGTGAGTATGATCTACACCTGCAATGAAACGTAATAATACTGTTTATTGACTTGTAGGCCTATGTACCGTATCATACATATTGGGTTAATACAGGAGGAATGTAGGTGTCCATGCTTATTAGCTTAACACAGGATGTAGGGTAACGCACATAATGGTTTAATACAGGATGTATACTATTGTGATTGGTAGCTGTTTTACCACTCCAAACTGGCTTTACCTAAGGCATGGCTTCGGGGTGGCTATACCTAAGACCTGACTCGACGGTGTCTTTACCTATGGCCTGACTCCAAGGTGGCTTTACCTGGGGCATACCTCAAAGGTAGCTTTACCTATGGTCTGACTCCAAGGTAGCTTTACCTAAGACCTGACTCCAAGGTAGCTATACCTAAGACCTGACCCGACGGTGGCTTTACCTATGGCCTGACTCCAAGGTGGCTTTACCTGGGGCATACCTCAAAGGTAGCTTTACCTATGGTCTGACTCCAAGGTAGCTTTACCTAAGGCCTGATTCCAGAGTGGCTTTACCTGAGACCCGGCGTCGAGCATGTCCTTGCCTAAGGCTCTACCTCTCGGATAATACGAGATAAACCATAGTCAATCGGATACTGTTTGTTAAACCCTAGTCAGACCGTGCATTTTATATTATGTGTTAACTTGTATTTAAACTTCTCATCGGATACGATGTGTTTACCTCTACAAACGGCATCGCCCGCCGTGCTGTAATCAACGGTCGTAGTTGTGACGTAATTATGGATCAGTCCAACTCGCTTGGACTCGTCCACTCACCTCTCAAATGGACTCTTCCACAGCTATGTATAATACATTATATACAGGTGGAGATATAGTGCTTTTGCATAGTCTGTGTTTAGAGTGATCTGTGTGTGTTTGCCAGTAAGTAGTAAAATGTCATCATCAGTGTCGGCAAAGTTTTCAACTTTAAATTCTGTAGATTCTATGCCTATACGCGGGCTAAAGATAGGCAAAGCCTATAAAATTGTAAATGCGTGTTTTGTCGAAGCAAAGTATGGTAACGCCGTACTTGTAGACTTACAGGTAGATGATGAAGACAGACGCGCTGTCTTTCTTCCCAAGCGATACGCTACGGCGTTGACAGCGGAAGATTTGAGCTCTATTATAGGCAAATTTTTAACTGTTATCAAACATGTCGGCCAAACTGTGAATTTGGCCATTACAGATTAATATTATTCTTTAAAACGTTTCAGCATGTTTATTATTTTTAAAATTTTACAGTGCCTCTGTCTTTGTTTAATCTATGCGCTATTGAGGTCTGCACATGCGTACAGAACAGACATGATATAGACAGTTTGGGCTTACCTGTATCTGTAAAGCAGACGTTGATGAAATCTTTTAAAGACTATGTACTGATGAAGCCTTGTGATACATCTGAATCTTTATCTATAGATTTCAATAATTTAAAATTTTCAGTATTGTTATGGTTGAAGAACCACCGTGGCGCTGTAACTGTGTATGCCTACGAGAAGACATCTGTCATATTTATTAGATTTCACTACACAGGTCTGTCTAATAATATTTGCCGGGAGTATTTGAGTAACTTAGTGCTTCACAAGGCAGATAGTTTCGACATCACAAGAGCCGGTTACACGTACTCTACAACCGAGGTGGACTGCTTCGAATTTATTCGAGACACTAATAACTGGTGCGATATCTGTTTAAGCCCGTTATTTAAATTATTTAGTTTTGAAGACTTTCTACAATCAACCCAGGAGGAGAGCTATTCTTTGATCAACTATTGTGATCCGTTAATCTGCAGGTCATACATTCGCGAGAGATGGCGTCTACGTCACAACATCCTATCTACACACGCATTGTAAGTAACTATTCTTTTTTCAAAATATGTTAAGTCTAGATGACACATTGGGTGTTTATTTATAGGAGAGCATATTTTCAAACTTCATTTTTCAATTTTTGTAATGCCTAGATCATACACTATATTGAATGAGTGGTGGTGTATTTCATTATCGTTTAATATATATTTTGGACACGAGATATTATATGTTAATGTCAAGTCTTTTTCAATTTTTGTAAAGCTTAGATCACACAGTATATTGAATGAATGGTAGTCTGTTTTCAATAGCGCTTAATATATATTTTTAAATTGAGGCTTGTTTTGGACATGAGGTAGCGTCATTTCTTTTTCAAATTATCTGAAGCCTAGATCATAGAATATATTGAATGGTAGTTTATTTTCATTAGCGTTTAATATATATTTTGGATACGAGATATTATATGATATTGTCAGGCCTTTTTCAAATTATGTACTGCCTTAGATCACACAGTATATTGAATGAGTGGTAGTCTATTTTCAATAGCGTTTATTATATTTGTTTAAATTGTAGCATATTTTAGACACGAGGTAGCGTCATGTTCAAATTATCTGAAGCCTAGATCACGGAGTATATCGAGTGTTGGTTTATTTAGATTCTTTTTTCTAGGCGTACACTGCGCTTTCAGATTCTTCACTAGCCTATTCGTCATCTTATTCGCCTCTACTACTACCTATGGGCTCGTCTCCAGGAGATTTACCTCCCCGACCGCCTGGCATTGATATGGACAGGGATGACGAGGATCATAGACCCTGCTATAGTTGGGATGATTCGTTTTCGTTTCGCCTGCACGATTTCCTAATGGTTTCTCATCCACCTAGGAACCCGCCTTCACCCCGCACATGCATACAGAGGCTGGATTACACTTTAATGCAGCTCCAGCTGGTGATTAGGGATCTGCGGACGGCTGCCTCAAAACCCTACTACAAGACAAGCCGGGCCATTGCGTATAACGTTTGGGGCATGACGAGACGGTTCCTACAGGATACTGTGGTGGCTGGAGACTACACTGTCCAGCGTACCAATAATGTAGGTAGATTTTCATATTATTTCGATTGACTTTTCTTTCAGGCTATCTGGACCGATTTACTAATCATATTGTTTCTTACAGGATTTGTATATGCATATACATTTGTTACTAATTGACTTTTTTTTTTGCCTTCAGCCACGACCGGCGGAGATTAGCTTATGCAATATATGTTGTAAGAACCCTCGCAACGCTGTTGCCACGCCATGCGGACATGTCTTTTGCTTACCCTGTCTCTCAAGATGTAATCGCTGCCCACATTGCAGATCTCGGATCATCGACACATTTAAATTATATATGTAATATTGAGAACAATTTATATCTATGCACTGTAAAATTATTGTTATATGTTAGTTTAATAAATCGTCATGCTGAATACCTTTATTGTATATATTATTTCATATACCTGCCCTTTTCCGATCCTTATATCGTTGGCCTTATCCAGTATTATATGTTTATACTGCTCTTATATTGCTAAAACACCCTGTTGAATAGATAGTTAGGTTCGTTTTATAACGTATATTTATTCATGTTATGTGATAGACCTCGTTATTAGTGTTTCTCCATAGACCTTTTTATCTAAAATATAACAGCCTACATTTATGTATACCTAATACGATTATATCTAAACACAATCCTGGCTGTAGGGTGTATACATAGCTGATTTTTTATTATATATGTATGCCTTGGTGTGCCGGCAGTACATAGTAGATCGATACATTAATCAAAACAAAAACAGTCACCTTGATTCACAACGACACAGCTGTGCGGGTTTTTTGTAGCATAGACAAACATAACCCCTTGCCCCTCTAGTTAGGGTGGGTCTAATACCTGCATAGAGTCGCTCGAACGCGGATACGTCATCATCTATATTAAATCTTTACGTGGGCTTGATTGGTTATGCATTGTTAGCTATACCATATAGTACTTCCCATATTATACGGTTGCCAGGATCAACCTGATAGAGGAGGTAAAAATAGCTCAGATCATAAGGGGTTTGGCCAGTGGTTTACAGACATGGTAGGCCCATGTATGTTGGCCTAGCATAGTATGTATGCAGGTTTACATGGATATTTGTTTAACACATTATGTGGGCTATCATATATATATATATATATATATATTGGCTTAACATGGTATATAAGCCTTCACGTCTTACAGCGACCGTTTACGTAGACCTACCGGGCCCCTGCAATGTGATAGGTCGATTCCCCGCATAGACTGTTGTCTAATTGAACTCGGTATATAATTGTTGGTCGATTAAAATTAGCGTTTAGTTGGATCGTTGGTCATTTGATCTAACCTATCATTTTTTGATGCAGACCTACCCCTCACTTAAAGCCCTGCTCTAGTGTGAATTTACCTCGGGCCTTTCTCCAAGGTGCCTTTACTTAAAGCCTGAATCTAGTGCGAATTTACCTCGGGCTTTTCTCCAAGGTGGCTCTAACTAAGGGCCAGGCTTTACCTAAGTCCATACTCGATGGAGGCTATACCTAAGGCCTAGCTCCTGGGTGACTCCAGTATGACTTTACCTATGGCCCTATTCCAGGGTAGCTTTACCTAGGAATTGGTGGAGGTATTTGTCTTGGTCGATAGGCTGTAATTGATATAGCGACCATCCTGGACCTAGGGCTGACTCCAAAGAGGCTTTACCTCGGGCCTGGCTCCTGGGTGTCTCTAGGTATGGCCAGGGTTACTTTACCTAGGTTGGCTTTACCTGAGGCTTTGCTCCGTGTTAGCTTTACCTAGATGCTGGGTGGCTAGGCTTGGATTGACTTTAACCGAGACCGTGCTCAATATTGGCTCTACCTGCTCCTTGGCGGGTTTAACTAATGCCTGGTTCCCGGGCGGATTTTACCTAGGACCCCGATCATTTTTGACAGTCTGAAATCGGCCCTCAGGTGACCCCGCCCCCGCAGCAGTCCATAATAGACTTTATACATACCATATACGGTGATTTGATCCAACCGGTCGATTTTTGGCAATTTCATATTTTATTTAAATACTACCCCTTGGTGAAACCACCCCCGCAGCAGTCCGTACTGGACTCTAGACATACCCCGTACTGTCTGTTGATCCATTCGATCGATTTTCGGCAATTTCATATTTTATTTAAAAACTACCCCTAGGTGAAACTACCCTCAACCGTAGCGATAATGCACTCTAAACTCACCCTATCAGTCACGGCACGTTTTTCCAAAATTTTTTCGAAAAAAAACCCCACCCCTGAATCTACCCCCGGAGCTACTCCCGGGGATGGTCCTGAACGTAGCTGAGATCATTCCCGCACCTAGGTTAGGTTAGGTTAGATGCAATTTAAAGCCTACCGAGCGCCTGCAATGTGATAGGCCGCTTCCCACACAGACAGTTGACTATTTGAACTTGGTTTAAATGTTGTTCGTTTGAACTTCGCGTATGTTGGTCGGTTAAACTTAGCGTAAGACAGTTGTTTAGTTGAAACGTTGGTCGTTTGATCTAACCGATCGTTTTTTGGCAACTTTATATAATATTTAAAACAACCCCTAGGGCGACCTCGCCCCTCATCGAAACAACATACACCCCATACACAACTTTTTCTTAGGTTAGGACACTAGAGCGAGATGCCATATTGTTCCCGCGCATATGGGCGCTGCCATCTTGTTCCCGCGCTTATGGGCGCCGCCATCTTGTTCCCGCGCTTATGGGCGCCGCCATCTTGTTCCCGCGCTTATGGGCGCCGCCATCTTGGAAAGGGGTAGGGTTACCAAATCCGGCTTTCCTATTGGCTCCCGCTCAAGCGCCCCGTCTACCCTGTAGCCTTCTCTACTGCAGTTACATACCAGTGCCTATGACCATGATCTGACGTTATTCATGTGGTTCTCATTCCAAACAAGATTATCGAATCTGCGCATCTACAAGGCATACTATGATAAAGAAGATGATCATCACGGCCTCTAGCGTTTCTAAGGTACAGTATAGGATCATCCTGGCATCTAGCATATTTAATGGTATCAGTATACTCTATTACCGTCGGTCATTGAGGTAATTATATACTTTGGTCACTGTTTTTCGGCTTGTGATGAGCAATTACGCGGGGAGGGGAGAAGTAATAGGCGCACGGTATATATGCCGGTAATTTTATACAGAGAGCACCAGTCTTCAGCGCTTTTGCAATTAGATGTGTTAAGATTAACGATGGCCGATAGAAGTATTCAGTCAGAGGTGAGTATGAAATAGTGTGTCTTTTTTTTCCTAAATAGTTTCTATTTTTCGTTATTCCAATTTTTCCATTGGTTTTCCAGCCAACAAACAACGACGATTCAGGCCATGATGAAACGGGTATTTGGGATGATTTAGGTAGCGGACGTAGCCCAAGGACACCGTACTATAGCCGCAATTCGATGGAAGCCGAACCGAGTCGGGAGACCTCTGGTACCACATCACAGGTAATTATATACAATTTAGACTATTATCAGAGGCTCATTTTCATATCTAATAAGGATATGTTTCTTTCAGGGGACAAACACTCCATCCAAAGGACCCGAGTCTACCAACCATCCAACACAGGTGATTATTGTATTCCTAATGCGTTATTACTGTTATCTTTGTATTTTTCATTACTAATAAATTGTATTTCATAGGCTGGGCCAATAAATCAGGGTCGGAAATCGAGTTTTCCATTCAAGCGTATTAGAGGAGGAACTGAAGCACATACAAGGGGTCGAGCACGCCCGTATTGACTGTTTACTTTGTTTAGGGCGTAGGCTACGATATCCTCCTCAATATGCGGTACGTTTTATTGTACGGTGATAGTAGTAGTAGTAAAGGGTTATACAAGATTTTTTAATTTCTATTTAATCCTTTTCTAGACTGTTGTGGAGTATGCACGTGCAGCTGCAGCACGTAGCGTAACGACTGATGCATTACATATACTAAGACGACTTGTATCGGACCTAGAGGCGGCGTTACGTAATGACGCGTATGAGGATGGCTTCTACGCAGTCGGCATATGGAGGATTATGATTAGCGATCTGGACAAGCTACTTGAAGAAGGTCGAAGACGAGTGGCTGTCGCTGAAGCGAAGGCAGTAATGGTCGAGCGAGACCCTCCATACACGGTCGTAAGTGTTACAATCTGTAGCTATACCTATATTTATACTATTCGTGTACAATAATATAAATTATCCACTCTGTACGTATGTTGAAACAGAGAAGTTCAGGAGAGCAGGTTGAAGGAGGCGGCTATCGTATAGCGGACTGCGTTGTCTGCTTGGAAAGACCACCATGCACTGTCATCATACCCTGCGGTCACTTTTATTGCAACGAGTGTGCTGAAAAGGTGCAGATGTGCCCCATATGTAGGAAACGCGTAGACAGACTCTACCGGCTATATCTGAACCTGGAGTAATTGTTCAAAATATCATAGTTTAAATATTCGTTAATAAAGTCTTACCTGTATATCCAGAGTTTACTGTTGTTATTTACACCTTAATTAACTATTATGATAAGGCGGGCATCGATAGCTGCTTTAGAGTAACTATTGTTAGGGCTGAATCCAAGGTAGCTTTACCTAAGGTCTGATTCCAGAGAGGATTTACCTGAGACCTGGCCTCAAGCATAACTTCACCTAAGGCCCGACTCTAAGCTGGCTTTACCTATGGCTTGACACAGGGGTTGCTTTACCTAGGGTAACTACAAGGTAGCTTTACCTAAGACCTGACTCGACGGTGTCTTTACCTATGGCCTGACTCCAGGGTAGCTTTACCTGGGGCATACCTCAAAGGTAGCTTTACCTAGGGCCTACCTGAAAGGTAGCTTTACCTTAGTTAGTATGCTGTAAATGATACAACATACCTAGACAATATGGGTAAAGGCCTTGACGGTTTCTATATAGATATTTTGGTAAGCGTTGGTAGCTATCTATATACTGTCTAAGACCTAGGGCTTTTGCCGGTGCCTTCACTAACCATAGCCCATTAGCTGAAACGTTGAGCTAGCCTTCACCAGCCGTAGCCTATTTGAACTTGGTGTGAATGTTGTTCGTTTGAACTTCGCGTATGTTGGTCGGTTAAACGTAGCGTAAGACAGTTATTTTGGTTGAAACGTTGGTTATTTGATCTAGCCTGCACTGGCCATAGCCCGTTTGAACACGGTATCAACATAGCCACCATCTTGTTCTCCGCCGTGGATGACGTCATATTCGATCCTAAGTTGTGCATCGGATACTATGTGTTACCTTATATCACGCGGCTCATCAGATGCTATGTGTTAGCCCATAGTCAAGCTATACATCGGGTGCTATATGATGAACATTAGCCAAGCTATGCAACAGGTACTGTGTGTTATCCATTAGCTAAGCTATGCATCGGATACTGTGTGTTACCCTTAGTCAAGCCATTCATCGGATACTATGTGATACGCATTAGCCTAGCTATGCAACAGGTACTGTGTGTTATCCATTAGTTAAGCTACGCATTGGATACTGTGTGTTAACCATAGTCAAACTAACCATTAGTTATCCACTAGCCCAGCTATGCTTTGGATACCATGTGTTAACCATTAGTCAATCTATACCTCGGATACTATGTGCTAGCCCTAGTCAGGCTATGCATCGGGTACTATGTGTTAATCATTAGCCTAGCTATGCAACAGGTACTATTTAATAACCATTATCCAGACTATGCAATGATTATTATGTGTTAGTTTGTAATCAACCTACTCTACGGATACTATGAGATAAACCTTAGTCAATCTACTCATCGGATACTGTTTGTTAAACCCTAGTCAGCCCGGGCATCGGATATTTTGTGTTAACTTGTAGTCAATCTATGCATCGGATATTATGTGTTAGTTTGTAATCAACCTACTCATGTGATAATCATAGTCAAGCTATGCTTTGGATACTGTTTGTTAAACCATACTCAAGCTATGCATTGGGCACTACATGATGAACATTAGCCTGGCTATGCACTGGAGATTATGTGTTGGGATATAGTCAAGCTACTTATCGGATACTATATGTTAACCCATAGTTAAAAATAACCATTAGTTAACCATTATCGGATACTTTATGTTGGTCATTAGCCCAGCTATGCATTGGATGTGTTAACCATTAGTCAGGCTACACATCGGATAATATGTGATATTCCATAGCCAGGCTCAGCATCGGCTACTATGTGCTAACCATTAGCGAGGCTATGCACCGGATATTATGTGTTGGGGCATACTATGTGTTAATGATTAGCCAGGCTAGTGTTTCTTTCCAGCTGACTTTTGAAATGACATGTGTGACTATATCTAGACCATACATAATTGATAAGCCAATTTTGTGGAGTTTATGATTATTTAGCGAGGCTATGCAACGGATATTATGTGTTGGGGCATACTATGTGTTAATGATTAGCCGGGCTATGTATCAGGTATTATGTGGTAATTTGTGGGCAGCTTGTAGGATAGTGTGTGATAACCATTAGCTAAACTGTGCACTGGATATAATGTGTTATACTTTGTAGGCCCATGTCTTCTTAGCATAATATCTATACAGGCTCACACACATATATGTTTAACACATTATGTATTCTATTATGTATTTAGGCTTAACATAGTATGATAGCATGCATGTTGGCTTAGCATAGTATTTATGTAGGTTTACACGCATATTTGTTTAACACACTATATAGGGCAATCACGTATGCAGGCTTAACATAGTATATAAGCCTATGTAGGATAGCATCCATGTTGGTTAGCATAGTATTTATGTGGGTTTACACGCATATCTGTTTAGCACAGTATGTAGGCTTAGCATATTATTTATGTAGGTTTACAAGCATATTTGTTTAACACACTATATAAGCTATCATTCATCCTGGCTTAACATATTATATAGGCCTATGTGGGTAACGGGGATATTTGCCTAATACAGGATGTATATAGGTTAACCTGCATATTGGTTTAACAGCGTATATATGGCTATTTAGAGTATATTGCATGCTGGTTTAACATAGTATATATGCCTGAATGTTGGCTTAGCATTGTATGTATATAGGTTACGTAACTTTTTAATTATATTGTAATATTTGTTGACCGTGATGTACGTGATAGGTTATGCATTGTTAGCTATACCATATAGTACTTCCCGTATTATACGGTTGCCTGGTTCTACCTGATAGACGAGGTGTAAATGTGTGTTAGGCTCAGATCATATAGACTTTGGCCAGTGGTTTACCGACATAGTAGGCACATTTAGATATTCATGTAAGTTGGCTTAGCATAGTATGTGTGCAGGTTTACACGCATATTTGTTTAACACATTATGTGTGCTATCACGTATGTTGGCTTAACGTGGTATATACGCCTATGTATGATATCTTGCATGTTGGCTTAGCATCGTTTTAGGGTCGTTTTATATCATATATTTATTCACGTTTTGTGATAGGCCTCGTTATTAGTGTTTCTCCATATATACCTTTATATCTAGATACATTTACAGCTATAGGATATATCCGTTGAGGCTATTTGGTTATTTACACTGATTTCTGATTATATATGTAGGCCTTGGTATGCCGACAGTACATAGTAAGTTGATACAGTAATCAAAACATAAACACGCGCCTAGATTCACATCGACACAGCCGTGCGGGTTTTTATGCCTGCTATAGCGGTCGCCGGCTGCCGTTGCGGTTTTTAGATAATGCGTTAGCGCTGCAAGTCTGTACATGTCAAGCACACGGTCAAGCGTATTCCCTCACACGATAAGGCTTTGTTGCATTGTTTATTAATTTAGTAGCATAGACAAATTTTGAGTTTGGCAATCATAACCCCTTGCCCCGCATTACCCAATGCATTTAGGGGTAGAACACTCTAGTTAGGGTGGGAATAATACCTGCATAGAGTCGCTCGAACGCGGATACGTCGTCAAATATATTAAATCTTTATGTGGGCTTGATAGGTTATGCATTGTTAGCTATACCGTATAGTACCTCCCATATTATACGGTTGGCAGGATCAACCTGATAGAGGAGGTAAAAATAGCTCAGATCATAAGGGGTTTGGCCAGTGGTTTACAGACATGGTAGGCCCATGTATGTTGGCCTAGCATAGTATGTATGTAGGCTTACATGCATGTTGGTTTAACACATTATGTGGGCTATCATATATATATATATTGGCTTAACATGGTATATAAGCCTTCGTGTCTTACAGCGACCGTTTGCGTAGACCTACCGGGCCCCTGCAATGTGATAGGTCGATTCCCCGCATAGACTGTTGTCTAATTGAACTCGGTGTATAATTGTTGGTCGATTAAAATTAGCGTTTAGTTGGATCGTTGGTCATTTGATCTAACCTATCATTTTTTGATGCAGACCTACCCCTCACTTAAAGCCTTGCTCTAGTGTGAATTTACCTCGGGCCTTTCTCCAAGGTGTCTTTACTTAAAGCCTTGCTCTAGTGTGAATTTACCTCGGGCCTTTCTCAAAGGTGGCTCTAACTAGGGCCAGGCTTTACCTAGGTCCATACTCCAAGGTAGCTTTACCTAAGGCCTGGCTCCCTGGTAGCTTTACCTAAGGCCTGGGTGGCTTTACCTCAAGCACGTCTCCAGGGTGACTTTTAACTAACACCCGACTCCATAGTAGCTTTACCTAAGGCCAGGTTCCTGGGTTACTTTACTTAAGGGTAGGCTTTACCTGAGGCCTTGCTCCGTGTTAGCTTTACCTAAGGCCTGGCTGCTGGGTGGCTAGGCTCGGATTGGCTTTAACCCGAGACCATGCTCCGTGTTAGCTTTGCCCGCTCCTAGGCGGTGTTACCTCAAGCGCGGGTTCGGGAGTGACGTTTACCTAGGACACCGATCATTTTTGGCAATCTGAATACAACCCACCCACACAGCCTACCATAATGGACTCCACACATATCCCGTACGGTCATCTGATCCAACCGGTCGATTTTTGGCAATTTCATATTTTATTTAAAAACTACCCCTAGGTGAAACTACCCCCGCATCGGTCCATAATGGACTCTAGACATATCCCGTACTGTCTGTTGATCCAACCGATCGTTTTTTGGCAATTTCATATTTGATTCAAAAACTACCCCTAGGTGAAACTACCCCTACCGACGCAATAATACACTCTAAACTCACCCCATCAGTCAAGGCACGTTTTTCCAAAATTTTTTCGAAAACTACCCCCCACCCCCAATCCACCCCCGGAGCTACCCCCGGGCATGGTCCTGAACGTAGCTGAGGACACCCCCCACACGTAGGTTAGGTTAGGTTGGATCCATTTTGGCTAGCTTAGGTCAGTGGGTTGGAATTTATTTTTTTCGAAAAACTACCCCCACCCCTCTAAACGTGGTCGAACCACCCCCAAGGCTACGGTCAAGGCCGCAACGACCTGGTGCATCATCCAAAACTACCCCTATAGTCCTAGGTTACGTAGAGGCCGAGTAGGGGTAGTTGTGCCAGGGAGGGGTACAATCTACTGTGGCACTTCCGACCAAAGACACAGGCGTGGTATTTCCGATCACAAAAATTTTATCCGTGATAGTTCCGACCATTCAATTTACTACTCCACAACAGTGATGTGAGGAGTCGAGTATTTTACTCGAAAGGTATCGAGTCAACAGAGTATCGAGTCGACTCTTTTCTTATACTACGATACTCGAGTCTCGACTCGGTCAAATAGTTTACGAATTGCAAAATTAGCAGGTAGCAGCTGAAACGTCAAATTTAGCAAGTTTAATCGAGTCGACGAAATACTCGACTCGTCACATCACTACTCTACAATAAATTATGTAAATCATTTGAAAAATATCCCTTCACATTTTATCCAGGCTTAGGACTGGCTACGTAGGCCCATAGCGCAAACATAGGCATGTTTAAATATTTTTCTTTAGCAAGTGATTAAACACTCTTGTCATATTTCAAAAATGCAATTGTATTATTTTACACCATTATAATCAAGTGAATATACAGTTTATATTATACAGGTATATGAATTCTCTAATCCATCTTTTGTAATTAAACCAGATACTGTAAACATTTTTTTAAATCTCCCGAGTCGCTATAAGCTCCCATAATGTTTTCTATTCTTTTGTTTAATTTTATGTAGGTTTGTTTTCTCTTTTTCAAAGGTAGGCCTATAGAATTTTTCCTAACTTTGAATGTAGCATTTACAGCTATGTGCTGAGTTTTCTATGTTAACCTTCGACAACGTTTGTGGTCATATGCCGCTGGTTAAAAACATTCCACATTTCAATGGGTTTATTAGGATTATTCAGCCATTAATCGACCATATAATCTGCAAATTGAGAAATTTTTTCGTCGTTTGGCATTTCCTCCATTATTAACAACCATGCGTCATCAACGCTGCTGATTGGAAGATGTGCCATTGCAGCGCACATTTGGCAAAACAATCGGACTCCATCATTGTTTTTGTAATCCTCCACAATTCCTAGCTGTTGGGTCTTTCTCCACAAAAATTGGTTGAAGTGAAAATTGCAACCGGACAGAACTGTATTAGGAAACATATTCTCCATAGCTTTAATTGCAGCTATTTTAAAGTCTAATCGTGCAACTTTCAGCGACCAATTCGGAATGTTGATTTTTAGTTTGGCAAAAAGTCGGTTGCATGTCTCTTGGGATTTATCAGGGAGAAAAGCAAATAAAACAGGAAATATTTTTGTTTCTTTTTCCGTGCTTCCAATGTCTACATGTATAGTGTATAGTTGTTTAAATTGTTTCGAACAACTATCAAATGTCCCATCCATAAAAAGTGTGTCATTTTCACACAGGAGTTTCTCCGCTTCTCTACATCCAAACACAAGGATTCTTTTGCCAGGAACAACACCATCGTCAATTTTCAAAAAACTACTGCTATCACTAAGTTGTAAAATTTCGTCACTGAGGTAAATCTTTGTACTAGAGCCAGGGTTCTGGGTCGTCCCTAAAACTTCTCTCCTTGCTTTGCAGAAGGAAGTCTTTGCAGTTTCCTAAATTGGCATATTTGCAACAAAATCTAAACCTTTATCCTTTAAGTCTTGAAACTCTTCTTTAAAAATATTACAAACCGGCACTGTCTTTTCTTCACGGACTCTTTTCCTACAGTTATGCCGACGTATTTGTATCTGTGCGTCTGGTACGCAGGAATGCTTCTGTTCAGAGATGAATGCATCATTTGCAATTTTTATACGAATGTGGCACTTACTCTTTTCGTTTTTGACGCATAACCAAGTAGTATACTTTTCAGCTTTTTTGTGTACTCGATAGCGATAACCATCCTTCACAAGACACGGTTTCCCTTTGATTGTAGTGATATTTCCATTTTGCTTCTCGCGATATAAGTCAACTATCAACTTCTTAAGCCTGTCCGATCCTACAGTCGGTAAACGTACACTTTAAAACGCTGTAAACTTACTCAATTCAGCCTACAACTTGTGCACGCCTCGAACTTTCAGATCCGACTGAATGTATTGGCAAACAACCATATGAATGTTCAGGTGGTGGGGATGTTGCGTTATTAACCCCCATATAATGGGAAAAACCACAAACCTGCGAGTATTGTTTATGTTAGTAGGCCTTTATATAGGAAGAGTGGTGACAGATCTGAAATCCCACGCCTCGAACCCGATCGGTCGGAAACGCTACAGTAGCAAGTGTTCAAACAATGGGATCGCAAATACCACGGTCAGAAAATCCACGTAAATAATTATTGAGACTCTACTGTATTTTGTTTTGACATATATGAAGCGGTGGCGGAGTAGTGGTTGCCAGAGAAGAAGATATATATATATATATATATATATATATATGTAGAAGAAGAAAATAATATATATATATATATATATATATATATATATATATATATTATTTTCTTCTTCTACATATATATATATATATATATATATATATATATAGAAGAAGAAAATAATATATATATATATATATATATATATATATATATATATATATATATAT
Organism: Prosapia bicincta; assembly: GCA_036971475.1. NCBI lineage: Eukaryota > Metazoa > Arthropoda > Insecta > Hemiptera > Cercopidae > Prosapia > Prosapia bicincta. Next base: position 49,836,318 of record JBAIZL010000005.1, read on the forward strand.
ATATATAAATATATATATATATAGAAGAAGAAAAGAAGATATATATATATATATATATATATATATATATATATATATATATATATATATATATATATATATATATATTCTTGATATTTAACGTTATCCATTGTTTTTCCGTTGCACCGACTTTATGAAGTTAATATATTACTATTGTAAGTAATTTTATCCATCATTAAGTGCAATAATTTTACCTTGAGTGATGAGGCACCTTTCGGTCACTTGTCGGAAGCATTGTCGAATCACTCATGACAATGGAGTGATTCGACAATGGTCAAGTGACCGAAAGGTGCCTCATCACTCAAGGTAAAATTATTGCACTTAATGGTGGATATATATATATATATATATATATAGAGAGAGAGAGAGAGAGAGAGAGAGAGAGAGAGAGAGTTAGAGTCGAGCCCGCCAGAGTGAGAGCGAGACAGCAGAGCAAGACGAGCGGCCCAGATAAACAAATGGGCCAGAAATGCATCCGATAGTCTATCGTTATCTCCAATCGACATTTGCTTTATTCGTTCCATTCATTCAAAACAACTAGTACATAAATAAGACATAATTGATAATTAATTATTTTCTCATTAAATCACACCAGACATGTATTATGGCAGCTAAAAAACTAAGAAACGTTATTGGCACCTTAATCACTGGTGAATCAGTATTGGCGATTACTCCATACCATTAGAATCGACGGTTCCTTGCCCAGAGCCTATATTTCCTCCTGACACATTAGTCACGGCAACCTTATTGTTGTATTTAATGTTGGGACATTCTGACCCCTTATCCGGAATTTCTAGCACTGATGTTATATTTTCTTTTGATTTCCTCTCATCTCCATCTATCAAATTGTTTTCAAGTTGTACTGTAAGAGAGGCTAAATAAAATAATATAGCCATGGACGGTGAATCCGAAATACTCTCTATTCTTTAATTTTTTTAATCTTGCGCAATAATAAAATCTTAAGAATAATTTAAAATAGCTTCTTTATCCATTATTTCTACCTCTGTTATTTTATCATCGCATGTCGCATAAAGGGACAATCGTAATATCTTTATTCATTAATTTCTTTTGTAAAGAATACAAACAAATTAACAGTACCAGAAATGTTGTAGAAAAAGCATTTTAAAACATGTATGCTAATGCATATATTAATTATTTAAGTTTAATTTAACAATGCAGCTGAACTAAAACCCCAACGGTATTTACTTTACATATGGAGGATAATTAAATTATAAGGGTAAACTTGCGAAAACATTGTTATGTGCATTTGTTTTAACAGTCTGCCTATTTATGTTATGAAGTTAATTAATGCAACATTAGTCGAATTTAATTATCAAATTTAATACATGTGCAGGGGAAGGTAGTGGTAGGATAGGCTAGGTAGATATAAAGCATTTCAAGTATTGTGCAGTAAATTCATTAATCAAACGTCATGGTATGTAAGAAAAACGTCATTAAACCATGAATAATTTGTTGTTATATATATATATATATATATATATATATATATATATATATATATATATAAAAAATATGTAGACTTGTTTGTATCCATGGGGATTGTTAGGCAGGGCAGGCTGACTTTGTGAACAGTATCGTAATATATATGCAGGTCACATTCCCTCTATTCACCACGAAGGCCACTGATATCAAACAATTCTTCTCCATTTCCTCTGGAACAGGTTCTGGTACCAGCGCGCCATTGCTCAGAGGAAATTATAAAATACATTTAGAGGAAATGAACAGATGCTAGTGGTAGGTTAAATTGTAGTTTATAGCGTGTGTGTGTGTGTTTGTAGTTGAGTATAACTAGCTCAGTAAACAAAATTATCTGGCTGTAGTCCCTTTGGCGAGTCTCTAAAGTCGACTGCAAACCATTGAAACGGAAGTTCAACCTTTTAATATATAACCTTAAAAAACAATGAAAAATATAACATCGAATCAAACATTTGATATCAAGTTACTAGTCAAATATAAACTAATATATACCAAGGTAAATAAACAGTAAAATAGAGAAAGTGTAAGGAAAAGGAGAGAATATAAACAAAAATACAATTAACAAAACAAGGTATGTTAAATTGCAAAAAAATTTAATTAAAATAACAATATGATAAATTAATTGATAAAGGTTTTTATTTTAGATGCTTTAATGGAAATTTTGTTTGATTATGATACAGCTTACAATATTAAAGTATATGTAATATTGTTATTATATTATAATAATAAAAATTTGACTTTGAAATAGATCTATTAATTTCTAAATGATACCATTTTTAATGTTTCTTCTTTATATAATATAAAAGTTTTGACAAACCATGTTTACCCATAGTCATTCCTTAAACAGTTATTTTAAGGATAAATAAAAAAAAATTTAAAGAGCTTGATTTAAATCAACATATATATCTTGCAGTCTTATAAGTTTTGTGAAAAATATGGAATTATATTATTGTTTTGATTAGGTTTTGCTAAAAATCAAAGACTTTAATTGAGCATTAAGACTTGGAGGTGCACCATAAGATTAGGTACCCATCTATTAGGGTATTTGCTTAAGGTTTAGTACAGCAACTTTATCTCACGGCTCCTTTGTCCGATCGAACTGATTTTTAGCTTGTTTTAAGGAATAAAATCTCAACATACAAAATTTATATAAACTGTTTATGCATGGTTTTGATTCGTTGCGTTATTGATTTTTATTTTATACAGAGATAAATTGTGCTGGAGCATGCAATCGCCTCTGCGAAAGTGGAGTACAGTCTGGTGCCTACCACTCTAGGCGTGAGCCCCCGGGAAGGCGAGCTCAAATCGACTCTGTTCAGTCACATTTAAATGTAAGAACATTTCCCATCAGCTCATTTTCATTCGGGCTTTGGACCTACAACCACAGCTTTAAAAGTGTTTTTGGTTTTTTTGTGTTTTTTAAAAAATATTTTCGATATTTTCCTTATGTAAATACATAATTTATATTTATTTACAATTCTATTAATCCTCATAACCAGAGAAGTCATCGCTACGTCTATGTTATCATCATCATTTTCTGAATCTGAGTCATCTGAATTTATAATGATTGGTTCAACAAGCAGAATATCGTTACAAAGATGGTCTTTTTCCCAGTAGTGGTCTTTTACTTTTATATTATGTCCAACACATTTTGCACATAGCTCAGGTGTCACTGATTGTAACTTTTCAGCCCATAAATTACGAGTAACAATAATCCCGTTTCCTACCGGTTCTATTTATTTTTGGAACATTATTTTTTACATAGGCCCAAATACGTTCTATTGTATTGAGCTTATAATGCGCAACTGGCAACCATATAGGCTCTAAATCTGTCTCAATTCCTGTGTAATATGATCAAGTATTTTTTCTGGGGTCTGATGAATGGTTTGAGTGGTTTATTAAGACCGACTTTATTAGTTTTTCAAATGTTGTTGCATCGGGTGGTAAAGGAATGTTTCTTTTCATTAGCCAAGAAATAATTTCTTCTTTGAGCCATGACATAACCCATTGGGGTTTTTAGTGTTCGGATCAACCATGGTGTTTGAAGGGGCTTGATAAATTACTACCGCTGACTTTGGAGGAAGGATAGCCAAAACTTACCTGAACCATTCTTTAAAGTGTTGTGCGTTCATCTCCTTGTGGTAGTCCTCAGTCCTCTTTTTTTCCGATGAAACAAAGCTGGGCTCCTTCTAAAAATCCTCTCTCACTGCCAATATACACAAAAATAACTTGATGACCAAACTGTTGGCGTTTTAAAACCATCTCGTCAGCCGAAAACTCCTTGAAGATGGTTCAATGCTTCAATTACATTTTCAAAATTATTCTCTCTGAGCCATCGAATTGTTCGTAAGTAAACGTGTCTGGATGCTGTTTTTTGATACCATAAGTACGGGTTTCTTATTAGGCTTTATTACGCTTTATTAGAATATTACGTAGAATAAAAAATGTCATTAAAAGTTACAGTTAAAACATTTCACTTTTGTAAATTAACGTTTATTAGGTTATTCATGGAAAAACACAAGCAGCAGGTGATAGGTTAGCGAGTGTGAATATGAGTCTGAGGTACGGGGTTCGTTTAATCCTCTGAGGCTCTTCCAAGTCTGGATGAAATATATTGTTTAGAATATAATTATATGTGTTACGGTTAGTGATGTTATATTCTTACAGTCGGTTGACATAGTGAGGATAAAAATAGTTTATGATAAGAAATATTTCCTTGAATATTAAGTTTCAATTTCTGGTTTATTTATACTCAGGTTAAATATTTTCCCCTATTTTAGCAAATTTATACGTTTCTAAAAAAGGGGTTGAGCCAATTTAGATGTTTTCCATCTCCTTACCCGTAAACATTGATTTCATTTGTAATATTGCAATTTCCTTAACTTTATAATTTTTTGTACAATGTGGAAATGTTATTTTTAAATCGTTTCCTAACTCATAACCTAAAACCGAGAACACCATACTGGTTAGCTACGTGTATAATATATTTCCCCTTCAAGCCTCTGACTTGGTCTTTCGTTTATCCACGTACTGCTGCAGGACCGGAACCCACAATTAAAGAATAACCATCCTAGAAGCAGGTTAAGGCAGTAGCTAATTGATTACACCATAGGTTATGAATTTTCGCGAATTATTTGGCTTATAAATTTGTTATTGAAACCTCTGATTTTTTAAGCTACTATTGCACTTCGAAATGGGTTTTGGAAGTATATACAATAAAGGGTAGTAATAAGACATAGCTGCACTTACTGTCTTGTAATTATAGCTCACATTAAATAATAAATAGAACAGGTTGAACTCAGCTACGTTTGTACATTGTTGTCCGTAACTGGAAAGCAATAACAATTTGTAATTCCAAACATGTTGGACGATAATGATGTTATTTTGAATGTGTACATTCTAAATACTACGTATGTTCAGAAAGAATTAAAACACTCACAAATGTAACAAATATAAAGAAGCACATGTTTTCTGGTATAAAATTAAATATTTCTTATTTTTTTTAAACTAAATATTTGACAGTTTTCATCAATTTTGAAAAGTTTTCACTTCTATAGAAATATTTAGTTTACTGATAAATATCAGCTGAAAATAGGTATACACAAGTACGAGTAATTAGAGAACAGCTATTTAAAATTTGCGGTAATTTTTTGTTATATAAATTTCAATTGTAATATAAATATATTTCTACTATATTATTACAGCATTGACTTTATTGTTACTTTCAAATAGTGTAGAACAACAATAATGCTACGTAAGGCAGAAGCAAAGTAAACACCAGCAATTGCTTGCCATAGCCAACTGTGTTTTCTATATTTGTAGAGTTTCAAAAAGTGCCCAAAGAGTAAAAAATACTTTACTTTTAAAATTTTCAATAATGATGTCTTTCCGAAACGCTCAAGATATATTTTGAGAAATCAAGTCAAAGAAAACACACATTTGTACTTACACTATTTGTATTTCGCTGTTTTAATGAATATAGGTCAAATAAAAAGCGGCAGTTGTATTAAATACGAGTGTAATCCTTTGAAAATGGCGTTTGTCCGAAACGTTTAAGACTTTCCTAGAATGAACGAAACACCTTAAGAAACTGGCTAAATGAAAACAATGTGTTTGTCTCACTTTAATCTTCGTGCGTAAATATCAAACTATTAATTTTTTATTGTTATTAGTTTTCTTTATAAAATTTCCGTTAAAATCATCTCTAACGATTAAAACACCGTTAACAAGTACATCCATCTAGGTTGTGTATGTTGTTGGAGTGTTTGCAGTTGTGTTTTACAACGTTTTTAGTTACTGCGTTCTGCCAATTCCAATCACCCGACCATGTCTCTCTGATGTACGGGAAACAATACTGTACTGGGTTGCGAGAGACAAGGGAGAAGGGTGGAACAAGGTAATTAAATGTAGATTGATTCTTGAAGGGCTGTTAACAGTGCAGAGTGTTCAAGGGTTACATCTCAATAAGGGTCGCGTGCTTAACATTCCTCTGTTTATCGCTGGGGGTGTCATAATGCGAAAAACCGTCGAAACCTTCTTCAAAACGTCCAATGTCTAGATAATGTGATGTATAATGAGTGGAAAGAAATGAGCGGGTATTCATAAGAGTTATTCTCAAAAGGCTCTTCATGATGTTTTCATTGAAATTTGAAAACGAACAGGTTTATTTTTGACATTTCTAGAGCACAGTTTAAGATTGAAAAAAATATGAGCACCGTACTTAACGAAAGCATATAATAACACCCGAAAAAGTATTTGAGCAATAAAAGCTTCTCAATTATTTTCTGGCTGCAATTACCAGTTAAATATAATGAAGTGAATTGATTGACTCCAACAAACAGCCTTCACTGGTATTAACTGTTTAAAAATATTTGAGCTTGTTTTTTCTTCATACCAAAAACCTGGGTTTCTATCTTTAAAGGGTTTATATGAAAAACAACCTGTATTTTTTAATTTTTGTATCTTTTGACGGTAAAAGAAAATGTGTAAACCGGTAAACTAGAGCGGTTGTTTAACCCTGCCGGTATACTTACTTATTCTATTTCTAAAGATTGTTATAATTCAAGCACCAACTAAATAACTTACATCAGCAAATAAAATAAACACTAATATATTACTTTATGTAAAGTACACAATATCAAGAGCACAGTGGTACAATAAATTACTTTATGTAAAGTACACAATATCAAGAGCACAGTGGTACAATATATTACTTTATGTAAAGTACACAATATCAAGAGCACAGTGGTACAATAAATTACTTTATGTAAAGTACACAATATCAAGAGCACAGTGGTACAATAAATTACTTTATGTAAAGTACACAATATCAAGAGCACAGTGGTACAATATATTACTTTATGTAAAGTACACAATATCAAGAGCACAATGGTACAATAAATTACTTTATGTAAAGTACACAATATCAAGAGCACAGTGGTACAATATATTACTTTATGTAAAGTACACAATATCAAGAGCACAGTGGTACATTATATTACAATGAAATATTGGAAAGAACCCCAATACCACAAAAAATAATCAAAAATAACAAATAAAAATAACTAGAATTAATCTTAAGTAACTAGTTGTATTTGTTATTTTTGATTATTTTTTGTGGTATTGGGGTTCTTTCCAATATTTTTATTGTAATTTATGTAAAGTGAATACATTTGATATTATTGATGTTAAAATAGTATTTTATGCCCCCTCCATCCTTGTTCACTCGTTTAATTCTAACACCACTTGAGAAATTATGAAGTATCCAAAGCATCTTTGGGTATTTGGAAGATAACATTGAACGCTTGAGAAGATATGAGAAAGTCCAATGAAAACTAAAGAAACGAATGTAATACTATTGTCAAGATTTTGGGGAAAACGAAGAAATATAGTTTCGCTGCATTAATTTACCACTATGGAGACTAAACAAATATACCAGATAGAATATTCCTGAACGATATTTATGTTTCTTCTAAACAGTTTTGGCTCTCACCACTTTCATCGACTGATGGATTTCTATTTAATTTCTGACAATTTGTCTCCTCTTACTTTTAGACTTTTTATTGTTTGCAAAAACCGATATATAATAGTTAATATTAATAAATGTACATAAAAGATGGATATTTGATTCAAGCAATCACATTACCTTTCAAATAATTAGTAAATGCCTCGCATCTCCGAATGTCGATACCCCAGGACGGCGGTGATAACGATCAAGAAATATAAAAATATGCCTTAAAAAATATGTTTGATTATAATTCAATCTGAGTACTGGAATTATACTACCAACAATTATGCTACTACTATTTATTATAAGAATAGGATTATATGTAAGAAAATAAGAGTGTTTACATTTCATATGAGAGTTATTAGTTTTATAAAAACTAACCAAATCTACCTTTTCAATCCAGTTTCCTTTACTGCCAGTTATTATTTTGTTTAAATAAATTTATTTAAAACGTAATGGCTTTAGTATTTATGATGTTTAAATAGTATTTTACTTCCCCTCCATTCTCCTACATTCGCTTCACTCCCTCGCTAGTGATTAATTATGTACTCAAAGCAGTTATTGTGTACTTGTGCATTATTAAACTGGCGCTCAATTAACCATGGTTTGTTGTGTTCTGGTGGCTATTTTAAATTTAAAATTTCCGATAAGTGCTCATCCACAAGGAATCGATAATTTACTCAGTGTTACAGTAGACTGGCTAAAAGCCGCCATATTGGTGCGGACGTTGTTTACAGCTATCAGATTTTGTAATGAATCGGAGAATATACAGATCGTACAAGTCACGTAACAATTGCATATTATTTATCACAATGCGTGCAATTATTAGTAATAAATATACGTAGGGCCTACGTATCTGTTGTATAAATCTATCCACATCGCTGAAAAACAGAAAGTAGCATTCTTAAGAGATACACATGATGCGATGTAGCAAGTTTTGTCAATACGAAAACAAGAGAATTTCTAACGTCGTTAATCACGACGTAAATGTAACAACACACCAATCGCTGTGTCACGTGGATCGCATATTCTACTGCCAATTGAAGTTGTATTCCTCACTAATAGTTTGCAGCATTCCTCTCACCGGTCGAAATGCAGGTTTACTGACATCGTAAAATACAGATGAAAATAAAATCACAACATATTAAATCCAACTAGACATTTTAACTGGTGACTTAAGCGCAGACTGCGGTAAGCGAGCGTGTTAACTTGAGTTTTGGTTGTCATTGAAAGGCGAAATGCGCAGACCTATTTACCGTGGTCTCTTTGACCATTTGTTCCTTTATTGTATTACGAACAGTAGAGAAAACAGAATATTAAATGCCCGGTCTTTTAGCTATTATTAGGTATTAAAAAATTAAAAGTTGATACATACAGTTTTGAAAAAAAGATTTACTTACTAGCCAATGCCCACCCTTGGCGTTGCCGCAACTCGATAATTTACTAAGCTATAGAGATGAGCATTCAGAAGAGAGTTTTGAGATAATTTTTCATTTAGTCTCCAACTCCAAAAAGGAACACCTAAGTTTCCCTTTCGTTCACAGCGTCTCTTGAAGCAGTTTCGGCTGAGTGTAGAGATGAGGGACGTTGAACATGTTACAGGGCAGTTCCGATTTTCGGGAGAGTATCTGCAATTATTTTTGAACTTTTGGAAATTCCCGGAAGATAAGAGGAAAAACGTTGTACAGCTGACTTAGAATGTATTCGATTTAAAAATCTTTCAGGATGACTTGTTTTTTTTCAAAGACCCATTTGCTAAACTTAACATTAGGGATATATATATATATATATATATATATATATATATATATATATAGAGAGAGAGAGAGAGAGAGAGAGAGAGAGAGAGAGTGGAAGTCTATATATATATATATATATATATATATATATATATATATATATATATATATATATCACTTTCACTTATGTACTTAAACAAGAATCTTACTTGGTATTTATGCAAGTTAACTGGTCTTGCACTTAACTTCAATGACTGGTCTTGTCAATATCATCGGGCATACTGAACAGGGTTGTGGTAGACTGCGAGCTGAGTGGATTTCCCGTTCATCTTGGTGTACCGTTATGTTCTATTTTTAGATTCACTGCACTGTGCGAGTTTTTTAAGTTTGTTTTGGGGTTAATATTGTATATTAGATTGAATAATTTATCGTTTTTTGATTTTATTTGTATTCGTTCATTAATGATAATTTTTTTATTTTTATAAATTTCTAGTTGTTCCCAGATTGTCATTTTGAGGCCTTTTTGAATTTTTTTTATTAGGTGTACGTTTTTTAATGTGGGGAATGTGTGTTTGTTTTTGATGGCATGTGTGGCTAAGTTTAAGTTATAAATTTCAGGTTTGATGTATGCATTGAGGTGTTCTTGATATCTGTGTCTTTTAATTTCTTTTTTGTTGGCCTATGTATATTTTATTACAGTCTGGGTATTCGATTTTGTATATTCCGTTATTAAGTGTGGGACATATTTTTTCTGGTAGGTTTTTTTTTTAATTATGTTTCCTGTGTTTTTTGTAGGCTATGTTAATATTATTATTTTTTAGTGTTTTAGTTATTCCTTTTATGTTGTATCCTGTGTATGTGAATGTAGCCCATTTTGTTGTTTGTGGTTCGATTTTAGGTTGTTTTATTTATTTAATATTTTAAATTCTAATTTATCTATAATTTTTTTATTGTATCCATTTTTTTGGGCTATTTGATATATTATTGGTTTTTCTTTGGTTTTTTCTTCATTTTCTAGAGGCAATTTTAGCATCCTGTATAAAAGTGAGTTGTAAGCTGTCATTTTATGTTGTAGGGGATGGTTGGAGTGGTTTGGTATTGTATTAATGGTTTGTGTGGGTTTCTTATAAATTGAGTATTCAATGTTATTTGTATTTCTGGTTATTGTTAGGTCTAGATAGTTTATTTTATTGTTTATTTCTTCCTCTATGATGAATTGTATGCTAGGGTTTAAGTTATTGATTTCATTTAGGATGATGTTATTAGTTATTGCTTTATTTTGTGAGATGTATAATCCATCGTCAACATATCGTATCCAATGTCCGTTGGGGTCGTGTGTTTTTATGGTTTGTGTGATTAATTCGTCAGGTTTTTGGAGGTAAATTTCTGATATTAAACTTGAAAGTGGTGATCCCATTGCTAAGGCATCTATTTGTTTATATATCTTATTATTGAATATGAAATAGTTTTGGTTTAGTATGGTCTTTAGACATTTTGTGATTTGGTTTGGGTATTTGGGGTAGGTTTTAAGGTCAGTTAATTTGTTTTTTATTATTTGGATGGTTTCGTTAATTGGTATATTAGAGTACATATTTGTGATATCAAATGATATAAATTTGGTGTTTTTGGTTATGTTTATTGTTTTTAGTATTTTCGTTAATTCAATTGAGTTTTTTATGGTGTATTTATTTTCCAATTTAAGTTCGTGTTTTAGGGTTTTGGCTATTATTTGTGATATTTTATAGGCAGGTGCATTTTTAAATTTATTAAAGGTCTTATGGGATTGTTGATTTTATGTATTTTGATGAGGGCGTTCATTTTAGGGGGTTTTGGGTTGTCTATTGTGTATTGGTAAGGGTTTTTTTTGGCTGAGTAAATTGTCATTGTTTTTGCCAAAATTGTATGATTTCGTTTTGATATTTTTTAGTGGTGGGTCTTTGTTTAATTCTATGCAATTGTTGGATTTTATGAATTCTTCTGTTTTTTTGTTATATTCTGTTTTTGATATGATTACTGTAGCATTGCTTTTGTCCGCTTTAGTTGCAATTATTTCGTTTTTGAATAGTTTTTATTTCAATTTGTTAATTTGGTTTATTTGTATTTTATTTTCAATGTGATTTCTTTTTTTGATTTTTTTGTTGATTTCGTGTGATGCTATGTTTCTGATGTTATCTTGATTTTCGTAATTTAATAGATTTATTGCCAGTTCTGTTTCTACTATGAGGTTTTCTATTGTGTTATGTAATTTTGGTTTGATGTTGGTTTTTGTGCTATTTTCGAGTATCTTTATGTTTTCTTTGGTGAAATTCGTTTTGGTGAGGTTTATAAAACTTGGGTGGAGTTGATGGAGTGTTGTGATATTGTCTATGTTATTTTGTTTTTCTATTAGTTTGTTAAGTTTAGTTTCCATTTTATGTTTTTTAACTGAAGTAAATTTCTTGCATTTTCTTGAATTTTGATATATTTATAATGCCATTGTTTTGGTTTAAGTGTGTTAGCTAATTCTATGTGGGTTTTTAAGAGTGTATTAGTTAATTTGTTTTTCTTTGTGTATAGATATTTAATTTCGTTTTTTACCCATAGAGTTTCAGCTTGTTCAGCAGTTTTTGGTGCAGAACTAGTTTGGTTTTTTATTTTTATTTTGGCATATTTTGGTGTTATTTTGTTTTTATTGCATTGCCTATTAAAATGTATATTATGGTTAATATTTATGATTTGTTTTCTAAGTTTTTCAAATTTGTTCAATAGTTTGGTTGCTTGATTACCTTGTGGGGCGATATCCTATTTGTAGTTATGCAACACTGTTTTCTTGTATACACTTATCACTTTCACTTATGTACTTAAACAAGAATCTTACTTGGTATTTTTGCGAGCTAACTTTCAATGACTGGCCTTGTCATTATCATCGGGCATACTGAACAGGGTTGTTGTAGACTGCGAGCTGAGTGGATTTCCCGTTGACCTTGGTGTACTGTTATGTTCTATTTTTAGATTCACTGTACTGTGCGAGTTTTATATATATATATATATATATATATATATATATATATATATATATATAAATATATTTTTCTATAGAAGAATATAGTGGTGTACATGGAAATATACATTATTGGATTATGCAAAGAACAAAACTACCTAGTTGAAATAACTAGGTCATCGTATACAGGCTAGTAAATGTAAACAGCTTTAGCAGATCATTAAAGGAATTATTTACAGTAACAGGCGATCTGGTTGGAGACCCTTTTGGTCCAATAACTTGTTATATGATTCGGATTGTTATCTGTCCAGCTACTCAGATCACCAGCAATGTCCTTGCTAATGGTAAGTGTTTGCAACGGACTTAGCACATGAAGAAGAAGATGAAAAAAGAAGACTATTTCTTTAAAGTTTACGTCATAAACGTATAATTTTTAGTTGTTGATCTGACGTAAAACATTTTGTAGGATGTATTCTTAAGCTTTTCTACTATACCTTGCAGTTTAAACGGAACTATTATGCGTCGTGTAAAGCTTCTGCAACAATGTAATAGTGCTAACGAGAAATATATATAATAAGTTTAGGGTTATGAAAAAAGTGACGTTGCGTTGGTTGTAGGTATGATCAGAGGTTTTACGTTATTTCTACATCATTTTATATTAGGCGAATTTCTTCATTCTCCTAAGTTTATCTTCAATTAAAATATAGACATTTATTTTGAAATCCAAGAGTTGGGGTGGTCGCCATACGCCAATATTTAAATACAAAAATCTTGTTAAATCAATCCGCACACAAAATTACCTCCAATGTAACCAACTCATAAAATCCAGCACTAAAATCAAGTTGATACGTCTGATGGAATTATTCCAACTTTTTGATTTAGCCAGAGGAAAGTTTCTTAGATAAAGTATAAAAGCATAACTAAAGAAGGTAGAAATGTAATTTATTTGTTGGAATGTTGGTAAAATTTTGCTCAATAGAAGCAATCTCTACTAATTTGCCAGCTGTCACTTGCAGCGCCTTATTCCCAATGCTTGGCAATTTACAAAATATAAAGCAATATTTCAGTATTGATCGCTGCGCAGTCCGGACAAAGTAAATCATTCACAAATCTCCCTGTCCTTCTCGTCTTGCCCCTCTCTCTTTCCCTTATGTATCATTCGTATGTTTCTTCAGTTATTTGCCTTCATCTTACTCAGTCACCCACTCAAAGCCTCTAATCTTTTTTTTTTAATTTTGCCTGTCATTCTACTGTTTCTTTTATTTTTACTGATATCTGTCTGCATCTTTCTCTACTTTCTTTATCCCTAATCAAAGTACCAGCGATGTCATTTACACCATTATTTTCTACAATTACCAATTAGCTATTTTTCTAATTTACTTAGTTTATATTTATCTGTTTTCACTTGTTTTTTTCATTTATTGGTATGTATGATTTTAAGTGCCTTCTGTTCGTTTTCACTTGTTTTCTACATTATTCATACTTTGTGTTTTATATCTTCCTTTCGTCTGCTTTTGTTGTATACTTTCTGTATGTGGAAACATACAAAATTTACTTTAGATTTAGGGCCTATTAGTTTTAAGTTATTGTTTCCTTAAAGAGTTAATATCGTAATTTAATAATTAAATGCATTTGTGTTTTTAGGGTGGTTACTCATTTCAAGGCTGCTTTTTAGTATAAAATAGTAATTTAAAAATTTTTAATTGATGCAAATACTAAATAATTTTAGCCCGTATAAATTGGGGTCTGTGACGTAATTGTGCACTCCTTATTAACTTATGATTTTATTTTGATAAATCGTAGTGCCTTTTTTGGTAATCTTCTTCAAAGTAAAGTTATGTATTGTTATAGACTTGTTGTCTAAATACGAGTAAATTTTCGGTTTAAAAATTAGATCCGTAGAGGTTATGCTAGACAAACTTCATAGGGAAAACTTTGAAAAAACTTGAAATAATTATCAAAGAATTAAGAATCCATAGCGGACCCAGTTAACGGGGTCAAATTGTAAGAAAGGGAACGGAAAGACAATAGTATTTTAGAAGAAAAAACATTAGTAAATAATATTTTTGAACAATTAAATTTTTAAAAAAATGGCAATTAAAAATAGATAAAAAATATTAAAGATTAAAAAGATAAAAATGAAAATGAGACAACAGAAATAAGTATACCTAATTATATGGTAGGAGTAAAAATAAATTCTGGAATACGTGAATTCCAAGTACAGATTGTAAAATCCAAGAATGAAATACAGACACATTTAATCCTGAATTATATTACAAGAACCATTGTTAGATAAAGTCTTACCTGCAACAGACAACAATGACAACAGTTTCCATTTATGAAATCCTAAAAAAACGTTTTGTATTAATAAACTTCAGAAACAGTTTAAAGAGATTTTAAAAAAACTACTGTTTTAAAATAGCCCCAAGGTAATTGTGAATTACTCTCAATTTATTTTAGAAAGTTAGACTAAAATCCAAACCTTTTAGATGAAATTATCCTTCAACTAAAATGATAGAAACAAATTGAATGTAAAACCAGAAAATGCTCATAAACATTTCACCAGCTTCAACGATTTAGTTAATATGTGCGTACAATTTCAAAATATGTACTGCAATGATTCAATAAGACAAGAAAATAATTCCTTATTTAAAAATAATTCCAGTAAAAGACATGATTCAATTAGAAAAAATAGTAAGATCAATAAATAGTTACTTCAAAAAAAATAATAATAAATGAACTGAAATGACCTAATTAAATATCGAAATCTTGTTGCTGTTCATGATGAGCTGGTTGTAAATTACAAATTACACTTTTGATATTACTTGTGACCAGACATTTGTTAACTAAAAGTTAAGTTAAAAGTCCGAGGAGGCTGAAGAGGTCGAAAGGCGAAAACGTTTCCTCCAAGTGTAAATTAACAATTAACAACTTTTAGTTAACAAATGTCTGGTCGCAAGTAGTAGCAAAAGTGTGATTTGTGACCTAATTAATTAATTGTGACCTCTTACGGCTACACTGAGTGCTTCAGTGAGTTCCAAGGGCCATCATTTTAATTTATTAGCCTAGTATTTATAAGTTAAGGAGCTAGACTAGTTCTGATGTCACGCCCTGAGCGACTATACGCGTCCTAAATTTTAGTTCAATCACTATTGCGTTATTCTGTAGGCCCTATTGTTACGAACACGACTCTTGACGATATCTGGTGGTTACACGAGGAAATATTACTTTCTCTCTCAACAGAAAATACTCAAATTTCTTTGAACCTCGTTGGTTCGAGGAAGTTTTGGCGTACTCCACACACTTCTAGATGGTAGTACGCTGGCTTTAGCATACTGGCGTACGCTGGCTTTAGCATACTAGCGTAAGCTGAAGAAAATTCCTTCAGAACTTCTTTAAACTTCAAGCAGTGATCAAAATATTTTGAGTGAAAAGCATCGTAATCATCCGAATCACAGAATAGCGAATGACTGTTGAAGCTATCATTCTACGTCAATTTGACAAAACATATGAACAAACTGACTTTGAGGCTGCTAGGAGAAAACCAGTTTCTCCCTGATTTATACACTAATATCAAGTCGTTCCGGAAGAAACCAATATGTCACAATCTCAATTGTGTTTAAGTGTTTCACACTTTTAAAACATGCGAAATATTAGCTGTTACCCTAAAAATCTAGCGCTGTATAATAGAGTAATATTTTTCAGGGCACGTGTTCTCTGTCCCCCCTCTGGCCAGGGCCCTGACTAGAGTAGTTGCAGATTTTGTATTACATATCTTGAGGGTTTTAAAAATTACTTTTATTGATATCACTTGTCAAGTGATATCGATAAAATTAAACCTAAAAATTGAGATATCATGAACCAGAATAATTTACATAATAAAACTAAATACAAACAGCCTAATATTATAAAGGAATACAAATACCAGTGTGAAAGAATTGGGTGTTTAATAATTCTAAGAACAGGAGGAATTGGGTAAAATAAAGTAGAATCAAAATTGTAATGGATAGTTAAATATTAGTTGTTCTGTAAATGTAATAAACAAACAATTTTTCAGAGCAATGTTGAAATAAAACTTAATATAAGAAATATGTGAACAAATAGATATAGTTTCGTCACATAATAGCACAGACATTAAAGTAAAAGGAAATTATTAAATTGAAAATTGAAAAACATCCATAATGGGTAAAATTTGTAACAGCTGAGTCGAGCACATTTTAATCACACGGTAAATACGTACACATTTATTTATCACTTTATTTTTAAATTTGTTAATAAATCTAGTCACATACCAGGCTAGGTCAAGTTATAATCAAGGCTTATTGTTCCCCTGACAATTAAACTACTATCTTTATACAGTGAATCAGATGTATAATAAAGACTGACCACTTTAGTCCCTCCTTCTAGGACAGGCAGTGTTACTATAAAATTAAATTGTTCTTTGAGCTAAACAAAAAATTGACCTATGATTTTTAAATACTTTAACATAGCGTTCTTTTCATATAAAGAGGTAATTTAACAAAGCGCAAATCCTTTCTATTTGATTACCCCATTTAACTTCACTATCCTTACTAACTTCTTCTATATTCATAACTCTGAATGAAAACTGCATTTTATAGTATTTTACGTTTCCTCTTACTATTTTTTTTTCTTTCAATTTTATCTTTCCTAAGTTAATCTGAGACTGAAGATCTCAATTCACACAATGTGCTATGAAGGAAATTAATATAACGGCTAGTTTACTAGGCACCGCATCGTTTCAGTTCTGTGCATCCAAACATTTCTTGTAAATAAATTTTAAATATCTTTTTACTGCTAAGTTATTCTAAAACTGCATATTTCGTGACATTTTTGTACCTAAAAATGTAATTTTAAATGATAATCTTTGCCGTAACTAATGAGTTTGTAAATGTCAGGGGTTCACTATATGCGTGACCATTTACGTTACATAACAGGGCGCTACTGTTTTTTACCGAAATTTTACCTTAGCAGTTGAACAATAAATTATTTACGATACAGTAGTAACTTATACAATTGAATGACAGATTAAAATGACAATTTATCAATGAACGTTGTAAAGAAAATATATTATTTAACAGTCTATTGAACAGTGTTAGAATAAGCGATGATAAATTAGCCCTACATAGACTGTCTTCATTAAGGTCAGTTGTAGTTTTTATTCAAGTCGCTCAATGAATAAAATCATATTACTAAGCTTCATCTTCCTTGGTGTAGGTTAGTGTTATTCTCATCTGTGTTTTGTTGTATCGCACAGATAGACAAAGGAACTGCCTAATTTATACTAAGATATATAAAATGTAATCCATGTCTAACGTGTGGTCTGTTGGTTAGCAAATGACATCGAGATATGACGTAATACGTAGCTTTTGTTTTTCATAGGGTATTTCAAAACCAATTTCTTCTTACCTGGCGACAATACTAATCTTTTCCATCCTCTTGTTAGTCCATAGACGTAACTGCGATTAGTTTTTTTTTTTTTGTAAACGTAATCCTCTTCAAACATCATCTACATCTTGGATTCGAATACAACTGAGCTCTAAGTAAGTCATCGTTTCCTCACGACTATATCTACTCCATAAAGTTTAAATCATTTGATTTGGAGCTCATAGGCAGTAATTTTAAAATCACGTGATTGAAATTTCTCATTAGGTCTAAGAAACAAAAGTCGTTTGCGGACTGGCTCACCAGCCAATCACTTAAACTTAGAGGCGATCTGGCATTCATGGTTACCCCAATTGCAAAATAAATAAAAACTTTATAAAATCCTACGTTCCTACTAAGCTACAAACAAATTTTAATAGTTTAAATATTATCTTAAGTTTCTGCCTTTCCTAGCATTATCAGATGCCTTTTTGTTTGAGGTCTATTTTATTTGGCCCGTTAGGCACTAATAACCCGCTAGTCCTTATGACAGCCATCATGTAGCAAACTTCCTCCGCATCATGTACAATTGGTTAGCATCTCGAGTAAAGGAATCGGAATATAATGCCTATGTAACAAGCTATTAGGCTCTTCCAGTGGAAGATCTTTAGATTATGAAATGAAAACGTACGGCAAGTGTAGAGCTAAGAGCAGGATGAAAAACCCGTTAAGAAAGACATCCTTCCAGGATAAACGCCATGATAGATTCTGCAGAAATCCGGGGGGGAGGATTTGCGTAAGTTAAGGGATTAGCAGGGGTATTAGCATATAAATACATTATTAGTGAGTCTATGGTTGGTAAACATTGACTTCGTCTTCTGCTGTCTACTCGAAACGAAAAAGGCCATGCAAAGCAAAATTAGAACCCTCGGGATGTGCATCTGCGTCACCTAAATGAAAACTGTGAAACAGATTATCCATAGTATGTACAACGTTAGGTTTGGAACTAAGTGATGAGTAGGGATAGCGGTCGTCTGTGTTTGTCGTGGGTGGGGTTGTACCTTCCCGTTGACGGAATCAGTGTGGATATTGTAAGCACGTAAACCTTTCTGTAAAACCTAGGTTGAGATGATGTTTGAAGAAACGCTCTTTCAAGAAGTGTTAATCTGGTCCATCTACGTGTTTTCGGGATTATTGGTAAATCATTGCTTTGGAATAACTAACAGCTCGCCTTCGCACTGAAGTCTTCTTCATATACGTTTTCTAACCAAACCCTAAACTATACGCGTTAAGCCGGTCATCTCACTAGCTCCTTCTACACGAGATAATCATTGTACTATTTCCGCAAATTGTGTGCGTACATTATGTTAATGCATTTTTTAGGTTTGATAGGTAGATATTGGGCGATTTGTTAATTATGATAATAATTAGGTCTCAGTATTTTATTAAATCTAAAATTGTTTTAAATATAATCCCTACTTCATATTACTATCGTTTGTAATAACGATGTTTAGGTAGACTATTACAATTATAATAAGATGCATACATACATACAAATATTCATTTATATAAGTTATACACAGATTAGAAGAAAAAATATGTAGGGTAATGGTATAGATAGAACTTTTAGTTGTTTCCTATTACTTTAAGGTTTTATGAAATGAAACGTTACAAGTTTTCTTCTTTATAACAATATATTGTAAGTTTTAGTTCCTTGATGAAAGACTAAATTACCTTTTACTTTGACTAGTTTACTTTAATATTAAGGTATCAGTATGCTGTTTACATCTAGACTCATTTTTAAAAACTTTTGAAAAATAATCAATTTATTATATTAATTATCGTTTTGTAAATACACTTTTATTCAACACGATGTTTAAATATTTATTACGTTAGTTATTTATGTTTCAGTATGTTGTTAAGTCTGCAATTGTTTACAAAAATAATCACTGTATCATATTTTCCATAGTTTTGTAATTACACTTAATACTCAAAAAAGTGTTTAAGTGTACTATTTACAATTATAATAAGATACTTTACGATCTACGGTCTAATCAAACCGAATAATATTCTTGCATTACATTGACTTTAATAGCGATAAAGTTAAACCATAGCATTTTGAGAAATAATTTAAAGGTAGTAATAATAACTACTAAGTTTAGATATTTATAGAAATATTACTTCCCATTTATTTATTAACTTCAAGTTGTATGTTGAACGCCTGCGGAGCGGCATAATGATAACCCGCAACATTACTTTTAGTCGAAGTCCGTGTATTTGGTTAATTGAAATGTGCGTATTTGGTTACTTAAAGTCCGTGTATTACGATTATTTGAATGTTGCGTATTTGGTTAGTTGACAGCTGCGTATGTTGGTTAGATGAAGTTTGGTCATTTGAAGTAGCCCCTTTCTTGATCTCTCTGTAGTTCATTCCAACTCGTCTTCGATCTCTCTTTCCACTCTAGTTGTGCCCGAGCTCTGTCCCGTGTAACAAATAGTTATTTTCTGCCTTCATTGTGCTGAAATGTGATTCCCTACTTGATTAAATAATGAGAATTCGTACACAGTTTGCGCAAACAGTTTTGATTTGTATTGTTTTGTTTCGCAATCCCGTATTTAGTTATTCTTGCAAATGAGTGTCTGCCAATGGACCGAACTCATGAACCAACATATTACATCAACTAAGTTTATTTTACTTTGAACATGGTTTCTAAACACACTGTATACAATGAATCCGTCTGTAGCAACCGTTTATAACTTACAACCACGATAAGCCCTACATGACAAGGCCTTATTGCACTATCAAGAATTATAACTGCCCTCGTACAGTCCCTTAGCAACAGTTGTACCTAATGACGTGAGAAATGGAACCATATCGCTATAATAACAAGAGCAATGAAACACACTGTTGCCAACATAAACACTTCAAACAGCTTTAACTTGCAGCGGTACCAACACAAACTAGGCTTTTCAAATATCATTGCAACTTTAACAGTGTACTACTGAAAGCGTAAGAGAACAATGTGCCGGGCAAAAGAAGGGTATAGACGACTTTAGGTGTGGAATTATTGACTATAATTAAACAAACAGATGTCCTTTGTGTACTTTATGTGCAAACGTCATCATACTAACTACCTATTTAATTAATTCAGTAGTAGTTGACCAAATGGTATTCGGCTAAGGTTTTTTCACATATTTTTATTTCAACATACGTTTGAAACAAGAAACGTTGATTTCAAAAGCTGCAAAACCTAAGTACTAAAATTATTGCAAAACATCCTTTCTGCTTCAAATTTGCACACAAACAATATAAGGTTTGTTTTATACATGTACATTACATTATGTTACTAATATAATATTACATACGTACATTGCAATATACCTACAAAAGACTATTGTAAACAAATCGATTACAAAAAAAATAATGATACGAGCAAGACTGGTAGCCTACTGAAACAGGAATATGGTTGAATACTCTTTTACTTTGGTTGATGGGGATACTACTCTGGTCTTTATTCCACGATGCTAATGTAGGAGCAACACAAACATCATTTGGATGCTGAATCGCCGTATCATTACATTTGTGTATAGTTCTGCTGTCTTCCGTCGCCAGGAGCCCGGCCTGGCCCAGCTATCACTATTCGCTTTGGTTAGTCAGCTAGTTTGACTTAAGGGTACTATGACTTGGTACAATCTGCTAACTTGGAACTATGGCATATTATAAACAGAATGTTTGTTAAAAGTAAATACTGAAAGAGTGTTCCAAAATTACATTGAACATTATTTTATTCAGACTAAAATAGCGCCTTTATGGGTGATTTTTTGTTTTAGAAGTGTACATTTACGTTGAATATTATTAGCACCATTATTTATGTATTTAAACCGTATTTATGCTTGAGACGGTTGAAATTAATTTCTTCAAAACATTTGTTTGAGTAATTTATGTGAGAAGGAAAAATATTGAAGATGATTAGCTTGTGATTAACTGTTAATTTTTATATATTGTTAGTACAACTAACGTTTAGGCCCTCAGTGGGGTACAAAGTAGTTCGCCTCCACGCGATGTACCCTGGGTAATGCTAAATGAACTACAGCTCTTCGTCTATAACTGTGCCAAAACCTAAAAGAAGAACAAGACGAATCGGCCCTTTTCGGGGCCAGCCTAACGACGCCTCTATCAGGCATAAATCGCGTAGTTTTAATATTATATTTTGGAACGCAGGCGGACTGAGTCTCACAAAATTCAGCGAGCTGAAGACTATTTTGCATTGTTATGAAAGTGGTAGACACACCAATCTGCCCATTCTGCTCCGACAATGAAGGGGCGGCAGAGCATCTTACCACTTGTGACGGCCTGAAGGATATCTTTCACGAGGAGTCCAGGGAAGGACTCGCTACATTATACTAAGAGGCACGGCGTCGGCTGAAGTAAGAAGTAAGTAAGGCCCTCAGTTGCCCTAAAGTGGGCGAATTGTTATTGGCAGTAAGCTGTGTCTGTCATAAAAGGAAATGATGTAATATCCAAACATATTTCTATATGAGTTATTCTTTTTTTATCCTGCATAAACTAATCTTTTCACTTCTTTTTTACCTTTGTCTTCTCAAAAATTCTTCATGATCTAACAATTTTCTTCTTTAATTTCTCTCTCCCTTCCACTGTGTGTGGGGGGGGGGGGTGTATGTGTGTGGTTGTGTGTGTGTGTGTTACCTCGGCCAAACCTTTATGTTTCACATCATGGGAGCAAAAGCCTTGTTCCCGAAGTTCACGTTCCACGACCTACCTATTTGTGCCTGTAGATGATGGACACTGTAGGGACGATTTTTGTACGTGTTTTCGCTGAGGCTTTATATATGTCACTTTTGGTGTAATTCATTGATATTTTTTCATTGACACCATATTCTTTTTCACCATTCAAGAAGTCGTTACAAACTTGAATCACAGTTCTAGCCCTTTCCGATCGTATGTTGAACTTTTTAAGTCACTTGACAATATTATATATCCGCACTGAACACTTTTCAAAGTTTAAAAAAAATTATTTAAACATTTAATACATTGTTTAGGACTTTTGTTAAAAAATTTGTTACTTTACAATAATCTGTTTATTTTTTAATTTATTTCTCCTTATCATAAAACAATTCTCTTCCACTTTATGTTTTATAATTTTATTTTCAACTTTTATTTTCATATTTTATTTTTATGTTTTGGTTTGTTACAAAAAACAAAAAAAAATATTTTATATTAAATCTTACAAGCTAGAAGAAATAATTAAGTTCCTATATTTGCTCCGTTTTGTGAACAAAGTCGAACTGTTCGGGCCGGCCTTGTTTACTTAAACAGATAACAACGTTGCTAGCAGCGATGTCAATTCTAAACTTTCATAATTTAATATTTTTAAAAGATTTTGCCACAAACAAAATCTCCCTTTGAGACTGTTTTGGCCGTGTGTGTGTGTGTGTGTGTGTGTGTGTGTGTGTGTGTGTGTGTGTGTGTGTGTGTGTGTGTGTGTGTGTGTGTGTGTGTGTGTGTGTGTGTGTGTGTGTGTGTGTGTGTGTGTGTGTGTGTGTGTGTGTGTGTGTGTGTGTGTGTGTGTGTGTGTGTGTGTGTGTGTGTGTGTGTGTGTGTGTGTGTGTGTGTGTGTGTGTGTGTGTGTGTGTGTGTGTGTGTGTGTGTGTGTGTGTGTGTGTGTGTGTGTGTGTGTGTGTGTGTGTGTGTGTGTGTGTGTGTGTGTGTGTGTGTGTGTGTGTGTGTGTGTGTGTGTGTGTGTGTGTGTGTGTGTGTGTGTGTGTGTGTGTGTGTGTGTGTGTGTGTGTGTGTGTGTGTGTGTGTGTGTGTGTGTGTGTGTGTGTGTGTGTGTGTGTGTGTGTGTGTGTGTGTGTGTGTGTGTGTGTGTGTGTGTGTGTGTGTGTGTGTGTGTGTGTGTGTGTGTGTGTGTGTGTGTGTGTGTGTGTGTGTGTGTGTGTGTGTGTGTGTGTGTGTGTGTGTGTGTGTGTGTGTGTGTGTGTGTGTGTGTGTGTGTGTGTGTGTGTGTGTGTGTGTGTGTGTGTGTGTGTGTGTGTGTGTGTGTGTGTGTGTGTGTGTGTGTGTGTGTGTGTGTGTGTGTGTGTGTGTGTGTGTGTGTGTGTGTGTGTGTGTGTGTGTGTGTGTGTGTGTGTGTGTGTGTGTGTGTGTGTGTGTGTGTGTGTGTGTGTGTGTGTGTGTGTGTGTGTGTGTGTGTGTGTGTGTGTGTGTGTGTGTGTGTGTGTGTGTGTGTGTGTGTGTGTGTGTGTGTGTGTGTGTGTGTGTGTGTGTGTGTGTGTGTGTGTGTGTGTGTGTGTGTGTGTGTGTGTGTGTGTGTGTGTGTGTGTGTGTGTGTGTGTGTGTGTGTGTGTGTGTGTGTGTGTGTGTGTGTGTGTGTGTGTGTGTGTGTGTGTGTGTGTGTGTGTGTGTGTGTGTGTGTGTGTGTGTGTGTGTGTGTGTGTGTGTGTGTGTGTGTGTGTGTGTGTGTGTGTGTGTGTGTGTGTGTGTGTGTGTGTGTGTGTGTGTGTGTGTGTGTGTGTGTGTGTGTGTGTGTGTGTGTGTGTGTGTGTGTGTGTGTGTGTGTGTGTGTGTGTGTGTGTGTGTGTGTGTGTGTGTGTGTGTGTGTGTGTGTGTGTGTGTGTGTGTGTGTGTGTGTGTGTGTGTGTGTGTGTGTGTGTGTGTGTGTGTGTGTGTGTGTGTGTGTGTGTGTGTGTGTGTGTGTGTGTGTGTGTGTGTGTGTGTGTGTGTGTGTGTGTGTGTGTGTGTGTGTGTGTGTGTGTGTGTGTGTGTGTGTGTGTGTGTGTGTGTGTGTGTGTGTGTGTGTGTGTGTGTGTGTGTGTGTGTGTGTGTGTGTGTGTGTGTGTGTGTGTGTGTGTGTGTGTGTGTGTGTGTGTGTGTGTGTGTGTGTGTGTGTGTGTGTGTGTGTGTGTGTGTGTGTGTGTGTGTGTGTGTGTGTGTGTGTGTGTGTGTGTGTGTGTGTGTGTGTGTGTGTGTGTGTGTGTGTGTGTGTGTGTGTGTGTGTGTGTGTGTGTGTGTGTGTGTGTGTGTGTGTGTGTGTGTGTGTGTGTGTGTGTGTGTGTGTGTGTGTGTGTGTGTGTGTGTGTGTGTGTGTGTGTGTGTGTGTGTGTGTGTGTGTGTGTGTGTGTGTGTGTGTGTGTGTGTGTGTGTGTGTGTGTGTGTGTGTGTGTGTGTGTGTGTGTGTGTGTGTGTGTGTGTGTGTGTGTGTGTGTGTGTGTGTGTGTGTGTGTGTGTGTGTGTGTGTGTGTGTGTGTGTGTGTGTGTGTGTGTGTGTGTGTGTGTGTGTGTGTGTGTGTGTGTGTGTGTGTGTGTGTGTGTGTGTGTGTGTGTGTGTGTGTGTGTGTGTGTGTGTGTGTGTGTGTGTGTGTGTGTGTGTGTGTGTGTGTGTGTGTGTGTGTGTGTGTGTGTGTGTGTGTGTGTGTGTGTGTGTGTGTGTGTGTGTGTGTGTGTGTGTGTGTGTGTGTGTGTGTGTGTGTGTGTGTGTGTGTGTGTGTGTGTGTGTGTGTGTGTGTGTGTGTGTGTGTGTGTGTGTGTGTGTGTGTGTGTGTGTGTGTGTGTGTGTGTGTGTGTGTGTGTGTGTGTGTGTGTGTGTGTGTGTGTGTGTGTGTGTGTGTGTGTGTGTGTGTGTGTGTGTGTGTGTGTGTGTGTGTGTGTGTGTGTGTGTGTGTGTGTGTGTGTGTGTGTGTGTGTGTGTGTGTGTGGGTGTGTGTGTGTGTGTTCTTACCGACTTACTTTTTATAACCTTTGCCGTTGTTTATTTCTCTTCCTCAATTGCTAAGTCAGTAAGAAAGTAATGGTTTATCCATTGACTACGAACCTAATTTCATAGACCTGTGCCTCCAGGAATAAACCTCTCAGAGGAACCAACCCCTGAATTTTTGATAAAACCAATTAGCCTCCGATAAGCCCTGTTCAAGCTCCTTTTCGGGTAGTGGAATCTTTGAGAGACACTTGTGATTTAAAGACTATACCTGGATACCTAGTGAACTTATCTTATCTAGAATGAAAATACAGCTAATTGGAAAATATACATTTTTATTTATT
The DNA here is from genome assembly GCA_036971475.1 of Prosapia bicincta. Taxonomy (NCBI): domain Eukaryota; kingdom Metazoa; phylum Arthropoda; class Insecta; order Hemiptera; family Cercopidae; genus Prosapia; species Prosapia bicincta. The sequence continues at coordinate 49,862,003 of JBAIZL010000005.1, forward strand.
TGTTCCAAGGTTTAAATTAATTATTATTGTTTTTATTTAATTTCACAGGATTTTCTTGACTAATTATTTTTTCAAAATTTCATACAACTTGCCATTTAACTAAACATTATTATCTCCTTCTGTTTTTAAATTTTCTTATTATCATTAATTTTACATATAATTTAAATTATCAAAGTTACCATAATTAATTTTGTATATAATTTTGATTAGTAGAGTTAAATTTAACATATTTTAAAATCTGATTCTTTTTCAAACACTTAATATTACTATGTAATGCCTTTAGGCTAGGCCTTGAACAATTAACTTCTTTGGAAGTTATTCATTAGAAATTCACTTAGAAAAAGCCATATAAGATATACATCTTTATACTTAATCCATACATTCCCACAGCGATGGGAATGGAAAGTCAATTTTGAATCTTTATTACTTAAATTTGGGTAACCTAAGAGAGTTGACTAATCAGTCCCTTAGGTTATTCCCATCTTATTTAATTTTGAAATTAAGTTAATATAATTTGAAGTAAAATGTTATTTAAAAAAGAATAATTAAATTGATTATATAACCTTGTACTGTAGAAATCTTTTTATCTTCATTAATGTTGTCATCTGTCGGTCCTGTTACAGCTTCAAGGGTCTTGGTAGGTAGGCGTCTCTCCATAATTTCGGTCAATCTTCTTATTTTCTTTAATTTTGCATTTTGGTGGTCGAAATTTTGTTCTGGGTATATATGAGCCCTTGCTCATATATATCTTCCTTCCCCTGATCACATCGTAGCACTTTTTACTCTGTTTTTAGCACATTTTTTCTTGTCTTGATCGCATGGTACAACAACACGTCTGCTCGCTTTGAGAGCCTAATGCATTCTGATTCTGGATAGCGTTCCTTTTGTGAGGCCCGTCTTCTCCAATTTCAAACTTCCCACGTCCCAGTATCCATTTTTCAACTTTTGACCAATCAGAAAGCCGTTGCCATGGCAATTGACTTTGTTTGTTCGGAAATTCTGAACTAAGATTAGTTTCCCTTTTTATAAAAGGCGTTTCTGTATTCTGATGTGTCCTTTGCATTTTTACCTTTTATTTAATAACATATTTGACTTTATTTCTTCTCATTTAATTTAATTAACTTTTTAACATTCTTAATCCAAAGTTCGACTGTAGCGCTTTCGTTTCGTAGTGACAAGATTTATAATCAATGCCCTAAGCGGATTTTTCCGAAATCAAATATGACTTCTTCTATTATAACCTAATTTCTTAGGCTATTACACTTTAACATTTAATCTTTACTTTTACATAAATACTATTTTCCCTAGCTAGGCCTAATTTACTTTCCTCACATCTTAATTTACATTCTTTATTCCTGATTATTTTTAAGTACAATTATTTTAATAGCCGGCATCTAGGCCTAGTTTGTTATACTACACAATTACCGTCTTTTTTTGTTTACATAATTTAGGCTATCCACTTTGAAGTGATAATTTTTCTTATTGCTTATAATTTATGTTTTTTAAGTCTAAAGTTATTTCTAATTTTCTTCATTTTACTATTATTTACCCTAGTTTTAATATTATTATTATTATAATGTTTTAAAAATTTTTATATATATAAATTTAGTCAATTATTTAACCCGGTTAGGTTTGATTCTGGTATTCTGTACAATTACCCAGATTCTTTGCATCGGACATTCTGGCCGCTGCAAAATTCCCCCCTTTTTAAATATATGAAAATTTTGGTCCTTCTCTCCCTTGAAACAGATAAACATAATTAATAACATATTTGTGAAAAGTAACATTAACACTTATACTAGTTTATATTAAAATTTTCATATTCCTTTCATTAATCTACTATTCCTATTCATCTTCATAACTTAATTAATTTTACTAAAGTTCACAATTTACTCTCCTGTCCCTTTCACTCATAGGCCTATATATCATTGTCACATTAGTCACTTCACATGCTATTTACTCATTTATTACTCCTGTCCTTAGTCACATTCTTTTTTATTTAATCTTATTTCAATTTTATATTAACTATACAATATTGTATATTGTAATCCTTATTTTACACATTCATTGTTGTTTAACACAACCTTTACTTTAATAAATTCAATGAATCCCGTTCATTTAACATATGGCTTTTTCTTTCACATTTAATACTGATTTTATATTATTTGTCCTATGTATTTGGATTATGTTACTGCTTTAATCTACTACTTAGATTTATTTTACATTTTTATTTTTATTACTTAACCGTTACTCCCTATGTCACTGATGGATCATTTTTTTTTTTTTTTTTTTTTTTACCTTGCCTTATTATCCTTTATTCTTTAAATATCTTTATGTCTTTGATGTCATAGATCCCCCTTATTTTCCCTGTTTCCAAGTTTGCTATTTCATAAGTTTTTGCCCCCAATCGTCTAGCCACTACATATGGACCCTGGTAAATTAATAGCATCTTCTCGGTTTCTTGGCGGCTCAAGTTAGATCTATTTACCCTTGTTACCAGTACTTTGTCCCCACATTTCAATTCCGTCTGCTTCATCTTTCTATTTAATTTCTCAGCCCTGAGCTCTCCTGTCCTTCTCATTCTGTCGTATGCCTTCTGCACACGCTGCTGTTGTGTTTCCGTTACTACATTTTTACAAACGTCTGGTACAAATCCCTGCCACCCATATTCTGGATCAACCCCGAACTGAATCTGATCTGGAGTGTATCCAGTAGCTTCATGCGGCAAAGCATTGATTACTCCTTCTATGTATGACAGGTACTTCCGCCAATGCGATTGGTTATCATAGCAGTAGGTCCGCAATATCCTTCTCAGTTCTCTATTTACTCTTTCTGCTAAATTCACCTGCGGGTGCCGTACTGGGCTCAGTATGTGTTGGATTCCTTCACACCTGATCCAAGTACGCCATTGCCGTGATGTAAATGCAGTTCCAAAATCGGTAAGGATCTTGCTTGGTTTCCCTACTGCTTGAAAATAATGCAGTAACTTCAACTTTGAGCTCCTTGTTGTGGTACTTCGTACTGCATATAACTTAACATACTTCGAGAAGCTATCTATTACTACCAATATATGTTTTACCCCACCAACGCTGGTTGGTAAGGGCCCTAGATGGTCTATCGCCACCATTTCGCCTGGCCCTCTTGAGACGATTGGTTTCGTGCTTCCTTGGAGGTATCTATTTGTCGGTTTTGCGTACTGACATATCTGACATCTTTCTATCACTTGTAATATCCGTTTCTTCATTTGCTTTATATACATGCTCTGGCTCATTATATTCGTTATTTTATTTCTCCCTATGTGAGCATATATCTGATGTATGTTCTCAATTACCTCGTTTATTATTGATTCCGGGATTACTATCTTTATTTTATTTTTGACTTCTTTACACAATATCCCTTCTTGTATAGAATATCTCTTAAATTTGGTCACGTTTTCAAAAACTTTTTCTAATTCTGGTTGTTGTCTTTGTAAGTTTTTTATGTTTTGAAATTTTGCTTTTAGTGTTTCTTCACATCCTATTTGTAACCGTCCTACTTTTATGACCTGACGGTTCTGACTGTTTCCCTTATTATCCATCTCATTCTGATACATCCGACTCACGACGTCGCACGGTATGTTTTCCTTTCCTGGGCAATGTATCACTGTTGGTTGATACTCTTGAATCGCCAATATCCACCTAGTGATTCGTGAATTAGTGAAATTGCACGTGTTCATAAATTTCAATGCCTTATTATCCGTTATGATAGTTAGTGGCGCTCCCACTATTAATGGCCGAAATTTTTTCAAGCCATGCACTATAGCCAATAATTCTTTCTCGCATATAGTGTATGCCTTCTCACAACTCTTAAGTGTTCGGCTAACGAACCCTATTACTTGCATTTGCCCTTGTCCATCTCTCTGGAAAATCTGACTGGCGATTGCATTATCACATGCATCTGTCTGTAGGAACGTACGTTGCCCTTCGATTGGATGCATCAGAGTGACTGATTCCGTAAACAAATCTTTTACCCTATTGAAGGCTTTACTCATGTATTCATCCCAGATCCAGGGCTGATCTTTTCTTAGTAATTTCAACAAGGGTGAAGTCTCTTCAGCATGTTTCTTTGTAAATCGTGCATAGTAATTTACAAAACCTAGAAACGATTGTAGTTGTTTTTTGTTTCTAGGTTCTGGGAAATCCTGTATTGCCTGTAGCTTCTCTGGGTCTGTGGTGACCCCTTCTTGTCTGAAGATATATCCTAAAAACTTCACCTCTTGTTGACAGAACAAGGTTTTCTTCGGGTTGATGGTTAAATTCCCCTCTCTGAATCTGGTGAAAATTGTCCTCAGGTGACTGAGGTGCTCATCGAATGTCTCAGATAGACACAACAGATCATCGACATACACTAAAAGATTTTCCTCTAACTCCTTACCCAAAGTGATATCTACCGTTCTCACTAGAGCCGCTAGGGAGTTTTGGAGTCCAAAAGGCACCACTTTGAAATTATATACTTTATTATTAAATAAAAATCCTGTATATTTTTTGGACTCATTAGTCAACGGTATTTGCCAGAAACTTGACGTTAAATCTATTTTTGAAAAATATCGCCTGTTGCGACCTTTCCTTAGTATATCGTCAATAGTGGGTGCACTTTCATAATCCGGCACAGTTATCTCATTCAACTTCCTAGCGTCTAGGCACAGACGGATGGTCTTGTCTGGTTTTATTACTGTCACCATTGGGTTGATGTAAGGAGTTCTTGAGCGTTCGATGATGCCATATCTGAGCATTCTTTCAATCTCTTCTTGGACCTGTTTACGGTAATTAATTGGAATTGGATAATTCCTTCGTACAAAAGTTTTATTCTCTATTAGTTTCAATTGATGCTTATATTTATTTGATCTTCCCGGTATCTCGCTAAATATATCGTCATATTCCAATATTAGCTGGTTTAATTGATTTTGCTGTTCTTTGTCTAATATACATTTATTTTCTGTTTCTTCTTCTTCGATTCCTAAATGGTTAATTCTCAAATATTTTCTTATCATCCGTCCATCTTTATCTTTCTTTTTCTTCTTTCTCCTTTTCCAATTTCTTAACTTTCCCTTATTCTCCTTAAATCTACCTTTTATTTTTCTGTTTTTGACTTGTAATGAAATGAAGGTTCTTCTCGTATTTGGATTGGTTCTCATTTTAATTGACTTTCGAACTCTTGAACTAGTAAATGGGTTTTTCTTTTTTCTTTCTTTAATTTCAATTTCTTTCCTTTGGGTTATCTCTCCAGAATCTAAAGTCTTAGTCATGGGCTTCCGAGCTACTTGTTGGTTATTCATTTTAACCTCGTTGTTCCCCCCTTTTAATTGTTTCGACGCGACGTTTATACTTTTATTTATATTTATTTTCTTATTTATTATTTTTCCACTCACATTATTTCCCCTTTTTGGCACTATTTCTGCCTTACCTTGTTTATATTTTGGTTTGCTCTTAATCTCAGCTGCAGCTCTTCTTTCCATGTCCTTTGTTTCTTTATCTCCTGTTTTGACTCCCTCAGGTCTTAAATTTATTTCCTTATTTATTATATTTTCATTTTTGTTTTTTAATTTTTTGTTTTTGTTTAATTTTTCCTCTGTTTCATTTTTTATTTTTCTTTGACATTCGTTCGTTATATTTAAGATTTCCCCTTTACTTGTTTCTTGTCCATTTCCTCCTTCATTCATTCGGCAGTGCCCCTGCTTCTCGCACTGTCGCATTAACCCCTCCTTTTTGCTTTGATGCCCTATTGTTGATGCATCTTCTTTTTCCTGGGTTATCTTGCATATTTTTCGGACTTCTTCATTTTCCTCTATCTTTTGTATTTTACTTTTAAAGTCCTGGTACACCATTTCCCCTTCTATTTCGAATGTCACAAAGCGTCTATCCATGTTTATCCGTGCCTTTAGGTCATACAGTGTGTTGCACCCCATAATCATCTCCGACCGAAGTTTGGAGACCACTATGAAGATGCAGTCCACTTTTATGCCTTTAATTGTTAAGGGAATTAAGCATTGCCGGGTAACCTTTATTTGTGCAGTCTTAATGGCTGTTACAACTCCCACATTGTTGATGGGTAGTTCCAGGAACTTAAGCCCATGCAACTTGAGGTTGTTGTAAGCCTTTTCTTGAATGACTGACACGTCTGCACCCGTGTCAATCTCTACCTCTATAGAGTGCCCTTCTACCTCACAGTCAATTACAGGGCATGTTTCTTTCTTCTGGTTACCTTCGCCAATCTCCTTGTCCTCTTCTAACAATTCAGCACGAATATCAAGAGATAGTCCACCAACTCTACGCTCTTGATTTTGGTGTACTTCATTGTTATTTTCCTGTTGTATTGTTTTTTTATTTTTGTTCTTTAGGTCTTCCGCCTTTCCTTTATTTACTGTTCCCTGTTTCTCCGGGTAATATTTCCTATATTTTGTTTGTTGTTGGATCTCTAATGGTTGTCTCCTCTTTTCCTTCCTACCATTAGGGATCCTCTCATTTAGTTTTTTGATTGACCACTTGGCCCTGGATTTTGAGGTCTCTTTTCTTTTGTCTGTGGGCCTTCTTCCGTTTGGTTTTGTGGCCTGTACTCTGGCCTTTGTTGTTGCCACTGATTTTGCGGCCTATTTCTTGGTCCCTCTCTTTGGTAGGGCCCCTGTCTCCCGTTTCCTCTCCCTTCTACCGGGTAAGGCTCTTGCCTCCAATTTCCCTTGTATCCGGGGTTTCTCATTTGGTGTGTAAACCCTCTCCTTTCAGGTTCCCGTTCCTCAGTCCTAGGCTGAGTCCGGTTCCTGGTAGCCTCCTGCTCCATGTTCCTTCGGATGTATTTTACCGCCTCCTCTATGTCGGTAGCCGCCATCCCGGAACATCCTATATACATTCTGTTCCCATAATGCTTCATAATCTTCATAATTAACTCCGCCTGATTGTATGGCGGGGTTAGGTGTCTCGCCGTGTTCACCATTTTTAAGAAATAATTTACCATGTTGTTTGTGCCTCGATGGTATTCATATTTTCCATTTTCGATTCTTCCTCGAATTCTCTCTTGTGCATGAGATCCCCAAAAGTGGCTAAAGAATCTCTCCTTAACTTCATCATAATTTTCCTCCTCCATATTCATGGCCAACCACCATTCTTGTGCTGGTCCTTTAAGATGTCTCTCCATTATTTTCCTTTTTTGTCCTTCCTCCATGTCAGGATCAATTTCGGACATTATACCTTCTAGGTGTTTAATGAAATCAATAGGGTCTTCATCTTCCCTACCGTAGAATTCCTTCTTGCTTTTGTCTCCATTATCACCCATCTCAAACATCCTTGATTTAAACAAGGTAGCTATATTTATCCCTTCTCCCATATTCTTTATCTTATTCTCAACTACTTGTACCCTTCTTTCTACTTTTTTGACTTCTCCCTTAACTGTTTCTACAGTCTGTTTATTTTCACTGACTGTTACCTCTAAGTTATACATCTTTTCTATAGTTTCTTGGATTTTATTTCCCATTTCCTCATTCTTTCTTGTAATTCCTTCATTTATTTCCTCTATCCTCTTATTCATGATTTCCCAAAGATTCTTAATTTCTTGTTTATCCTCCTCTCTTTCTTTCTTTCTTTCTACTTTTTCCTCCTCTCTTTCTTTCTTTCTTTGTTCCTCTATCATTTTTACTAATTCTTCTTGTTCCTTTATTCTCCCTTGTTTCTGTTCCTCCATCTCTTTTAATCTTTCCTGTTTTTGTTCCTCTATCTTTTTTATTAATTCTTCTTGTTCCTTTATTCTCCCTTGTTTCTGTTCTTCCATCTCTTTTAATCTTTCCTGTTTTTGTTCCTCCATCTCTTTTAATCTTTCCTGTTTTTGTTCCTCCATCTCTTTTAATCTCTCCTGTTTTTGTTCCTCCATCATTTTTTTAAAAAACTCCATCATTTCAGATGGTTCTGTGTCTTTTCTCTGTCTTGTCGCCATCTTAAAGTCTCGTATTTAACTATCCTTTTATTCCCTTACTAACTTCTCCTACTTCTATATTTTTACTATATACTGAGTATTTAATTAAATATTCATTTAGAATTGTGCTCGATGTGATCCGGTTCAGTGTTCCCTTGACCTTGTCTATCTAACGCCTATGTATTCTATTTACTTTCATTAATAACTAACATTATTATTTATATTATGCCCTACCGACACCTACTGAATTTTATTTTACTTAATTATTTCCTTTTAATTATTATTATTTATTCTAAGTTCTTTTTAATTTCATTTTTATTATAATTAACTCTTATTTAATTTAAAGAACTTCTTTGGTTTTCATTTTATGATTCCTATTATTTTTTACAATTTTAATTGAATTCTATTTAATTAATTTTGTTTCACTAGGCTCCTTAGTCGATTTAAATCTGTCTCTATTTGATGTTGACCCGATGTTACAATGTAAGCATCGAGCCTCAAACGTTGGGCGCCATACTTTTCTTACCGACTCACTTTTTATAACCTTTGCCGTTGTTTATTTCTCTTCCTCAATTGCTAAGTCAGTAAGAAAGTAATGGTTTATCCATTGACTACGAACCTAATTTCATAGACCTGTGCCTCAAGGAATAAACCTCTCAGAGGAACCAACCCCTGAATTTTTGATAAAACCAATTAGCCTCCGATAAGCCCTGTTCAAGCTCCTTTTCGGGTAGTGGAATCTTTGAGAGACACTTGTGATTTAAAGACTATACCTGGATACCTAGTGAACTTATCTTATCTAGAATGAAAACACAGCTAATTGGAAAATATACATTTTTATTTATTTGTTCCAAGGTTCAAATTAATTATTATTGTTTTTATTTAATTTCACAGGATTTTCTTGACTAATTATTTTTTCAAAATTTCATACAACTTGCCATTTAACTAAACATTATTATCTCCTTCTGTTTTTAAATTTTCTTATTATCATTAATTTTACATATAATTTAAATTATCAAAGTTACCATAATTAATTTTGTATATAATTTTGATTAGTAGAGTTAAATTTAACATATTTTAAAATCTGATTCTTTTTCAAACACTTAATATTACTATGTAATGCCTTTAGGCTAGGCCTTGAACAATTAACTTCTTTGGAAGTTATTCATTAGAAATTCACTTAGAAAAAGCCATATAAGATATACATCTTTATACTTAATCCATACATTCCCACAGCGATGGGAATGGAAAGTCAATTTTGAATCTTTATTACTTAAATTTGGGTAACCTAAGAGAGTTGACTAATCAGTCCCTTAGGTTATTCCCATCTTATTTAATTTTGAAATTAAGTTAATATAATTTGAAGTAAAATGTTATTTAAAAAAGAATAATTAAATTGATTATATAACCTTGTACTGTAGAAATCTTTTTATCTTCATTAATGTTGTCATCTGTCGGTCCTGTTACAGCTTCAAGGGTCTTGGTAGGTAGGCGTCTCTCCATAATTTCGGTCAATCTTCTTATTTTCTTTAATTTTGCATTTTGGTGGTCGAAATTTTGTTCTGGGTATATATGAGCCCTTGCTCATATATATCTTCCTTCCCCTGATCACATCGTAGCACTTTTTACTCTGTTTTTAGCACATTTTTTCTTGTCTTGATCGCATGGTACAACAACACGTCTGCTCGCTTTGAGAGCCTAATGCATTCTGCTTCTGGATAGCGTTCCTTTTGTGAGGCCCGTCTTCTCCAATTTCAAACTTCCCACGTCCCAGTATCCATTTTTCAACTTTTGACCAATCAGAAAGCCGTTGCCATGGCAATTGACTTTGTTTGTTCGGAAATTCTGAACTAAGATTAGTTTCCCTTTTTATAAAAGGCGTTTCTGTATTCTGATGTGTCCTTTGCATTTTTACCTTTTATTTAATAACATATTTGACTTTATTTCTTCTCATTTAATTTAATTAACTTTTTAACATTCTTAATCCAAAGTTCGACTGTAGCGCTTTCGTTTCGTAGTGACAAGATTTATAATCAATGCCCTAAGCGGATTTTTCCGAAATCAAATATGACTTCTTCTATTATAACCTAATTTCTTAGGCTATTACACTTTAACATTTAATCTTTACTTTTACATAAATACTATTTTCCCTAGCTAGGCCTAATTTACTTTCCTCACATCTTAATTTACATTCTTTATTCCTGATTATTTTTAAGTACAATTATTTTAATAGCCGGCATCTAGGCCTAGTTTGTTATACTACACAATTACCGTCTTTTTTTGTTTACATAATTTAGGCTATCCACTTTGAAGTGATAATTTTTCTTATTGCTTATAATTTATGTTTTTTAAGTCTAAAGTTATTTCTAATTTTCTTCATTTTACTATTATTTACCCTAGTTTTAATATTATTATTATTATAATGTTTTAAAAATTTTTATATATATAAATTTAGTCAATTATTTAACCCGGTTAGGTTTGATTCTGGTATTCTGTACAATTACCCAGATTCTTTGCATCGGACATTCTGGCCGCTGCAGTGTGTGTGTGTGTGTGTGTGTGTGTGTGTGTGTGTGTGTGTGTTTTTTTTTTTTTTTTTTTTTTTTTTTTTTTTTTTTTTTTTTTTTTTTTTTAAGGAGGTGGGGGAAAGATCTTCAAAAGACACCCGATGTTATGGGTAGTGTCGGATTCATCTCAGTATGGAGCCGAGACGCCTACCGACTAAAAAACCCCCCTTCTCCTCTTTCCAAAAGCCTTAATTCCCCGCGGGACCGCCGCTAGGCACTACTTCACGGGGCGGCATTAGCGCTTACGCTCTCCCATCTTTTTCCTTACCTACGTCCCCCACTAACTATTAGCTGGGTGTACTTTTCTTTTCTTTTCTTCCTTCCGCAGTTCTGTAATCACTTCTCTGGTGAAGTCCGTTGTGGCGTTCCATATAGTTTCTGATGCGAGCATTTGCTCTACTAAATTTTCTGGCGTAATCGCCACGTTGGTTAGCCTTTCGAATTCTCTTCGCTGTGGGTCAAATCTTGGACATGTGAAGAACACATGCCTCGCGTCCTCTTCTGCTCCATGACATACTGGGCAATTCGGTGAGTCCTCTTGCTTATACTTATATAAGTATTGTCGAAAGCATCCATGTCCAGTAAGTAGCTGCGTCAGGTAGTAGTTGGGATCACCGTGCTGACGGTTGGTCCATTCCGCTATCCGTGGGATGAGCTGGTGGGTCCACCTGCCCCTTTCAGAACCATCCCACTCCACTTGCCATCGTTGTAGACTCTTCTCCCTTTCCCTTGTTCTGGAATCTTTTGCCTCCACCGGTTCTCGCGTTCTTCGCCGATACCGTCTCCTATATTCCTCTGCAATAATCTCGATCGGCAGTAGTCCCGAGATCACGTGAGCAGCGTCCCTAGAGACAGTCCTAAACGCGCTGGTGATCCTTAATGCCATTTGCCGGCCAACTGGGTATATTCTTCTTTGGCATTCTTGTAGCTCTAGTGCTTTTGCCCAAATGGCAATACCATAGGTCAGTATTGATGTCACAACTGACCCAAGGAGCGCTCGTCTTCTTGGTTTAGGACCACCCACATTCGGCATGATGCGGGATAATGCTCCTCCAACTGCTGCCGCCCTGGAGCTGGCATGTACTACTTGATCCTTGAAGTTGAGACGTGCATCTATCATTACTCCTAAGTATCGTACTGACGCCTTGGACTCAACCACATGCTCCCCAACTTGCAGTGTAATTGTTTCCCTTTTCTTCCTGCTAGTTATGAGCACTACCTCTGTCTTATGCATTGCTATCTTGAGTCCTGCTTCCCTCATCCAGTCGGCATATTTCCTGAATGTTTCGTTAAACAGGTTTTGTATGTCCTCCAGGAACTTTCCCACAATCACCAGGGCGACATCATCTGCAAACGCGACCTGCGATACCATTCTCGGGATCTTCACTTCAAGGAGACCGTTGTACATTACATTCCACAAGAGCGGTCCCAGGACCGAGCCCTGTGGTACTCCTCCACTAATTTTATACATTTTTTGTCCCTCATCTGTGTCATATTGCAGAAGTCGGTCAGTGAAGTAGCTGGCCACCAACTTCTGCATGTACTTAGGGACATCGAACTGGTCCAGTGCTTCCATTATTCTACCCCACCTTGCAGAGTTGAATGCATTTTGCATATCCAGAGTGACTACTGCACAGTATTTTTTCTCACCATCAGTCCATCTGTCTCCCGTAGTCGCATCCTTTGCTGTGCTAACTACCATATTAATCGCATCAGCCGTTGACCTTCCTCTGCGAAAACCATACTGACTATCTGACAGATGCTTTTCAACTATTTCCTCTATTCTTGTATACATAATCCGCTCAAGAATCTTTCCCGCCGAGTCAAGCATGCAGAGTGGACGATAGGATGATGGTTTGTCCGGTGGCTTTTTTCCTTTTGACAAAAGGACAAGTCTCTGCAGCTTCCATTTGGTAGGAAAGTGCCCTTCCTGTACGCATCTATTGTACATATGTAGGAACATCCCTGGCGCTATATTTATGGCTCTTTTCAGGGCAATGTTCGGGATACCGTCGGGTCCTGGTGCCTTATTGTTTCTCAATCTTGAGCTCGCAGACATTAGCTCCTCTAATGTTATCGGTGGGACCGGCTCGTCAGTGCAGAAGTTACCTATCTCTAGCTGTTGTCGCGGGAAGAGGTCCGTGACAATCCTCCCCAATAGAACCGGACAGGTGGGTGAGGCCTGTGATTGAGGTTTTACTCTTTTCATAACCACTTTATAAGGTCTGCCCCATGGGTCACCTTCTACCTGCTCCACTAGTTCTTGTCAGCAGTGTGCCTTACTGCTTTTGATGGCCTTAACCAGTTTGAGTCGCGCAGCTTTATAGGATTCCTTCCGGTCGCTATAGTTCGGTTTTTTCCTGCCTCTAGTGACGCTTCTTCTTGCTCGGATGGCCTCCTGGCGACTGTTGGCGATATCATTATTCCACCAATACATGGGAGGGTGATCATTTCTCGGACGCTTTCGCGTCATTGTGGCGTCACATGCAGCGGCAACTCTGCACATTACTTCCTTCACCTCATTCTGTGCATCATTTGCTGTAATGGCTTCGCTATTGAAGGCCACTTGGAATAGCTCCGCATCAAATTTACTAGCGTTCCATCCTTTAAGGTTCGTCCTTTTACGTGAGGGCCCCTTCTTAACCTGTTCCCCCATCACTTCAAAGCTGATGACCCGATGGTCGCTCATATTGAAAATATCATGTACCGTCCAGGCATTGCCCCCCCTGGTCAAGCTGGGACTAGCCCATGTAAGATCAACGATCGAGCTTCCACTATTCCTCTCAAATGTCGGGAGGGTTCCGGTATTCAGGAGGACCATGTCCAAGAAGGACATCGCCAGGAGCGTTTCATTTCCTCTTTCATTCGTTTTCTTGCTGCCCCACTCCAATGCCCAGGCATTAAAATCACCAGCTATCACACTGGGGGAGTGTTCCTTGACATCCTTTACTAGCCTGTCAAGCAGGTCCGTAAATTCACTGGTGTTTAGGCTGGGCGGAGCATATATGCTATAAAAATGCACTCCTCCAAGCTTAGCCCTCACATATCCTCTTTGGGTGCTATCTGGCTGGTCTTCAAAGGGGCGGTCATTGCACGACCATATAGCAGCCTTTCCCGTGGCATCGGTAATCCATGCTTGTGTTTTGAGCCTAGTGTACGGGTCCACCATAGTCACTAGGTCAATTTTCATCTCTCTGGCCAGTTGGGTCAGTAGATCGTGTGCGGCCTCACAATGGTTCAGATTATGCTGTAATATTCTCATTTTCGGCTGCCGGGTTTACCCTTGTTCTTCTCATGGAAGAGAGTGCACTTATAGCTACCCGCTATGTGATCGGAATTTCTTTCTCCCTCCAAGCATAGGGGACAGCACGGTTCATTCGGACAGTCGGCGATTTTATGGCCCACCTGGCTACACTTGAGGCAAAGGCTGGATCTGTCGATTTGGCTCGTGCAGTATCCAGCCATATGCCCTGAGTTCCAGCACTTAAAGCACTTTAACGGCCTTCTTACCTCCTTCACAGAGCAATTGACCAGTCCTATTCGGATTCTGCCCTTTTCGCCTAGGACGCTACGAGCCACCTCAACTGGCAGTCTAACAGAAGCAGTTTGGGTTCCCCTGTAGGCCGGTCGCAGAGCTCTTATGGAGCTATCCACAATTGTGCACTCGCTACCTGCTACCTTTTGAAGGGCTGCTTTGATTTCTGATTTAGTGGTTGTCTCTTCAATGTCCCTGATTAGGAGCTCCATTTCATGGTACTTTCCAGTTACCACTGCCTTATCCCCAAGTACTTCAGTCATCCTTCTTTGGAGGGGTTCCAACTTATCCCCGTTTTCTCTGCTGAGGACTATCAGCAATTGGTCGTTCCTTGTCCTTCTGACCTTGTCGATATTGCCCTCCAGTTCATTCCCTTGGAGACTTTCCTTCACCTTCTTTAGAATGTCGGCGTATGAAGCGTCGTTTTGTGCGCTGATGAGAAGGGCCCCAGGTAATGTCCGTTTCTCTTTAGCACGCTTTTTCTTTCCCGTAACCTGCTTCCATTGCTCTTCTTCGTGTTCCTTCTTTGGTTTCCACTCCTTCTGTTGTTGCTCATTCATGTGGGTCTGTCCAGCCGCCTGTTGCGCTTTTTCTCCAATAGACGCCTTCTTGGTAGCTCTGTCAGGGTCTGCCATAAGCGGGGAGCGCTGCTTCCTCTTTTTGGCTGTACTATTATCCGCTAGGATATCGGTAGCTGGTTGACCCAGGTGTCGTCCACCGACCGTTCTTTCCCCTACTGGTGTTTTGAACAGTTCCCTGTTGATTTATTGCCCACAACTCTGTAGTTTTCATGGCTGCCTTTTGGGTCCTTTGCCGCAGGATTCGTTTAAAGGATTCCTGTACCTTGTTTGCAAGGGAACGTGTTACGTTATTCACCGTCCTCTTTTCTCTATCGCGTAGCAGCTTCAGAAGCTCAGTAATGGCTTCCTGGTGTTTCCGCCACATTTCCTCTTCTACATCGCTTGTAGTATTTTGTGCTACAGGATCCAAGTGGTCCAATCCTGCAGTATTTCCTTGAATGGATGATTGGCTCCCCCCAAAATCCGCGGAGCCTGCAGCGGTCACCCGGGCTTGCACCAGGTCGGAACCACTGGTGGGATTCCCGGTATTACCGGAGCCCACTTGGGGTAGTACTTGTTTTTCATCCGCCATCCTTTCATAATTGGTTTATTTTCAGGGTACCTCCCTTATCTGGTCTTAGCTGTCCGCCCTGCATATTTTATATTTGCAGTACTCTCCACTAATGTGGTGAGCGTCCCCCGATCCGCAACCTGGGGAGGCGCCAGATGGGGAGAAGACCAGAAAACTCCCACACTGGGTGTGTGTGTGTGTGTGTGTGTGTGTGTGTGTGTGTGTGTATGTGTGTGTGTGTGTGTGTGTGTGTGTGTGTGTGCGTGCGTGCGTGCGTGCGTGCGTGCGTTCGTGCGTGCGTGCGTGCGTGCGTGCGTGCGTGCGTGCGTGCGTGCGTGCGTGTGTGTGTGTGTGTGTGTGTGTGTGTGTGTGTGTGTGTGTGTGTGTGTGTGTGTGCGTGCGTGCGTGCGTGCGTGCGTGCGTGAGTGCGTGAGTGAGTGCGTGCGTGCGTGCGTGCGTGCGTGCGTGTGTGTGTGCGTGCGTGCGTGCGTGCGTGCGTGCGTGTGTGTGTGTGTGTGTGTTTGTGTGTGTGTGTGTGTATTTTTTTAAGGAGGTGGGGGAAAGATCTTCAAAAGACACCCGATGTTATGGGTAGTGTCGGATTCATCTTAGTATGGATCTTAATTCCCCGCGGGACCGCCGCTAGGCACTACTTCACGGGGCGGCATTAGCGCTTACGCTCTCCCATCTTTTTCCTTCCCTACGTCCCCCACTAACTATTAGCTGGGTGTACTTTCCTTTTCTTTTCTTCCTTCCACAGTTCTGTAGTCACTTCTCTGGTGAAGTCCGTTGTGGCGTTCCATATAGCTTCTGATGCGAGCATTTGCTCTACTAAATTTTCTGGCGTAATCGCCACGTTGGTTAGCCTTTCGAATTCTCTTCGCTGTGGGTCAAATCTTGGACAATTGAAGAATACATGCCTCGCGTCCTCTTTTGCTCCATGACATACTGTGCAATTCGGTGAGTCATCTTGCTTTTACTTATATAAGTATTGTCGAAAGCATCCATGTCCAGTATGTAGCTGCGTCAGGTAGTAGTTGGGATCACCGTGCTGACGGTTGGTCCATTCCGCTATCCGTGGGATGAGCTGGTGGGTCCACCTGCCCCTTTCAGAACCATCCCACTCCACTTGCCATCGTTGTAGACTCTTTTCCAAAGGGAAAGCCCTTATTTTGGAATCTTTTGCCTCCACCGGTTCTCGGGTTCTTCGCCGATACCGTCTCCTATATTCCTCTGCAATAATCTCGATCGGCAGTAGTCCCGAGATCACGTGAGCAGCGTCCCTAGAGACAGTCCTAAACGCGTTGGTGATCCTTAATGCCATTTGCCGGCCAACTGGGTATATTCTTCTTTGGCATTCTTGTAGCTCTAGTGCCTTTGCCCAAATGGCAATACCATAGGTCAGTATTGATGTCACAACTGACCCAAGGAGCGCTCGTCTTCTTGGTTTAGGACCACCCACATTCGGCATGATGCGGGATAATGCTCCTCCAACTGCTGCCGCCCTGGAGCTGGCATGCACTACTTGATCCTTGAAGTTGAGACGTGCATCTCTCATTACTCCTAAGTATCGTACTGACGCCTTGGACTCAACCACATGCTTCCCAACTTGCATTTATTCAATTTAATTTATTCTATTATATTTGCTTTGCCTTTGAAAGTTAAGTGGAAAGCACCTTGTCCCACCTAACCCTTTTTTCATTCATATGTTTAGGCATAATTTCGTATCCATCAGACCACGTATTTCTACCACTTTTACTGCTGAAGACTATCTCTTAGTTTTCGCTAATACACCGATGAATCGATTTTTCCTTTGGATATACTTCCACCAATCTGAAAGCACTAAGGAAGGGATATTTCGGTATAAGTTGTTCTGTAGGTGTCAAATCAATTAGCCTACTAGGTAGCCGATAGTTGAATGTTTGGGTTTACTTATTTTTTTTCTGTAGTGAAAAGAGGCGTAGACGCGCGAACACCGAAATGTTATCATTGTGTAGGACGTAGTTCAGTGGCTAATTGCAACTTTTATTAAAGCAGTGCTTGCAGCATGATAATTTCAATATTTATACAACGATATGTTAGTTTTAAAATGTTTGATCTTTCTCTAAAGTAACTAATTAAAAACTTTAATTAATACATTATTATATCATAAGGGATTTGTTTTGTTTCTTATTTATTTTATCGCTTTAATAATAATCAAATGTTTTATGTTTCATTTCCTCGTATGAACTACTGTAAACGGTTTTTTCATTATTTACAGTTACTCTTTCGTCTTTTTAGTGGTTTTTTAATTACAATTTTTAATAAATTACTAATTAGTAATTATTAATGAACGTCCATAACTAATCTATCTTATCCGATTTGTTTTTTAATGTTATACATTGCAAACTATCACCTTTCTCAGTTTCATGTACAATGTTATGTAAAATATTTTCTCATTTACACATTTCTTCGCCCGCGCTAAAAGCACGTCTAGTCCACGCAATTGTCCTTGCACATACAATGCTATAATTTTCCTTTTTATCAGTGCCAAGGGATCGTTATGCCTTTTTTACTCCTAGCTGTTAACATATAACCTTCCAAACTACAAACAGACATTTACCTAATACAACTAATTATTTACTTGTGTGGGGACCTACATTGCCCTACTTTTGTATATACTGATATCTATATATTAGACCTACTATTTTACTACATTATGCATTAATACGATTAATAGATCGTTATTTAGATTTTTATCTTGCTTAATTCATATCTGAGTCTTAACGTTATTATTACTAAATATGTATTCTTCGATTTCCTTAAAGTATTTCCTCTTCTTTTTATTAGAAATTGTTATTGATACTTTCTTTTTATTGTAAAAATTTATAATTATACTTATCATCTTAGTGTATAATAAGTTATTTATTTTTATTTTGTAATTTTTTCCTAACAGTTCTTATTCTTAGGTAAATATTATTATTTTTTTATTGCTTTTACTTATAAAAGCTAACACCTAATAAAGCGTTTATTGTTACTGTTAGTCTATTTTATTAGTTTTTTTAAAAATTCATTTCTTTTGCACAAAACTTAAAATTTATTAATAACATTTCAACTATTTGACTACAAGTATGTTAGTTTAAGATATCGATTGGTTTTATAGTGTTCATTATAATGTACGGTTATTTGAATATCTGGGAGTTCATAGCTTATATTACTTGTAAAAGTCTTAGAGAAGGAAAATTCGTTTTATGTTAATCACAAAAATATTTTTTAATCGTTATTACAGAGCATATACATTTGACCAATCGGCGACTTTGCTTGTTGTTGAGCTGACATTTACACTCCTCTCGTTTGTTGGCTTGAAGAAATAAAAGGCTTTCCGTGCTTCCGGTTTAGATACAGCGCTCGTATTTAGGAGATGTTTTAAACTCAGAAAAAATATGTTTATTTTATTTAAGGTAAATAGCGACTTGCCAAACGTAGTTTAACATTACATTTAACTTAACATTTAATTTAATTTATAAAGAGCTTATTGAAACAAAAAATTTTCTCATCACACTATGCAAAATTCTCAATGTTTCGGATGTCTCTTTATAAATTTACTTACGGTATAGTTCGCCAAATCGTTTGTAATAAAGTTGAATCGTAAAGGGTTCGCCAGTCATCATGACAACAAAATTCAGGAGTCTGAAATAAAATTATTCTCTTTAAAGTATACTTAATTACTGCGCGCGCCCGCACAGTGCTGCCTGCACACAGGCATTACGATCTAGCCTAGCCTACCTGTCGGGTAGAGGGTAACAATAGACTTCGTTTGAAAATTAATTAGCAGCGAGTTTTATAACCAATTGAGCCTTTTACACTCATGGAATGGATTAGAGGTCTACCGCTTGATGATCATGTTAAAGGATATTCTATGAACTTTGTTTTATGTAAAATAATCACCCCATTTGTTAATTGGAAAGTAAAATTTGAGTATTAAAAAAATGGCGAATTTAACATTACTCTTTCTATACAGGTCTTAATTTTATATATAACACTTAACATGTATATATTATAAAGTAAACGTATCTTAAAATACAACTGGTAAAGAATAAGCAATGTGTGAACTACTTTTGTGAGGCAATGTAGAGTAAATAACGGCACCATTGTAAATCTGTAGGCAAGGCATTACTGTGCAGGGTTATGGCTAAAAAATTATAGAAAACGAATTCAAGACAATTCCTGCTCAGGTTAGGAATGAAAAATTTTATATTAGTTACTATTTATTATAAAATTAGAAATAATATAAATATGTAGGATAGGCTATACACATATAACAAGTTTACAATATTTTAAGTGGCAAAATAGAAAGTGAGAATAATTGTTAAAATGAATTAATTAAATTTAATTATTAAATTATATTTTTTGAAAATCTGTAGTGACATCAGTTGTTTTTGAACTTGCGTGGACGAATAAAAAGTATTTTTATTAACGACAGAAAACAAAATATATAAATTATATATAGGGATAGTTTAAACTAATAGTAGGAATTGAAAAAAGCATTCAAATTTGTAGAAAAATAAATGGGAACTCTAAAAATAAATCTAACAGTCCTGTAATTGGATGAGGGGTAGATCCACAAGTACAGGTAGATACAAAATAAGAGTTTTTTCTCGGATAAGGACGTAGTTTCCAAAACTAAGCGCGAGCAAAAGTACAAAGAATTTGTTGTCTGCCCAAGACAAGAGATGAAAGAAAAGCCAGGGGTGACTGAAATAAGAATCGGAGTAGTATTTGTGGACAAGAAAAGCAGAAAGGGAACTAATGAAAGGGTGAAACATCAAGGAGTCAAGGAAGGAGAGTAGTTAGAATCGAGGGGTGAGGTTGGAAGTCCGGGGAGCCGGAGAGAGAGAGAGAGAGGAGTAAAGTTCTGGGATCCGAAAAGGGTAGATGTTCTGAGAGCTGAGGAGGAAGTATAATCCTAGAAGTCAGAGGTAGAGGAGTCCGATCTGGGAGCCTTAGATGAAGGGAATAGATGAAGTATGAAGAATCTGCTCCAATATTTTAACCACGCCGGGTTCCAGCCAATACACGAGAACGCTGAGGATTCTTAAACTACTTCAAATTCGACTTGAGAATAAATAAGTTATTTGAAATTAAATTTTTAAATTATTATTTTTAAAGTCATCAAAGTAGATTTAGAAAACGGGCATAGAAACTAATTTTTAAAATTCAAGCCATAACACAGTAACCTTGTTATAGCTTCGAAGATAAATTCGATTAATTATTTGTTGTTGTAATTTTATAAAGCAACTGCGGCGTAATGTTTAATTTAAGTAAATGAAACCTCTGTACTACAAATGACTTTTTCTTTCATTTGAAACCTTAACTACATTTCAATTGCACAGCAATCGTTCTCAGAGGTAATTTAAAATAAAAATACCTTTGGTATTGTAAATTAACTCTGAGGACGATTGCTATGCAATTGAAATGTACTTTAAGTTTTAAATAAAAGAAAAAGACCTTTGTGGTATAGAGGTTTCATTTATTTGTTGTTGATTACGTAAATATTATAATTAGATTTGTTAATTGTAAAGAGTCACTTTAACCTCCGAAATTAAGCTAGCTGACAGGACACAATTTGTATGTGAGGATGTTTAATTTATTAGTGCATTTATGGTATCATTAAAGTTAAATTAAATAAGAATTTTTATTTATTTTAGAAATTCAAATAATACTGCACTAAATAATTCTTTTCAAAATATAGATTTGGCGCCCGACAATTAAATCTAATAATTAACAACATCAGGAAAATAGTTATTAAACATAGGGATGCGGAACATTTGGTACTAAATTCACTTAATATTTTATATAATTCTATATCGTAACGTAACAAAGTGAAGCAGTGGTGTGTTATGTTGTTAGCTCAAATAACGTATGTTAACACGGGTTGTGTTAAATATAAAACATATTAAAATAAATATGCAATATCTTATCTATATAAACACCTTACCTATCTCTGCCATTTTGGGGAAAAGTTTTAATTTATTTGGGTCCCCAAATGTACGTGATACAAATTAAAAATATATAAATCTTTTAATAAAAATTCTTGTAAAATAATATAGCAATATATCCCCTTACTAATGCTCTATTTAATATTATACTCCTTACTTTACTTTGTTACAACTAAATCTCCTTTAATATAATATAGCAATATATCCCCTTACTAATGCTCTATTTAATATTATACTCCTTACTTTACTTTGCTACAACTAAATCTCCTTTAATATAATATAACAATATATCCCCTTACTAATGGTCTATTTAATATTATACTCCTTACTTTACTTTCCTACAACTAAATCTCCTTTAATATAATATAGCAATATATCCCCTTACTAATGCTCTATTTAATATTATACTCCTTACTTTATTTTGCTACAACTAAATCTCCTTTAATATAATATAGCAATATATCCCCTTACTAATGCTCTATTTAATATTATACTCCTTACTTTACTTTGCTACAACTAAATCTCCTTTAATATAATATAGCAATATATCCCCTTACTAATGCTCTATTTAATATTATACTCCTTACTTTACTTTGCTACAACTAAATCTCCTTTAATATAATATAGCAATATATCCCCTTACTAATGCTCTATTTAATATTATACTCCATACTTTACTTTGTTGCAATTATAACTCAGACTATAATTACGTAATGATACTAACAGTTTTCTATTAATTAATCTATATTGTTACATTTTCTTTATGCTTAAGTATTTATGTACAACCTACTAATATAATAAAGGGTTATAAAAAGTTTTTATTTAAAAAAAAATTCTCATTTAAAATAATTAATTTAAATTTTCATTTATATAGTAGAACCTCTCAAACTCAATTCCCGAAAACTCGACAGGGCTGGTGAATTAATGGTGAATTAATAATTTGTTTACATTGCCCATAACGAAATAAAGCTTTCCATCAGTACATAGGCCGCCCGAGAGCGCTAGAGACTCAGACTAGGTTACTTGGTTTTCCCAATAAACGCACCCTTTACCTGCACAGCTGGGCCGTGCTATTGTTTCCACACGTTCGGGGATTTCTGTGGCCACTTTCCTTATCGTGAGTCCGCGCGTTGACCTGGGATTCCCGGGCAGGTCATAAACTACCCTCGCTACATTGTCGTCACTGGGCGTTCAGTTTAGTGTTTGTTGAGACACAGTTGAGGTAAGTTGCTTTTGTTCGAAAGTGGTTGACAATTGTTTAAACGAGTTTTGTGCTGGAATATAGAGCGACAGTATGGCGGAGAAGAAGATGAAGCAAGTGTCAGTGTCAATGGAAGCAAAGTTTAGTGCCCTAAAAAGACTTGAGCGTGGTGAAAGCGTAAATAAAATAGCATTGGACTTGAACATCGGTAGGTCTATAGTGCTCGGTTGGAAGAAAAAGACATCTGAAATGATTCTTGGTGTTTGAAAACACAGTGTACCGAATCCATCGCGGAACGAAAAACAATGAGAAGTGCAGAGTTCGAAAAAGTCGGCGAAACCCTTTACCAATGTACAGGGAGAAGGGAACACATATATCTGGACCCATCCTGCAAGAGTAAGCTCTTCAGTTTTATGAACAATTTAAGGACGAAAGAGAGTCTGGGTTTACAGCGAGCAATGGTTGGTTGTCAAGGTGGAAACGACGATATGGAATCAAGCTGCTCAGTATCTGCGGGGAAAAACTGTCAGCTGACCCAAACAACGTGAGTGACTTCAATACCAAACTACACGATTTTATTGAAAAAGAAGGACTGTCAGGTGATCAAATCTACAATGCAGATGAGACAGGATTAAACTTTCGAATGCTTCCTACTAAAAGTTTAGCTCTGAGAGATGAAAAAGCTGCACCAGGTTTTAAGAGAAGTAAGGAGCGTGTGCCTATTCTTGCCTGCAGTAATGCTACAGCAGAGCACAAACTCAAATTAGCGCTAATTGGAAAAGCAAAAAACCAAGAGCAATTAAAACTGCCAGATGCACAAGTGATGGCAACTTTGAACTCCCAGTTTGGTATAAAAATCAATCTAATGCATGGATGAGTGAAGCAATTGGTTTTTTCAAAAGTTGGTCCCAGAGGTTGAGAAGTTTCTGAAGAAAAAAAATCTTCCAGAAAAGCTCTACTGATTCTCGATAATTCTACGACTCACCCTGATGTGGAATATTTACAGGACAAAGACATTAAAGCAATGTTTCTACCGCCGAACGTCACGTCTCTCTGTCAATCATTTGGCAGCGTTAAAGAGAAGGTACAAACGTAAGCTTTTGTCATCTTTGGTGTTATCCTTGGAATCGGGTGAGGAGCTAACGGCTAAACTAAAGAAGATCGATTTACTAAATGCCATTGGATGGTTCTCTCAATCTTGGATCGAGCTTGAGACTCATTCGTTCTTGGAGGAAACTTCTAGATCACACAGGCAATGATTTGTCACGTGACGATGGAATCAATTCTAAAAATAGTGACTTGATTAAACTCATGAAAAAATCCCAGGGTGTGAAGAGTCTTCAAGCAAAGATGTCAATGAATGGATGGATCTCAACGGAGCATCAGAACCATTAGGAGAAGATGAAATCATCACAGCTGTCAAAGGGCGTGACGTAGAAGGGGACGATTCGGAAGAAGAAGAGCAAGAGGACTATCGACAAGGAAGAAAAGTTAGCCACAGTGAGGCTGTGAAATTTATTGAAGGGACATTGCAGTACTTAGAGCAGCAAAATGCGACTGGAATGGAGATTCTGTTCTTCAGGCGACTCCGTAGTCAAGCTGCACGACGCCGTGTGGAGACAGAAAAGCAGTCTTCAATCACAGGGTTTTTCAAACGACTTCAGTAAGTTTACTTTTACACTTTTCTTCTAGTGTTCAGAAAACTTCCCATAACTAACTGTGATGGACTTTTTATAAGCAGCATAAACAACTTCAGTAATAATTTTAATGAACACTGTATTTTCAGATTCTACTAGGCCTTTTGTCTCAAATTTTTTTAAAATTTTTTGATTATAAGTTACAAATGTTGATATAAATGTATAATTGTATATAATAAATAAATTTATGTTCAATTTTAATACTCTATATAAGCGTTTTTATTCAACTTTTAGTGATTTTTATTTAAGTTCCCTAAAACTCGACAACCTTTAAGTCAACATTGTGTCGAGTTTGAGAGGCTCTACTGTATTTTTAAAATACATTCTATACTCTATTATTAATATAAACCATTAAAATTTGTTCATGATAAAAAAATTCTGTGAATTGAACATTTTGAAATGAAAGTTTTGACATTTCCATAAGAAAGAAATAAAAAATTATGAATCAATTGCAACTTGTCAAAACCGTATAGGTTTACCACCTAGCCCCGGCTTTTGGTAGCACACAACTACAATCTTTTACAGACAAATTCCATTCATACAGCCAATCTCAAAAGTCCCCTCTAGAAGTTGTATGTTGTAGACGTACTCTGTATGTTGTAGACGTTCGTCTAGTTTCTGTTGCCCCGCCTGCAGCTTGGAAGATAGTTGAAAGGTTCAATGGTAGAGTTTGTGTTAAACAAAAAAAATTTTTCAAACATCACTGTATTTATTTGTTGAAGATATATATATATATTAGGACTACGTCCTAGTAAATTAAGAATATTCCTTTCGCGGCACCTATTTTAACGCTAATTATTCACTTAGCTGCTCATTTCGTATTTTTCACTCTCGATTAAAACATTTTATAAGTTTATATTCTGTACTAATTAAAACGTCTTTACAAATTAAACCCAATTAGCATTGTTTGTATTCAATAGTGAGTTGAACATACTTTTCTTTCACACTTAATGGTTTTTTATGTAACAAAGTTCTTTGTCTAGGCTCCTAAGAGAACATCCGCTTTGTTGAGTACAAAGATGGCAGTACACGGTCTTTGATATAGACTGTTGATATCTTTTCCTTTTCTAATCGTCCTTTTTCGTTACCCAATCAGTCTGAATTTTATTCCCCAAACGAGCACGTTTTGCATCAGTTGCTCCAAAGGCTTCTACATCTCATAGCATGGTACCATCGACAGGAAATTATACTTCCGTCGGTCGTTCGATTTCTTTACTTTTATCTTCGTTCTTATCTCACTTCATTACTAAAGAAGCGTTGACAATTTTATAAATATCTCTATTTGTGATGAATATGTTTCTCATTGTGCTTATTATAATGGAATGTTGACTAAGTTTTCCGAAAACAATTGGCTCTAGTGTTAAAAGTGCTAACCTCTGAAATACTCCGCGTCTTATTAATGCCTTTATTTACAACTTGAAATTGTCTGAATAATATTATTAGGAGAACCTTTCATCGTTGCTGTTAAAATTTCGACGCTTACATTAAATTTATTTTCTATTTAGTTATTGTGTTATTTTAGTTACTACGTTGTGAATTAGTTTTCAAATTCAATTTACTTTTCATTTTATATAACTTACGTATTTATTAATTTTTGCATCGATATTACGTCTTTATTTACATCGGTATCTAGCTCTCCCTTCTTGGAGTTTTGTACTTTCATACTGCTGGTTTTGACTTTGGTCTAGAAAGGAATTAACTCCCGTTCATAAGATCTATGCTAGATTTTGTTTAACGTAGAAAAACTCTATTTGCCTAACATTAAAAACTAACGTTACACCGATAATGAATTTTTGATTTATGTAGGTATTACTGTATCTAATATGTTACTTTGTATTGAATTTGGTTTCACCATATCTTAATATTTGCTTTTCCAAAAATATGTCAATTTTGAAACTGTTAATCCGTTTTATTTTTTGTGTGGGTTTGTGTGTGATGGTAACGTACTATTTGAAAAAAATTCTATTACATAATTACTCTACTTTTTCCATTCTATTTGTCTTTACTTTTTATCCCTCAACATTTTGTATGTGCACAATCGTAATGAGTAATCAAGATGATTAGATTAAGTTGCCTTTTTTAGGTAATTTGCTAGTACACTATTAGACAACGCGTTTCCAATGAGCTCTATTGCCGCTTTCGAGAAGCAGTTACTTACAAGACAATCATCCTATACGTATTTACAGTTATACTTTGATTTAAAGTAGAATAGGAATGGGTCTGCGCATGGTAGGGATGCGATATTGTCAGTTCCAACGCATTGAGAGTCAGCTACTGACACTGCCAGCTGCTGAAATTGCATAACGAAGCAAGCTACACCACTAGTAAATCACTCCATCGTTGTCACTGAACGACGAACGGAAGTTTAATGTTGAAATGGCAACAAGGCTCACCCACGCAGTAAGATGTGAATTTCCTAATAACTCAGACGGCTGTAATCCCCACTCCCACTGGTCGATTTCACATACGCAGAATCTTATTCTGTTTTAAATTAAATAACTGTAACGGGTTTTAAATTAAATAATGTTTAACTAATAAACGGGAGCTAAATGTACTGACGCTCCTGACACAGAAATTATTACATTATTAAAAGCTGATAATAATACTAATTTTAAAAATACTTAACTATGTGAATACGTAATTGCTTACTTGCTGACGCGTTTCAAAACATTCGTTCCTTTCACGAAGCTAACCCTCTTCTGGCGGGATCGGTGAGGTGTAAAGTCTCTAGCGGGACTGGATTTATGACTGTGGAATGGGCTGGGTTGTTTGTCTATTATATGACACACAGCCAAAACAACCCACCTTATTCCACAGTCATAAATCTAGTGCAGTTAGAGCCTTTACACCTCACCGATGCCGCCAGTAGAGGGTTAGCTTCGTAAAAGGAACGAGTGTTTTGAAACGCGTCGGCAAGTAAGCAATTACTTATTAACTTAGTTAAGTATTTTTGAAAATAGTTTAATCAGTGAATTCAAGATGATTACATCAAGCAACATTGATAATAATAGTTAAACATATTCTTAAATGAGAATTTACTCTTCACAAAAAAAGTGATGAAGATCAGTATTAATTGCAATAACTTCCTTACGTTTGTTAAGATCTTATTTTTATAACAGCAGTTTACAATGTCCTTTGTTACTGCATAACTCCCGGCATTCTATTAGTTTTAAAATTGCTTGTGCTGCTCCTTTTATCACATCTGTATTATTTCATAGAATGTCAGATGCATTGAAAATTCTTAGTGTTTAATTTTTTCATGTATATCTAACATTTCAGCGTTTAAAATGTCTTATAACCTCCCACACAATAAACATTTTGGTCTAATCAGGTGATCTTGGAGCCAATTAATTGGCCCTTCCATCTCATTCCTGTTCTTCCTAAATATCGCAACCCTAAATTTGTATCTTCATAACAAAAATATAAAAAAAAGCTCCATCTAGCAGAATAATACCTTCATGTACAACCTCTAGCAGATCAACTTCTAAAGATTTTGGTATTTTACTAAAGCAAAAACTATTAATCATTTCTCGGAAGGTGCCCTTTAAAAGTTATTGGAATACACATTTTTTATTCAATGTTATTTTTCTATTTGTATACGGCAACAAGAATGTATTCTGTATTCCAGTTTTAAGATTGATCTATTTGAAAATAATCTACGTCATGAGAGTGTTAATTCAGTGTATTTTCCAAGCTTTAGGTAAAGTTATTCGGATGTTATTAATAGAATACTTTATATATTTTTTGCAACTTAATTTTGTTATTAGTATATTTCATTCAAACAAAACTTTTTATTATTAGGTTTTGTATAATTTTTATATAAAATGTCTATGTGTTTACTGACCAATTAACGAAGATAACAATCAACAAAAAAGTGTTTACTCTATTTATTTACGTTTTATCCCAAAAATTTCACAAAAATACTGAAAAGGTCTGAGATTGGTTTTATTAAATTTTCCGAGGTCAAAAACCGTGAGAATCCAGTATTTTCTTTACTCTTAATTACTTCCGAAAAGTTTCAGTAGTAACGTTAATGGGAATTAAAATCCGGCCAAAATCTTTCTCTAGCCCTAAATCGGTAATAAAACGTTTCCGGAACTGGTTATTTATAACGTTTTCCCCTTAGTTCCAGCTAAAGAAACAGCTCGAAAAATATTTCCATTTCTTCGTGTATCAACCTGTATAATATCTTATTATAATTTAAGATGTGCCAGAAAGCAGTGTCCATAATACGAAAATAGGTATGTATTGTTATTAATGTACATAACTTTATTAATGTATTGTTTCAAATATCATTAAATAACGAACGTTTTGTCTTATTAAACTGAACGTTATTTTAATAATCTGAACGGGATATCATTAGCCAACACGTTATTTTACTAATATGAACTTTATTTTATGAAACGAAAATTATTTATTAAGCTGAATTACGAGTATATAAATAAACTGAACGTTACGTCATTAAAGGAAACGTTATTTTAAGAAAGTAACATATTATTATCAAACTAAACGCTATTTTATTAAAATGAACTTTATTTTATCAAACTGAACTTTATAATAATATTCTAAACGTTGTAATGAACTGAATGTTATTGGATGAATCTGACTTCATTTTAATGAATTCGAAGTTATATCATTAAATGGAACTTCATATTAATAAAATAAACTTTAATTGATTAAAATGAACAGTATTTTAATAAAATGGATGTTATTTTATCAAGCGGAAGCCATATTATAAAATAAACCTGTTTTATTAAACTGAACGTTATACTATCAAACGAAACGTTATTTTACTAAACTGAACATTACACTATCAAACAACCTTATTTTATTAAATTGAACGTTACACCTTCAAACGAAACGTTATTTTATTACAATGAACTTTATTTTATAACTTTGAACTTTATATTACTAAACTGAACTTTATTTTATTACACTAACCGTTATCCTAATCAAATGAACTGTACTTTACCAAACGAAAAAACGTTATTTTATCGAACTTAACGCCATATTACTAAACTGAACGTTATTTTATTACACTAACAGTTATCCTAATGAAATGAACAGTACTTTACCAACCGAAAGAACGTTATTTTATCGAACGTAACGCCATATTACTAAACTGAACGTTATTTTATTACACTAACAGTTATCCTAATCAAATGAACAGTACTTTACCAAACGAAAGAACGTTATTTTATCGAACTTAACGCCATATTACTAAACTGAACGTTATTTTATTAAACTGAACGTTACACTATCAAACAACCTTATTTTATTAAACTGAACGTTACACCTTCAAACGAAACGTTATTTTATTAAAATGAATTTTATTTTATTATTTTGAACTTTATATTATTAAACTGAACTTTATTTTATTACACTAACCGTTATCCTAATCAAATGAACAGTACTTTACCAAACAAAAGAACGTTATTTTATTCAACTTAACGCCATATTACTAAACTGAACGTTATTTTATTACACTAACACTTATCCTAATCAAATGAACAGTACTTTACCAAACGAAAGAACGTTATTTTATCGAACTTAACGCCATATTACTAAACTGAACGTTATTTTATTACACTAACAGTTATCCTAATCAAATGAACAGTACTTTACCAAACGAAAGAACGTTATTTTATCGAACTTAACGCCATATTACTAAACTGAACGTTATTTTATTAAACTGAACGTTATTTTATTAAACTGAACGTTACACTATCAAACAACCTTATTTTATTAAACTGAACGTTACACTTTCAAACGAAACGTTATTTTATTAAAATGAATTTTATTTTATTATTTTGAACTTTATATTATTAAACTGAACTTTATTTTATTACACTAACCGTTATCCTAATCAAATGAACAGTACTTTACCAAACGAAAGAACGTTATTTTATCGAACTTAACGCCATATTACTAAACTGAACGTTATTTTATTAAACTGAACGTTATTTTATTAAACTGAACGTTACATTATCAAACAACCTTATTTTATTAAACTGAACGTTACACCTTCAAACGAAACGTTATTTTATTAAAATGAATTTTATTTTATTATTTTGAACTTTATATTATTAAACTGAACTTTATTTTATTACACTAACCGTTATCCTAATCAAATGAACAGTACTTTACCAAACGAAAGACCGTTATTTTATCGAACTTAACGCCATATTACTAAACTGAACGTTATTTTATTAAGCTGAACGTTACACTATCAAACAACCTTATTTTATTAAACTGAACGTTACACCTTCAAACGAAACGTTATTTTATTAAAATGAATTTTATTTTATTACTTTGAACTTTATATTATTAAACTGAACTTTATTTTATTACACTAACCGTTATCCTAATCAAATGAACAGTACTTTACCAAACAAAAGAACGTTATTTTATCGAACTTAACGCCATATTACTAAACTGAACCTTATTTTATTACACTAACAGTTATCCTAATCAAATGAACAGTACTTTACCAAACGAAAGAACGTTATTTTATCGTACTTAACGCCATATTACTAAACTGAACGTTATTTTATTACACTAACAGTTATCCTAATCAAATGAACAGTACGTTATCAAACGAAAGAACGTTATTTTATCGAACTTAACGTCATATTACTAAACTGAACGTTATTTTATTAAACTGAACGTTACACTATCAAACAACCTTATTTTATTAAACTGAACTTTACACCTTCAAACGAAACGTTATTTTATTAAAATGAACTTTATTTTATTACTTTGAACTTTATATTATTGAACTGAACTTTATTTTATTACACTAACCGTTATCCTAATCAAATGAACAGTATTTTACCAAATGAAAGAACGTTATTTTATCGAAGTTAACGCCATATTACTAATCTGAACGTTATTTTATTACACTAACAGTTATCCTAATCAAATGAACAGTACTTTACCAAACGAAAGAATGTTATTTTATCGAAGTTAACGCCATATTACTAAACTGAACGTTATTTTATTACACTAACAGTTATCCTAATCAAATGAACAGTACTTTACCAAACGAAAGAACGTTATTTTATCGAACTTAACGCCATATTACTAAACTGAACGTTATTTTATTAAACTGAACGTTACACTATCTAACAACCTTATTTTATTAAACTGAACGTTACACCTTCAAACGAAACGTTATTTTATTAAAATGAACTTTATTTTATTACTTTGAACTTTATATTATTAAACTGAACTTTATTTTATTACACTAACCGTTATCCTAATCAAATGAACAGTACTTTACCAAACGAAAGAACGTTATTTTATCGAACTTAACGTCATATTACTAAACTGAACGTTATTTTATTATATTGACCGATATTTTATTAAAATGAACAGTGTATTATTAGCGAAACGTTATTTTATTAGACTGAACTATATTGAATTACATTGATCGTTATTTTATTGGAGTGAACGTTATTTTATTAAAATGATCGGTATGTTATGAAACAAAACGTTATTAATGAGGGGTAATACGTTTTTCGCCATATTTCTGAAACTTTAGAACGTGTTGCTGCTGAGTCAAACTTAAATTATCTTTTTACTATAGTTGCTTCTAGAATGTAAGATCTACATATTTCGATTATTTGTTCAAATTTAACTGCATCGAATGTTTTGATCTCTGACACTAATGGAAATGAAGATGAAATTTGAACTGTTCTCCAACGGTGACCGTGTGGCTATTTTCTTATTTCTCCGTTAAAGAGATAGTGTGCATCATGAATGCAAACCTGCAGAGTATCCGTCGAATCTATCGTATATCTACTACAAAACAACCTTTAACTCCACAGATATTTCTACACCTTAATGTGCTCTGCAGTAGTAGTACAATACGGCCAAGCTGATACAGCATCATTCCTGATAGAATGAGTAGGAGATGTTAGTAGCTGAGAGTGAGGAGGCATCACTTTTGTTAACAGCTGTTTAAAGAATTACGTTATAGAGGTTTATGCAAATATTTGTTGACATTAAATACTTAGGCTAGACAAGGTTAGGTTAGGTTAACTTTAGCAACAGGTATATTGCTTGCCAGTACAGATCGTATCCTCACTATCGTACCCTCACTATCGTATCCTAAGATCTGGGCTTAGGCTTCAACTGCTCTGCCATAATATACTAAAAACATCAGCTAATCTGGGCTGTACTATTGATTGTAACTTGAGCATGAGCTATTCACTTCCTACGTATTCTATCCATTGCAGCACGTTTTTGTTATAACGCCTCCACTCAAGGGATAATTAGAGAGCATAGAGTGTTAACAATAATGGTAAAGGGAATAATATAATGAGTGGCGAGTGATAAGCTGGAAAATCAGCTGTATTCCATCGATATGTCGGTTTAAAGTAGGATTTAGTCAGTATAAAGCCCATTGTATTGCGTATGAGCATTAGCGATTGTTCTGTTATTCACCGGCTGTGATACTGGAGAAGTGGTATTATTTAAAACTAGGGATCTTCCATAGGGAATTCCTAGAAAGTCAATCCCCACTCTCGACATATTGAAATAAAATTACTTGAAGTATTTAAATATTTCGAGACTAAATGAACATAACAGTAGCAAATTTATTAATAAAAAAATAATACACACACTTGCACACTTCTACACAGAATCACAACCATCATACTTCTTGATTACAAACTTTTTTAAAGCTCTCGATTAGTGTTGTCTATAGATCTCTTATATACGAGGCTATAGATCTCTTGTGTGTGTGTGTGTGTGTGCGTGCGTGCGTGTATACACACACACACACACACACACATATAAATATGTATATATATATATATATATATATATATATATATATATATATATATTTTTTTTTTTTTTTTTTCTAAATATTTCGTTTCGTTTCCAAAAGTGATCTCTTATTTAAATATTGTTTGACTTTAATCAAATTTATTTAAACTTCTTGTTTATTTCTATGTAAATAACCGATATTTTCGGCTATAATAGTTTAGGCTGAACGCTGATCAGCTAGTCTGTCAATCAGGAATTGGTACACGGAAATTGATATTTTAATCTGTCAATTCTCTTTGTGAGAAAAGGTACTTTACCATTTTACTGAAAATTTGTTTAATCATTTAATTGTCGTTGGTTTTAAAATTATTTCTTCTATTTTATTACTATTGGATTACTAGCAGGCTTTATTTAAAGCTTCAAATATGATTCTTTTCAATTGCAAATATTCTAGAACCAAATAAAGTAAGTGTCCTTAAATTAGGAGAATTCTATTTTGTATACAAGACTTCAAAGGTCACCTCAGGCACACTCCCATTGTTGTAATTAAATTTGCAGGTTGACCAACTGTTGCTTTAGAGAATATTAACATCCTCGAGGGAAATACAAAGTGCAAAGGATGGCATTTTGAAGGTTACTATAACGTAGAAATGGCATGCAAACCAAATTCAATTGTACACTAGGGAATTATTTATTTGTTAAGTTAGGTAAACGACCTTCGTTTGAGAGCGAATGGGGGAATTTTCTTTTAGAAATAAAAGTTTGTATGAGTAGAATTTGTAATAGCAAAAGTATAGTGGAATAAAAGAAAGGTTAAATCTGGATTTATATTTGCTGTTCATAATTTTTAAATTCTTAAAATTTGTTTAATGAAATAGCAAGACTGTAATGTACTACCAACGTTTTGGAAGTTAAATTAAACTTAAATATCCTTCTCGTAATAATATTACTTACAATATCTTCAGTCGTGGTTGCATTTTTCGCAAATAAGGAGTGACAGTTTTTTATCAGGACTGCTGTACAATCCAGCAAGGGGGACCAAAAAATGTTGCACAGTCCTGCAAGGCGGACCAAAAAATAATGTATCGCATTGTATGATTCTATTAGGTTTTACAGAGGACCTCTGAGCTAAAATTATACTAAAATTCTGGTAGCGATAAGAACACAAATGCCATCATGTAGGGATTACGTACACAGTAAATGGTAAACATAAAAGTGCACATAGCAGAACCATGAAATGTCCCATTCATTATAGTTTCCTAAATTGATGACGACGAGTTTTGGGTGCACCCAGTTAACACTACACTACACATTAGCTAAATACAAGTAAAAGAGTGTACATATAAATCAAAATAGTCTCTATCATATATTCTTAACTACACAACATAATATGTGGGTTGTCCAATAATGTCTTCGTCAAACGGCGGAAGAAACGTCGATAGAGAACTACGTGACGCAGAACGTAACGGGAGAGAGTTGCAACTATGACTGAGTCTTACATAGAACTAACTGCCCAATATGGTAAAGGGCAAAGATAGGCTGATAAGAGTAAGCCCCCTTTCTGAAGCCATTCCATTAATTTAGAACTTTAATATTAAACTTAATAATTACTTTTTCAATACTAGGAATAATACGTAATAATGGCTACATTATAACGTGATTATTTTATTGTGACATTAATTCTCAAGGAATTATGTGATATTAAAGATTGCAGCAATTTGTTACATAAATAAAGGTTGACCTGCAATGTCGAATGTTCAGTTGAAACAAGAATGATGGTGTTCGATAAATAATTTAAAAGATAAATGTTAATTCAAAGAAGTCAAATTTTACTTCAACAAAAAAATTATAAAATTACAAATAAATTTACACTTGAAATGTTGACTTAAGCTTGCTGAACACATACTTAATTTGTGAGACCTTACTGTATTAAAAAAATCTATTTCAGAGTTCATGACATTTTATTTGAAATTGCTTTACATATTTAAGATGCATTTAAGATTGCCCATTAGACTTCAAATAAAGTTATTACATTGCACTAGCGATTTTAACACTTTCCCTACATTGAACAGAAAACCAGCATTGTAATGCAGTGAAAAGTTACATTTTTTTAAATGTTATTCTTTTTTAACACATAATGGTTTAAAGTTATAACTTAGCTGCATTTTAACCATGTTGATGTAACAAGGATTATTTCGGTACGAATCTTGCCATTGTGCATCTGGTAGCGGTCTTCTAGGTATTGCAATTTAACCAGGCGCTGTTTCTTAAGGCAGCAGCATCTCTTCTAACAAAAATAAATTTTAATTAAACCATTATACATAAAAGAAAAAACTAAAGGCGTCCCTTGCTCTTCGCATCTCTAAAAGAGGTCCTTCTTGGCTCACATTTCGACGATAAAAAAAGGCGATGCGTATCGACCTACATCTCGATAGGAAGAGAGTGTACTTAAAGCTAGCTCGTGACTTTCTAAGTTTCCGCGCACCCGAACTGCGCAGCGCACATAGCCGTTCAGATTTTTAAAAATAGATGTCAGGCTAATCCATGGAATTTAGTTTACAATTTGCAACGTCCCCCCCCACCTTTATTCCTTTCTTTTCTTATACTTTTTACTTATCGTAACGTTAATGGTGCTACGGCGTTGTTACTTTTTATTATTTTTCTTTGCGCCTGCTTAT
Organism: Prosapia bicincta; assembly: GCA_036971475.1. Lineage (NCBI taxonomy): Eukaryota > Metazoa > Arthropoda > Insecta > Hemiptera > Cercopidae > Prosapia > Prosapia bicincta. The sequence continues at coordinate 49,897,503 of JBAIZL010000005.1, forward strand.
CTCCGTTCTGCTCTCGTGCTCGTGTACTTAAAATTTGTCTTGTGTTCACCCGTTATTTGCCATGCCTAAACGCAAGCCACTGCCCGCTGATTTCTACCTAAAGTTTGTATGACCCTCACAAAATGGTTAACATGTTTTATCGGGTAAATAGCCATACTTGTCAGTAAAGTAGTCAGCTGGAAATAAAAACTATTTACATGAACACACAAAATTTCCAAAGAATCTTACCATCTTACAAGACCTGAAGGCACCGCAAGGGGACGTACAAAATATGATCATGTTCAAGTTATCTTCTTTAAATGCTCCTGTGTTCTTTAAACATGATCTGCCACTAGATCTCGTCTCTGGACTTCATTATAAAAAACCAACTAATTTTCAAAACAGCTCATTTATTTTACTATGAATTTGTCCTCAGGAGAGTAAATTTGAAGAAACATTAGGCTCTCAATTTTATATATTTATTAATTAATGAAATTTAATTAAAATTGTGATTTGATTTAACAATCATTATTTATTAGTTGGAAAAAACTAAACGTTTTATTTGTTGTTCAACACAGGATGAATTTAAATACCAAAAGTTTTTATAACACATTTAATTACTTGTTTTTAAAATTAAAAATAAATATATTTTCAAATAAAATACATTTGATTCTCTCTTTACTATTCTTAGTCTTCCTTATAAGCACAAATAATTGCTTAAATTTTTCTTATATTTTATATATTTAATTTCTACATTTTAAATATAATCCATTAAATACATTTACATATTTAAACAAAAAATCTTTACTAATTTAACATAATAAAATTTTTTATCCTTCGATTTTAAGATTGAATTGGTAAATTATACGTTTTGTAGCAAATAATTTTAAAATTTGTATAATTCTATAAATCTGGTCTTCCTAAAAATGATTGGCTTATGGCCAAACCCACTTTATGAATTTAATATTTTTTTATTTATTACTTAGGCATTTTTATCATACAAATGATTTTTACTGCATATAACATTTATTTAAAATTTCTACTTAAATGTGGAGTCATTGTTTAATTTTTATTGAAAATTTTGAATCTAATATTTTTAACTTACTAAATTCGACGTTATTTAACATAATAGAGAAAATGACTTGCTAAGAATTTTTCTGCCGGTACTAGGGTCCTCTCGTCTTGATTCCAGAACCCTGGACACGGGAAGTAGCCATCTCTGGTAAGTCGATGGGAGTCCTTCTCCATTCTCCTTTAATCTTCACGTCCCGGAGGCTAAGTCTGAAGCCCTCGTCCGTGGATCGAATTAGACGGCAGAAACGTGGCTGTTTGGTCCCAACAGGCCCTTGGTGGTTGTCCTAGGCGCGGAACGGTATAGCGACCGTTAACACCTCGTATTAAAATTTTTTTCACAGACTGCCTTACAGGTCCATAAGTTCCTGTATTTATTGCAGCTATGTAACCCTTCCCCACCCGCTCTTAGCTCGTCGCTATCTCCGTGCGTTTTTCTTGTACGGGCGGGTTGGACAAAGTATTCGATTAAACCGGAATTATTCTGTTATCGGTTTCGGAATACTGAAAAATATATATTTCTTTAAAATGGCTGTAAATTTTTTGTTATTAATACATATTAATATACTAAACATGGCAGTATGAAATCACGTGTTAGAACTTGTTACCCCAGTTTGCGCAAGACGGTGAAAAAGTTAACGAGATTTACAGTAAATAGAATTAACGTTAAAAAGATTCGAGGATACAAATCCTTCAACGCGCCCTTCTCTATTATTATGTGCTACTGTCCGAAGGAGTTTTCCAGCAAGGTTTTCTTACCAATATAATCCTTATCGAAAGTGCAATATTTGCAAATGAAGATTATATATGAAAAAAAGACTGGTTATTTTATTAGTCACGGTAAGGCTCCATGTTAATGAAGTGATCAAGAAACCGTCTAGTGCTGGACAAACTAAGAAGCAGTGTTATCCAAGGAACTGGAAAAGTTAATTATGAGTTAAATTGAGAAAGAAGATTAGATATCTCCTCATTTGTATGATGCTATTACAGGTACTACAGGTACACATTATGTGTCTGACATAAAATTTCCAGTTGCTTCCTCATTCTTCTCCTTGTAAGGGAAGAAACGGCTGTACACTTTTCTATAACCTAGTTTAGAGTAGACCAAGTAGAGAAGTGGCCCACGCGAGGAGTTATTCTTCTTCAACATTTAGTAATATCTTAGGCCTAGTTACATATCTTAGTCTTACCTGCATAACGTATTTCCTAAGATTTAGAAAATACTATATCCACGAGATCGATGACTCTCTCCCATCTTGCATAACCACAAGAGGTATGTATGCCTACCTCAATCTTTATTACGTGTATACCTCACTACCATTACATCTTTATTTATAGTCCTATAATGAGCGGAGAAAAAAAAGAAACGAGACTGTCAACAGGATCCATGATTTTCCCCGTATTACAAACTGGTTTCAGTTTTGGTTTCATTTTTATTTTAATACTGATATGACATCTTACATCTTTCCCTTGTCCAGGCGTAGAACATGAAACTTACACTGTGGGAAAGATTTCCCGATCCATATTAGCAGGTATTTTTTTTTTTTTTTTTTCAGCGAGAAGAACCTCCTTACACCTTCCAATGACAGGAGAGTTTCTTTCTTCTACTAATGCATCATCTACTTTTTTACATACTTATATCTGTAGATTCCATGTACAGAAATGCCAACATGGCACCAATAGAACGTAGGTGTAACCCGGATGTGCAAAGCGGATTGAGTAAGCAAAAACTCTGCGGTATCTTCAGAAAGGAGGGAATTTCATAAAAATACATTATTCACTTCTGATAAAGCATTAAAAATATCAAATAGTAACTAAAGGGAGATGTATTATCGAAAAGCTTAAACAATACATTCAAGACGGAAGTATAGGAACAGATATAAGGCACATGATGTTATTATTTTCCGAGCCTTAAAAAAACATTTCATTACATAAAACCGACGAAACAGAAGAAAATTTTTCCAAAAAAGGTCAGAAACTAGAATAAATTTTAATTTCATAAAAATAATTCTGTGTGATATTTTTCCACGTTTACATTTAAGACAATTGATTTTTGAATAACTATTTATACAATCAAATAACATTTTACCAAACGGTTAATACAATTAATGTAAGTGAATACATTAACCGTTCTACAATACTTAGTATTATTATTGTAATCAATAATTAATGCATACAAACACACTAGTATTTACATCTGTATTGGAACACGGTAATTGTTCCAAATACCAACGTGATTTATCTGCATTTCCGTGGTCATTTTACATGTGTAGTGCGCATGCGTACAGATTTAGTTAATTATTGAATTTGTTTTAACAAAGAGTTGGGACTAGAGTGGGCACGAGAGACGTGATAAACGCTGAAATGCGCAAGATCTTACTACGATTCGTACGCTTCTAAATCATCTTTCTGAAAAACAGACAATCAAAAATTTTTTAGAAAAAATAGATTCATGGTTAAAATAAATTTAGAATTGTTACAGCAGAATAGTGAATTTAATAAAAGAAATAAATACGCAAAACCGCCTTACAAAAAGCTAGATGATAAAAGGTTTCTTGCAGAGCTGAATAAATCTAAATTTTGTGTAAACTAAACTATAACAAATAAAACGTTTTACGTTTCCCTATACTCGGAATTATTATACACTGCTTCTCTATATATTTTGAAAACAACTAAAATGCATATTTTTCAACCACCGTCTGCGCTGGAAGGCTTTTTCATACCTACAACACCCTTCCCTTGCCATACTGTATAACGAACAAGGTAAATTGAATCTTTGTGCTAGTACAGTGTTTTTTTTAAAATTTTCTTCTCTCTCTTTTTCCTTTTTTGCTCTATTACTTTCATTTTCTTTAGCTATATTCAGTGTCTCCCTTTCATTCTTTCCTCTTTTCTTGTTGAATGTAAAATTTGATGAGCTCTCATAAAGGAGAATGTTACACACTTACTTACAACATACGGGTCTACAGATCGGCGTGACCCTTGTATTAGGGTCTGCTGTATAAGGGTTGGTCAGCTCACTCTTTCTCTGGCGGTCTCCTTCCAATTTCTGGCTTCCAGTGTTATGGTATTTTTTCTGACTTCATCTCACTATCTTCTTCGAGGTCATTGTTTTTATCACAGAGTTAACGGCTACCTCCAGAACCATTCATTGCACTCTGTATTTACTCATGGTAGCTGGGTGGAAGTGAATGGATGGAGAATGCACTTTGGAGTGAGGCATTGAACGGAAAAGTGTACATAGACGTGACACTAGCCTAGCTGATTACACTGGGTCTGTCATCTGTCGAGGCATTCAGTAACTGGTCAACGCGGATAACGTACAGAGATTTTTCATCTTTTGTAATTGTATAGTATACTTATTTCACCACGTCCAGCAATGATCCTACTATAAACCACTTTCACACCCCTGTTGTAATCTTCTCTCTGTTCTAATGCAGGCTGGGTGATAATAAAGTTATATAGATGCAATATGTGATTTGATTGAACACCAAGAGGTAGTAACCCATACCTGTATTGTACTAAGAGTTATTGTAGTGGTATTAGCAGAAGGATCGTATAGCTCATATATTGTTTACAACCCCTAAATCAGAATAAATTTTCTCTCCTCCACTGTAGATTTGAACAAATTTGACTTATATAGTGGATTAGAAAGTGAATCATGATCTGGGTGAAATTGGGGAAAATGAAATAATTCCTTAATGGCGATAAGAGTTAAAGGATTAGACTGTCAGCTGAGTAGAAACTCCCACCAGGGAGAAGGGTAAGTCTGATTGTTAAAATAAATCCAGTTACAATGAGTGTGGTGTTGAGGGCTCAACAAGTAACTTATCTACACATTTCTTTGTTTTAACATAATATTACAATGTGGCGTGAAACATTTTTTCGGAAAGGAGATATCGGTTTTGGTTATTTCGGAGTACCTTATAAAAAGTATATCCCAACTCATTAAACATGTTTAGCGTTACATCCAACGGTTCATTCCAATACGTTTCAACTATTCGAGTGATTGTGTGGCAAATCCTCATTACGCCGCCGCGATGTATTCCTCACTAATCCTCCTCAATATATTAATTACCAAACTAATCCTCAACTCGCAGCAACTGACGATATAAGGAAATTAATAATTTAGCTCTGCTAAAGTTAGGTAAAATATCAGGTTACGTTTGTACAGAGGCTTAAGCGCTGCAGACTGCAGAGCCCCAAATCTGTTGTTTAACAGGATTACGTTTCGATATTATTCCAGCGCCTGACTCATCATCGCGCTCTGTGTTGCCAAGACGTATTTCACAATGGTCCAGTAATTTATGAGGATTATACAGTTATATTTGGAATTGAAATGGTAAAATAATGTGATTTAGTTCCGAGAAGTTTGTAATTATGTTACGCAAATATTATCCCTGTGATAATATGATGGGAAATAATTCCGATTCCTAAAATTCCTTTATAGAATCCAGCTGATGATGTAACTAGATTTTTGAAAACTATCTCTCTCTACTAGTCATTATTTCCCCTGTCTTTTATTTCGCTCTCTCTCTCTCTCTCTACTAGTGATTCTTCACGCTGTCTTTTTTATCTCTCTCTCTCTCCATTAATCAATCAATCTATCTACATATATACCTCTCATATTCTGCCCTCTCATATCTGGAACCTCAGATATCCGGACCTAACATGACAATAAAGTGAGCGTCTTTATTTCGTATGGCACCTTACCCCAAGGGGCAGTTCTCTGGCGCTTGAGTCGGCTCTTTTTTCTTTCCCGATTTAGTCAGTTGTTTCAGAAAACCGAAAAAACTGTTTTTTCTGTATCACCGTAAGTTACTAACAGACTTTTAATAACAGTTATAAACGCAAGCATGGATGCGGGAAGAAGTGTTTCGAGGGCCTCAAAAAGTAGACTAGCTAGATGTCGCTATGAATCGCTAAATCATGGTATACAATCAAGCTGAGAATACTAGTTAAATCATGGCAAAAACTATTGGACCATAAAATAAACAATGAGGGAATTGAAACCGTATTGCAAACGAAAACCCTTCTTAGTGAAACGATTGAAGAAATCTTCGATCTTTCCCAAAACATTCCTGGTTGTAAGGAGATTAATAGTGGGGGCATAAATGAATGAATGAAAGAGGTTGAAGTTCTTGAATTTACTACTAGTGATATTATAAAAATAATGAGACTACAGCCAGAGCCAGCCGAAGATGACGAAAGATAAAAAAACTAGATGCTTAGCGAAGCTTTCCATGTATTTGACCAGCTGATTGAATACGTTGAACAATAAGACGAAGCAATAGCAGCCGATCGTCTACTGTTTTAAAGGTGAAGGGATATTTCATTAAAGAAATGTTTTCAACGAAACAAGAAAAAAACCACCATTACATCTTTTTTGTACCAAAACTACTAATTAATGTACATATGTATGTACAATACAATAATAAGGAACTGTATATACAGGCATCTAACCCATTTGTACGTACAGTTCTACATGGCTGTTAAAATATAATTACAATCCCCACTAAGTGTAATTTAGTTTCATAAAACAAACATACATCTACTTAAATTTGGAATGGTTGTGATTATGTAAGAACAGACTTACATCATTACGTAACCCCTACTATATCCGAACTTTCTGTTATCCGGATCAGGCTCTCTCTCTCTCTCTCTCTCTCTCTCTCTCTCTCTCTTTCTCTCTCTCGACGTACATCATTACGTAAACCCTACCATATCCGAGCTTTCTGTTATCCGGATCAGACTCTCTCTCTCGACGTACATTATTACGTAACCCCTACCATATCCGAACTTTCTGTTATCCGGATCAGTCTCTCTCTCTCTCTCTTTCTCTCTCTCTCTCTCTCTCTCTCTCTCTCTCTCTCTCTCTCTCTCTCTCTCGACGTACATCATTACGTAGCCCCTACCATATCCGAACTTTCTGTTATCCGGATCAGACTCTCTCTCTCTCTCTCTTTCTCTCTCTCTCTCTCTCTCTCTCTCTCTCTCTCTCTCTCTCTCTATATATATATATATATATATATATATATATATATATATATATATATATATATATATATATATATATATATATATATCCTAGTTATTTTGGAAAATATAATAAGGGAGAAATATATAAAAGTTACTCCAGAATATCTCAACCATTATTACTGCATGGCTTCTCTTAGGTACGGAACGAATTCATGGGCACCATAGCTTCATCAATTTATGCATTTTTTTCATTGAAGCTTTAGATCTACTCCTCCTTTTTTTAAACCTTTTTTCCATTTTGTTACTGATCTAATGTTATTTTTTACAGGCACCAAGATTTCAATTAATTTTTTTCAACTCCAAGAATATCGCTTTACTTAAACCTCATTTTCTCAGTCACTCCTTCTTTTCCTAGTCACTCTGCCTTTCTCGTTCTGTTTGATTGTCTGTCTGTTTTGATTGTGTATTTCTCTTAATCTCATAATATATATATATATATATATATATATATATATATATATATATATATATATTATGTTATATTATTATTATTGTACTATTATATAGTTATTCATTATCAAAAGCACAGTTTTAAAATATATTACAATAAAAACATCGGCAAAAACCCCAAAACTACAACAAATAATTTTATTTTCAAATATTGTTACTTTATCTATTTCCGAGGATAGATATTACATTGTTTTTAAATTGAATATTTTAATTATTCTACAGAGATTGAATAAATCTTACAATGCAGAGCTTGACTTAACTTTATCATTAAAAATACTTTACATCTTTTCTCAAACATTAAAAAAAAATATATTTCAAGTATTTTCTAAAATATATTGCAAAGTTTGAAGCCTGATATCAAAATAATTGGTTTTTTGAAACAGTTTTCATCAGTAATTCAATGTTTTAATATCCTGCAATTAGTTTCTAGTATCGTGTATCTTTTTCCATTTACCCCAGGTCATACAATATCTTGAGATATGCCGGCATAGTTAATTAGTTCTCATGTCCATTTCAGAACTTTACAGTTATTCCAAATATCCCTCCTACTTCCCTATGAAGCAATAAGATTCCTTAATATGCTCTTCGCCTCCAAACAATAAAATAAAACAACAGAAGTTATAACGGCATAATTGCAGAGTCGCGTTGACTAAGTTGAACAGTATATCAGCAAAGTTTGAGTGGTACTGCTTTGTTCAACAATTAGCTCAAGACAAACTTGCCAATAAATCCGCTAGCTGCTTTCCATGTACTTTAAATTCTATTTGCCTCACAATGCTTGTTATTTCGATATATCAGAGTCAAGACAAATTCAATTTATCTCGTAATGCATAAAATGGAGAAACGAGAAGGTTTGTCAACACTTAAATAGAATAAAATAAAACCTTCCAGTGTCGTAACTCGCTCACTGCATCATGAAAAGTTTGAAATTATTAAGATACTTGCTTCAGATATTTTAGGTATTTAATAAGTAGTGATATTTTTGTTCTCTTCGTTATTTTAAACTCCCTTTTTGTTCTGTTGAGAATACTCTTTCCCTTCTTTTTACATCTTCTATTGAAATTAATTGTCTTTAGTAAAAGCGTTTCGTAACATCGTGGCTGATTGGACAAAAGGTAGGCGCGGCTTTGTGGATCCAGTAAAGAGTAGAGGTGCATAAGTAGAGGTGAGTCCAAGATCTCAATTTTAGAAACTTCATGTTATACTTTGATTTAAAGTAGATTAGGAATGGGTTTGTGGTAGGTTAGGGATGCGGTGTTGTCAGATCGTAATTTCTCCAATTCCGCGCCGTGCATCGTATAAAACTTAATAAAAAGTTTCACTTAAAATCAAGGTTTAAAGCACTTAGAGTGGGAATTAAATTTTGAAACTTGCTAGGTATAAGCACCATTATTCCCTCATTCAGAATATTAAACCATAAAGGTAATATTTTGTTTGAAAGAACGTTAAAAAAGTAGTTTTAATAAGAGATGTACTTTAATAAACATAAAAAAGTTAGAAAGCTACAATTTTTCGTATTTGTTGGTTAAAAACTTTTTGTAAGCGTAAAGGTTTGAGATTATTAGTTAGATTTTATTATTCTTTGTATTTATGTTGGTAGGACCTTTGGTTTGCTGCTAGTAAAGTAGTGAAGTGAAAAGTTTTTAAACGCTGCGCGTCAAATTTTCACCGAGTACTGCAGGCCTATACTCGTACGTAGATTGCGGCTTTTGTTCCTGTATGCATATATTTTTAAGTATTCCTTCATAAAAATAATTTTAACTTATGTAAATAATTACATTTTTACATACAAATTAAAATGTATTTAACTGGATAATTTGAAGGTTCTCTATTATTATTAAAAATAGAACATTTTATCTTTTGTATTAATGTGAGAGAGTTTGTGTCAGCTACTAGGTACCATTTGTTTGTAGTAACTTACCATGTTCTATAATTTTGTGATAGGAATATTACATGAAAAAAAATAACTACTGAGTCATTAATAGTATTTGCTTTTTTCATGATACAATGTTATCCACACCAATGAGCATATAGCCTATGTGCAATGAGAAGTAATACAACTTACTAAGTACACTGTTATTTCTTATTGTCCTAAAAATATTTGAAAAAAAATTATTAAAATCAATTGTCATCAACTATAGGTTTAAAAAATGTATTTGAACTTGATTGGAAAAATAAAAACGTATTTCATTAACGATTGAAAATTTGTAATATATATATATATATTTGTAGTTATGCAACACTGTTTTCTTGTATACACTTATCACTTTCACTTATGTACTTAAACAAGAATCTTACTTGGTATTTATGCGAGCTAACTTGCAATGGCTGGTCGTGCCGTCATCCTCGGGCATACTGAACAGGCTTGTTGTAGACTGCGAGCTGAGTGGATTTCCCGTTGACCTTGATGTCCCGTTATGTTCTATTTTTAGATTCACTGAACTGTGCGAGTTTTTAGAGTTTGTTTTGGGGTTAATATTGTCTATTAGATTGAATAATTTATCGTTTTCAGATTTTATTTGTATTTGTTCATTAATGCTATTATTTTTATTATTTTAAATTTCTAGTGGTTCCCAGATTGTCATTTTGAGGCCTTTTTGAATCTTTTTTATTAGGTGTACGTTTTTAAATGTGGGGAATGTGTGTTTGTTTTTGATAAGTGTGTGTGGCTAAGTTTGAGTTATAAATTTCAGGTTTGATGTATGCATTGAGGTGTTCTTGATATCTGTCTTTTAATTTCTTTTTGTTTGGCCTATGTATATTTTATTACAGTCTGGGCATTCGATTTTGTATATTCCGTTATTAAGTGTGGAACATATTTTTTCTGGTTGGTTTATTTTGTTGATTATGTTTCCTGTGTTTTTGTAGGCTATGTTAATATTAATATTTTTTAGTGTTTTAGTTATTCCTTTTATGTTGTATCCTGTGTATGTGAATGTAGCCCATTTTGTTGTTTGTGGTTCGATTTTAGGTTGTTTTAATTTATTAAATATTTTAAATTCTAATTTATCTATAGTTTTTTTTATTGTATCCATTTTTTTGGGCTATTTGATATATTATATTTGTTTTTCTTTGGTTTTTTCTTCATTATTTAGAGTCAATTTTAGCATCCTGTATAAAAGTGAGTTGTAAGCGGCCATTTTATGTTGTGGTGGATGGTTGGAATGGTTTGGTATTGTATTAATGGTTTGTGTGGGTTTCCTATAAATAGAATACTCAATGTTATTTGTAAATACCAAGTAAGATTCTTGTTTAAGTACATACGTGAAAGATATATATATATATATATATATATATATATATATATAAAGGACAGTGTGAGGTAGTAGAAGGAATTAAAAACATTCTGAGTTTTTAAAAAGACTGTTGAAGGGAAGCAAAGCTGAAACTGCAGAACGAAGCAAGCTACACCACTAGTAACTCACTGTACCACAGCTACATTGACACTGAGCGAGGAACGGAAGTTTAACGACGACTTGGCAACAAGGCTCACCCATGCAGCAAGATGTGAGCCTCCTATTAGTTCAGAAGCCCGTAATCCCCACACTCTCTGGTTGATTTCGCCTACGTATAATCCTATTCTGTTGTAAATCCAACCATAGTTCTGGAATTTTACACACACACACACACACACACACACACACACACACACACACACACACACACACACACACACACACACACACACACACACACACATATATATATATATATATATATATATATATATATATATATATATATATGCTGATACGTATTCCTTCACGGATGGAAAAATATGATGAAATGTTACTATCTGGAGTACATCCGTTCATTCTGCAGTCCATAAATTCGCAGTTCCGACGTTTCGCTAGAATCTCATCCAGCATTGACGAGGTGAACCCAACAACAGTAGAAGAGCGAGTCAACTGTTGTTGGGTTTACCTCGTCAATGCTGGACGAGATTCTAGCGAAACGTCGGAACTGCGAATTTATGGACTGCAGAATGAACGGATGTACTCCAGATAGTAACATTTCATCATATATATATATATATATATATATATATATATATATATATATATATATATATATATATATATGTTGATACGTATTCCTTCACGGATGGAAAAATATGATGAATAGTTATTATCTGGAGTACATTCGTTGATTCTGCAGTAGATAAAATCGCAGTTCCGACGTTTCGCTAGAATCTCACCTAGCATTGACGAGGTGAAGCCAACAACAGTTGACTCGCTCTCCAACTGTTGTTGGGTTCACCTCGTCAATACTAAGTGAGATACTAGCAAAACGTCCGAGCTGCGATTTTATGCACTGCAGAATGAACGGATGTACTCCAAATATTACCTATTCATCATATATATATATATATATATATATATATATATATATATATATCTCCTACTATCAAATATCGCTTGTAGACATCATATGAACATTATATATCTGCTTTACTAGTAGACTGTACTACTAGATATCACCCTTTTACTCAGACATGTCTTTATTTTTACCTGATCCCTACCAAAATCCCACAATCTTCGTCATATGTTCATTGCACATCTAATCGTCATCCTTGATAAGCCCGCATGAAATTATTATAAACTTCTCTATCAAAAATCTACATATTAATTTGAAATAATAATATAAATTATATATATATATATATATATATATATATATATATATGTGTGTGTGTAAATAAAATATAAATATAATAAATCTAGATAATAATTTCGTTTTGGGATGTGTAGCCTTTAAACCGAGTTAAATTTGCTTGTTTAAGGTTCTTTCACTTTGTAGCGTCCATAAATAATTTCCGTAGGGTTAAATTACCTAAATTATCCATAGAAATTGTTATAATTTCATATTATCCCTAGCTACTCCTTTTATATCCGGGAATAACCCTAATAACCCGATTTCACTTACATTTCTGTGTCAGCAATCAACGTTTCAGTAATAAGCTCTGGTCTAAATAGGCATTAAGTTAAACATTTGACAGTTTGAATTTCCAAAGAGTCATCACGTTTGAATATGCTACTTTTACTACTTCCCTTACCTGTTGTTGTTTCAGATCTTCTTATGACTCGTATCAGTATCTTAAATAAATATACCTCCCCGTTGCAGATGCAGGCTTCAGTAATATTGGTCCTATAACTGCCTATTATTAACTCCTTCTATAATACTATTGATTCTTCCATTCATTCTCGGGTATCTATAGCTCCAGTAATAATATTTACATACTTCATCTTCAATAGATATAGCTCTTTCTACTATCTCTTCCTACAAATCCCTTCTGATCATTTTGGATACGTCATAGTAGACCTATATTTGTATACTTCATTACCTACATCAGGTGACCACAAACATCGTTTGTAGTTTGAAACGTCTATACTTCATGATGATAATGACGACGCCGTCATTGAAACACTTATAAGATAATAGGTTATCGGTTGAGGGATGGTGTTCGTTATCTTTTAATAAAATATGTTTTTTTTTTAAATGTCATAAACAGGATAGTTGGTTAAAGTGCCTCATAGGTAAAGGTTTTGTTGATTTCCAAAGTTTTAATGAAGTTGGTAAATTATCTCTTTAAATAGAGCTTTAAATAAGTCACGATTTAAAGAAAAAACAAAACCGTCAATTATACGCCATAAATAGGAAAAACGTTCAGTCACACGTAAACTCAAAGAAAATCAGATAATCATAATTTTGTTAAAATTTTCTCATAAATTAAAATGGTTTTCATTTTTGAAGTTTAAATTACTGAACTTGAATAAAGTTTATTTGAATTGAAGCTTAGGATTTTTTTTGTTTCTTGTAAGGAGGATTATTTTCATTGATTATTATCAGATTATCAGACAGCGCCCTATACTCTCTTTAGATAGAAATTTAAATACATTCGTGATTTGCAGATCAAAGAAAAACAGTAAAAAAAAATCATAAAACCTAAGACTCTACTAACATAAGCCTAAGTATGAATAAAAGCGATATGTAATAAGATCTTAATAACCAACTTCTCTTTATATATACCTGTAAACCAGGTGTGGTTTAGAGGTTTTGGTGTGCAGTTGTACATTTACTTCCCTTAATTTAGTGTTTTTAATGTTTGACGTAAAGAATTATACTTTTTAAATTTTATTGATATCGTAACTTCAAATCAACAGTGTTGCAGTTTCAAATAAGAAACTAAAAAAAAAACTAGGAATGCGATTCCCATTAATGATGCCTTTATATTTAGAGCAAAAACAGAATTATACTTAAGCCTATAAGAGAGTAGCCGATATATTTCTCAATAACTGGAAGCTGTATAACTTTGATTATACTTCTAGAATATAGGTCAGTCCTGAAAATAATCCAACACTTCTATAGAAACCTATAAAGCAGATTTTACACCTGCCGCATTCCTTTCTTTGCTAAACGCAGTACAGTTGTAATAGTAATAGATGTTTTCATATTTATGCTGAAGTTTATAGCATACAAGTTTTATGGCGAGTGAAGTTTAATTTTCTCACGTAACGTAATGGAAATCATGTTGGTCACCAATTTCTGGTGGTTTTTTAAATTTTAAATAGTACTTTTAATTTCATAGTTATACAACTTTTAAGGCGTAATAATGCACATATTTATATGTAAGATGATAATACATGCGGTCGGAGTTAACATGGTACTTCAAGTTTAATTACAAAATCTCTGGAAATATGTTTAACGGACATGAATTTAAATTAATCGTCTACAAATGGAAAGAAGCGGGGGCATTTTGTGAGGTTTATTTTAGTAAACACCAATATCGTGTCGCTGTTCTCACAATATAAACACACATGCAATGTTTTACAGTGACAAGCTGACGTTAACTACTTTATAAGCTGTAACGATTAGGAATTTTCTACCCGGGTAAAGTGCTCAGTACATGGTATAACTATGCAGCCTCCTTAAAGCTACATAATTTCCACACGTTTTCATTTTTCTCTTAATCAATAGAATAATAATTAGAGGGTTTGATTTCAACGGGTTCATATCCCCGATTCAGAAAGGGCTATTTCACGAAAGCCCATGTGATATCATAGGCCTAATATTGCGTCAGTAAGACCATTACGTCTCACCCTTATTCCATCAACCTTAACGAGTTCCTCATATTACAAGGAGGTCAGCAGATCTTTACATACTAGGTACACATCGAGTAGCTACCATGCACACATGATGTAATGTTCCCCCTTATAGCAGGGGTTTTATGGCCTCCTTCCTTAATCACAACTATATTCAAAATCTTTTATACCCTTTTCGGATAATGAGAATCCTACTGATCGCCTTGAACTAGAAAAAAATATCTAATATTTGTTGGGATTACTATTGGATATTACGCCGTGAAATCCATGCAGTTTACAATAGTAAAAGTAACAAGAAAGCTGCTGATAGAATTTCAAGATTCATGTCATAGAGAGGCGTTTACGTTTTTATTTACAATAGAAACCTTTCGTTTGGACAATTATGTGACGTCGCATAGTAGATCTTCCTCTTTAAATTAAGGTTGCCGAATTTAGATAGTAGATTTAGAAAAGCCATTACACAAGAACTTAAGAATTATCAACTCAGTTTTAAAAGTAATACTTTAAAAGTCTCCTGTCGTCTTACCACCTCGCGATGTCAGTCTCAAACAAGGACCGTTCTGTGGATACTAAACTACAATAAATACTAAACTAGTATTAAATAAAGCATGTTGATATTTGCAGAAGTGACAATTACCGAAAGCACCGGTCTTCAGGATCACCGCAGATGGTATACTGAGTAAAGAGTAAATAAGCAGAATGAAACCAGCTACTTCGGTTCACATTTTCGTCTGCGAGGCGAAAGTGTAAAATAGGTCGACCGGATACATTAAAAATTTTAGTAGTTCTGCTTGAATTGAACTGTTACACAAATAGCTAGTTTTTGTGCATACAGTACAAAAATAATGGATTTGTCAATGTTTGAAGTTCCTAATACAAACCTTGGTTGCAACGAAGTTGCTTGAGTCGGAACGTTGCTAGTGAGTTACCCGTCTTATTGCTATCATACAGCTGAGACCAGGGTACCTCAGTTCTATTACGTGCTGAATTGGTTTAAATTTATTTTGCGAAAATGGTCGCAAAGTGAATTTATTTAGTTTGTTAAGTTCACGGCAATGATTGAATTAATTAAAAATTCATTAAACACAAATTTAATTAACTATCAACTCAGTGCACGATACAGTGGAACCGAAATAGGTCATTGCTGCCGAAAAGCCGAAGTTTGAATAACATCAACAAAAGAGCATATTGGCTGAATGAGGTTTGATGTTTGTAGAGTGGATTCAGAGAAAATCATGAAAGCATTATACAAAATGAAATGCCTAGACAAGAGGATTGGTTGTGATGTGATTAATTCATTTAAATATATCAAAGGATCGGGTATAATAATGGTATGAAAAATTGGTTGTAGAAAGAAGTATTAGTGAAGGAAAATAGGATGGGCGCAGAACAGCTTTCTATCTCACTTGTTAATGTTTACACTGAAAACATTTATCGCAAAGTATTTAGTAAAACATTAAGCGGTTTACCACATATAATATACCTGGGTTTACGTTATATTATAGTTGTTGATTATAAAATGTGAATATACATTGAAAATCGAGGACGACCACTTGTAGCTTTGCCTCTGAATTGTATAAAGCCAAGGAGGGACGAAAGGACTTGACGTCACTAGCCTACTCGGTTGTTATTGGGTCGGAGTAAGGGTAATTATACGTGCAAAAGAAAGTTACTAGCTGGTATTATCCTTAACGTTTTCCATATTTCTTTAGGAATGTCCCCACAAACATAATTACCAGTTTCTTACCTCACCTTTATGCTTTAGATTGATCGGTCAATCTAAAAAAATTTCGCAGGCTTGTTGTTTTTGATAATTCTATGTTAATTAGTTATATTTTATAAAAATATTTAACACGAGTTTGTAAAACAATTATACTATAATTTAATATTTAGACTTACATATTTATAAAATCTCGTAGTCACAGGTTGTATCTTCGAACAGATAAAACTCTTTTTTGTAGGTTAAATATGTTTGATATAGGACTAAACAACGACTTTCTTGATAAATAGCCTACATATTATCAGTAAATGTAGGTAAAGGAAATCTATGAGGTAGTGTAGTTCCATTTTATATTTTCAGTCTCTGGAGGTTCATTTCTCTCTCACCTGCAATTATTGGAAAGTAATATGAATGTTAGTTTTCAAGGAAAATATTAAAGACATAGGTAGATGTTAGAAGATATATTATAGTTAGAGAAACCTATAGACATATTAAAAATGAGTGTACAATAATATAGGAAGGTCGAGATACTTAGAAGATAAAATATATTAGAGCAAAATAATTTAATAAGAAAAATAAATTCAGAATATAAAGGAATTAAAGAAGGAGAGAAATATCTGATTAAAACAATACAGTATGTAGGAAAAATAACCAGAAATTAAACACTCAAAAAATTAGAGTAGACCTAATAAATGTTTCGAGAGAAATGTTTAAAACTAGAGAAATAATGGGTAGAAGAGAAATCCCAGAAAGTAAAGAAATATGGAAACATAGTCTAATTGTTGAAGTAAAAACATGAAAACATAATGGAAATTTAATATGAAATAATACTGCTTTTCTAAGTATTTTCAATTATGTAGATTAGAGTTGCAATTTGCTTAGATAAGAGAGTAGAATACGTTTTGACAAAAGGTAAAGTTAGCTTATAGTAGAGTTAAATTATAAAGGTATCCGGATATAGAAAATGTAGGGTTAACTGCCTATATCAGAGTTAACAAAGGCTCAAAAGGTTTTCTATATGTTCGTTTAAAGTGTCATATGCTGCCGTCATCGTCCCGTTGACATCTACGTGAAGAAGGATGATGTACAGAGCTATTGGCATATAGCTGTCCCTGTTGGACGAAAGCCCAAACTTTCTGATTTTTTTACTTTGTCTTATTTAATTATTTTTTATACTTGTAATACTATTTATAGCCTGTACATTTTGATGGATAACAGAAAAAAGCAAATTCGTTATTAAATAGTTTTTTTAGCAGTTAGGATCATTGAATAGATCGTAGGATCACGTAACATTCTATTATTAATCAGAGAGTCGGACAATAATATTGTAACAATGTTTTATTAATTTGAGAGCCAAACTACAATACTGTATAATTATTTCATTAATATGTGAGTCAGGAAACAATACTGAACATTGTTTCATTAATTAAGGCCCAAACCACCAAATTGCAGTAGTTCTATTGGATTATTAATCTGTGAGCCAAACAAAAATATTGTAACAATTGTTCAATTATCTGAGAGCCAAACCACAATATTGTATAATTATTTTATTATTCTATGAGCCGGGCAGCAGTATTGAAGATCATTAATTTTGAAGCCCAAATCACTTAATTGCAGTAGGCTATTGTAATACTAACCTATGAGCTAGACGGTAATATTGTACCACTATTTTAGTAATCTGAGGGATAAACCACAATATTGTAACATTGTTATATTATTGTGTAAGCCGTTCGACAATATTGTAATATTATCTCATGAAGGCTAAGTCACAATACTGCAGACGGTTTTTTATTGTATTTGAGGGGCAAACTATGATAGTGTAACATTTATTTATTTTATTGTGAACCGGGCGACCATATTGTAGCCTTTGCTTTACGAATTTATGAGATAGGCGACAATATTGTATAAAAATTGTCGCTTGGTAATATTATAAAATTGGTACAAACAGAATTCAAATTATTTTGAAAGGTTTATTCATTTAACCGACTTAGTAGGCAGAATCAACTTGGTATTTGTTTTCAACGAAAATAATATTGTTTTTTTTTATTTCAGAATTTAATTGCTAATATTGTTAAGTTTATAACTTGTTTTTTTTCCTCGGTAAAGTGTAAGAGTGTTAATACGAGTACTAGCGTATTAATGAATATTATTATATTTGTGTTTCTTTGTAACCATATGAATAATTAAGAACCTCTGAGTCATTATATACTTTTTAAATCCTATTTAATCACATCATACAATTTATCTTATTAATGCTGGTAAACCTACACATATCTTAAGAGTACCATCTGAAAAAAATAAATAAATTCTAAAGACTGGTAAAGGAAAAATTATGTAAATTATATTATAAACATTACAATATATTGTGTTGTATAATATATGTGCGTACAGTATACATAAACTATTCTAGCGCTAAGTGACTGTTGGAAGCAGATTCTATCAAGTGGAATATTCTTTACGAGGGCCCTTAAACAATCGCTGGTTTAATAATTTCATCGGAATTTGGTCTGTTTACAATATCAGTAGCCACTTCCTGTGGAAAGGGATAATTGCAGCTAATTGTAAAAGCAACGTTGGATGTTGTCAATTAAACGAGGGTTTGTGGATAAAGTCATATATATCAGAACACAGTTCGGTTTATTTTGTTTATTTGATTTTCCAAAATTATTAATAAAATTCATTTTAAAACTAGAGGTCTGAGTTAATTAATAAAAACATTACATTTATCAGTTTTAGTTATGAAAATTATTTTTGACAAACGAATAATCAAGGCCCTGAACACTCTCAATTGTCGTTCCTGTGAAAGAAATCCTTTGAGGTTTATGTATGCTTCATAGACCTTGAGCATCTTACGCCAGCGGTCTTTGACATTACCTGTCTGTGTCTCTGCCAGTACATTTACCTCTATAGCACAGTTCTTGTCTCTAAATATCTCGATCCAAAGAGTTGAGTTGAAGATCTATTCCAGGCTATAGAACGTGTTTCAATCTTTTGGTTATCTTCGATTTCGAATAGATAGGGTGTTTGTGTTGAAATATATTTGTTGATTTGTCAGTCAAGATATTCTTCCGGGGGTTTCGCTCTTTTATATCTAGCGGTATTTCGCATTATGTTCTCGCGATATTCCCAGTTTGTTTGATCGACTGTTTTAAATATTTCGTTGTCTTTCAGCATTCTTTGCAGAGTCTCTATATTAGACGAAATACAAACCTGCATTTCAGGATGCGTTTCAGGAAAATGGTATAAACTATCACATTTAGAGGGCTTAAAGTTTTGCTGCTGTAGAGACTATAGGAAGAATCAAGTGATACATTGTTTTTATGAGTCATATCTATGACTTGATTAGTTTCCAAATAGGTTTCACAGTTTCCGGAAGCATGTTTTCGCTCTGAGGGTATATTTAGGGCAATATAAACTGTCTTCTTAAGTAAGATTTTCATAGATATGTTGAAAGGGTGGTCATGAGTGCAAAAGTGAGTCGATCACAATTTAGCAAAAGTGACGATGAGAATTGTCAGTTTGTTAGTATTCATGTGGTCCTATTTGCTACTTCCTCTTAGATCTCTTATGTGCTTACGCCCCCACCAGTATTTTTTTACACCAAATAACTTTTAAAACTTATAGAACAAATATGTAGAATCACTCAGGAAACCATAGGGGCCTGGTTATGGAAAACAACAATAAGCAAATTTTCAGTTATCAATTGTTGAGGGGGTTAAGGTAGTTGACGCTTCTTTACAGTAATGGGATATTTTTCTTGAAGCTATTTGTAACTTTGGCATCATATTATTGATGAACAAAAGTTTTATTTAATTAAACTTATAAACTGAGCGCTAACTTTATCTGAGGGTATATTTAGTGCAATATAAACTGTCTTCTTAAGTAAGAGTTTCATAGATACGTTGAAAGGGTGGTCATGAGTGCAAAAGTGAGTCGATCACAATTTAGCAAAAGTGACGATGAGAATTGTCGGTTTGTTAGTATTCATGTGGCCCTATTTGCCACTTCCTCTTAGATCTCTTATGTGCTTACGCCCCCACCAGTATTTTTTTACACCAAATATCTTTTAAAACTTATAGAAAAAAATATGTAGAATCACTCAGGAAACTATAGGGGCCTGGTTATGGAAAACAACAATAAGCAAATTGTCAGTTATCAATTGTTGAGGGGGTTAAGGTTGTTGACGCTTCTTTACCATAATGGGATATTTTTCTTGAAGCTATTTGTAAGGTTGGCATCATGTTATTGATGAACAAAAGTAGTATTTAATTAAACTTATAAACTGAGCGCTAACTTTATCTCAGATGGCTCTTACAAGTTTCTTGCTATGGTAGTAGTTTTTCTCAATACTTTGGTAATGTAAATGCCAGGTGCTTGTGTGTCAAATTTTTCTCTTTTTCTTCAGCTTTCCGCACAAGCACTTTAGTCTTTGACGAGTGGTTGTCGTATAAGTAGTTGTATGGAGTTATTTGCAGAAATTAAGGCGACTTGTATACAGAATAAGTCTATGATTGGTTTATAGGTTCTTCCTTGTCTCTCATCGGCATCAATTTAACCGATAGATGCCAGTCTATTTCTGCAGTTTTATAATTTATTGTTAATAATTGTTTAAGTAAGAGGCTAGTTACAAGGCCCACTCAAGATCCTGGAAATAATGACAGGTTTTTATCTTGTTTGGGTTTCCTCATCTTGTTTGCATATTGAAATGACCGTGAATGGCTTTTTGCATTTTACGAGCCTCATATAATTTTGGCTAAAACCATTAACTAAAATGATCGAGTGTGTCTAGGCACCGAACGCATGGTGTTTTTCTGGTGTTCTATTCTATTCTGATTATTGGCAAAACATCTATTCTTGAATCTATATTTATTTCTAAGTATGTCTTCATGTTAACAACTACAATACGGTGGCATATAATTTAAAGCTTTAAGTAACGGCGTATATTGTAAAACTCTGGAATTTTCAATTAATTAATTTGCTATCTCGGATACAAACAGTTTGATTTAGATGGAAAATTGAAGAAAAAGTCTCGTTGTTTGCAAAAGCAAAACAAATTAGAAAACACACTATATCTCTCTGAAACCAGACGATATTTCAATGGAATACTTTGTAAATAATTAATGAGGTCGCTAAAGTGTTGTACAGAAGTAAGAAGGTACTCAAATTACTTCAGCAAACTGTTAACGGTTCTAAATTTAATTTAAACAAATAAAATCTCTCGGAAGACACATGAGTAAATGTTTTACGAATAAAGTTTATACTATGTGTACACACTATATTAGTCAAACACTACATTTTAGAATCAAAATAACTCTTTAGGTTAAAATTATGAAATTACTTTTGGACGTCAACTAACTTAAATTAAAAAAAAATAAAAACAAAATTATATTACCAAATACATATGTGAAATTTAGAGTATAAATAACATTAGTAATAATAGTATTAATAATTAATAATACTATTAAAAGTAATAATAATAAATAGTACAATTTTTTTCATTTTAAAATTAATTCAAAATAATAGGTAAATTATTTATGTATGTTAACGATGTAAAATATTTATGTGATTCGTTTAAATTTTGTGAAAAGTAAAACTCGTAAACCACATTATAAATTCTTCTTTGTAATGAAATAGTATAACTAAAATGAAAATATTATTCTGTGTAATAAATATAAATTTTTATTATTTTCTCTAACTTGCTTGTATAATTTACGTGTTTTACCAAATACTTGATTGTTATTTTTTCCGATTGTAATATAAAATATTCACATCTGTTCACTTTATATTACTATTACCCATTATTTATAAAAGTTATAAAAAATTTGCAGGACAAATTTTAAAAGGAAAAATGATTAGCATATACATTCTCTTTCAAAAGTAAGATGTAAAACATTTAAAACATTTTAAATGTCTCTTTAGACTAAAATATTACACTAGAAAACAAAATACAAAGGACCAACTAAGAAACTGTTCTTAGCGTTTTGATAAAGTTGCAACAAACAGTAGATTAATATAATTACCCATCGACTTTTAAGTACCAATGCGAGAAAAGTTTTGTAAATAGGTCAGTGGGTACTGCAACGTAAATGTAGGGACTTTGTTTCTGTCGGAAAGGAAATGCAGCCTTTTCCGTAATTCGCTGCAAGGAAACAACTCTTATCGATAGATTCCATGTTACAAACGTTTACAATCAGTTGATGTTTAATCAATGTTTAATTCAATGTCAAATCAATTCATTTCTTTCACTAACAGTTCGAAAAGTTTTTGCAATATGTACGAGTGGGCGTATATATTGTTATTTTATGCTAAACTTTGTGTAGTTGCTGAGCTAAACTGTTTACTAGTGAACAGTTTAAACAAAATTCTACTGTTTTGTGTTTATTAGGACTACTATTTCTCTTTTTAATGTTGAAGAGTGAAGAAACTTCTTGATATCATCAGTGATCGTAATATTGATGAAAACTTTCTTTTAAGAGTGATGACACACTCTCTTGGTAAATTGGTGTTATAAAATGAATGTGAAATACACACACACACAAACACACACACACACACACACACACACACACACACACACACACACACACACACACACACACACACACTGCAACGGACCTTCACCCTGCTCACTCACTCCCGACCCTAGCAAAATCGACCTGCCACAAACCTGTCGACGATTGCCCAACTCGATTTACAAGAACATGGATTTAAATCGTAATTAAAAACCCACCCTGTGGAGTCTGTCTACTAAGATTGAAAAGGGCATGGTCATGTCAGTGATGTGTCAAACGGTGTAACATTGGGTAGCTGAAAACACAGAAATTTATCACACAAATTAACACCTTACCATACTTTGTAGACCTGTTTGCTCCATGTTCCTGCTCTCGTGAAGTCCGTGTCAGATAACATCCTACCATATCCTCTTTACTGAGGCCCTGTGCTATATACGATAAGATCTGCCAGTGGGTATCAACCCCTGGACTTGGAAATAAACCCAGCTAGTGTTGGCCTAGCTCAAACTGATTTTGTTGTTAAATTTAATTCTTTGGGTGGGTTCCTCGATTATTATAAGGGGCACTATGATCATTTATTATATGTAATTTATTAAAATAAATGACCCTATTAGGCTTGTTGGTATGGCATTTAAAGCTTTCAATGGTTTTATTAAATAAATTTTCTAGCTGGGAAATATTACATTTATTACTTAGCACACAGGATTATTTAATAAAATTTTTCACTAACCTTTGCTTGAAATATGAATTTAATAATATTACAATAACGAAATTTAATCAAATGATCATATTCTTGCACTACAATAATATCTTGATATTTTATTTTATATCTGACTTTAATAAACATTGAAATAACGAAGTTTAAACAAATGAACATATTCTTTAGATCAAAATAATATCTTGACATTTAGTTTTACATTTGCATTTAATCGCGTGGAAAATAATAATTGTTAAACAAAAGGATCATATTCTTTTAACAACATAATTTCATTACGTTTATACATATTAGAACATAAATTAAATTTTCTCTTACTACCCAAATACATATTTTCATTGATTGCAGGGAGGTTGACAGATCATATATCAAATTGCTGCATTCATTTAATTTATGGGCTGACTTTGCACCAGCAGTTACTTGACATTTATTTATTTATATATGAAATTACTAGAGAATACAATTGTTACAAACACTACTTGTTAACACTTAAGAGATGTTTACCAATTTTTTGGACATATACAATTTACCTTCAATTTCTGATAAACTGAGTTTGGATTTACAAGAATCCTTTATAACTTATCAAACGATTTATACATGATTTCACGTTAATTAATAAAAACATATCAATTTCTAAACATCTTAATGATTGTGCTTTTATAAGTTTATCTTTCCAAATTAAAACAGTTATTACTTTAACATTTATCAATCATTTAAAATTTCACATAAATCTTTTATATATGTTTAATAAGCTTCATATTTAAATTTATTTTTCAAGAAATAAAGCCATGACTTAGTTATTTAAACATTGAATTTGTCGTTTTTGACTTTAGAAATTTTTCCAAATAATCTGGTTTATAATATTTAAAATTGTACAGAAATTATGACTTGCCCGACTCGCACTTTCCTGGATCCCCCTTGTATCTCCTGGGTGGTCAGATCCTTCCTTTCAGACTGGCAGTTGTTCTCATCTGAAGGATTTTCCTTCCAGGCTGCGGCACAAGGCGACGTCATCTTCTTCAAGAAATGAAATCTAACCGGGATTTTATCATGATCGATAGCTAGCTTGCGCTAGTCGTTATTGTTAGACATTTTACGGCCAAATCGCGCACTCCGCGGCCAGATCAATGAAATTTAAAAGTCCATTATGACTTTCTCTGCAATTTAATTTAAACAGTGACCTTCTCGGTCGAATCCTCAAACGAGAGTCCCCTTTTTTCTAAACCTGCAACCCATTCACTAGCTCCTTACCCCCACTACTTCATTTTCAGGCACAGTTTTGATTTCAAGCGTATTCTTGTCTTAGGTTGCTTATTTAATATTCTATTGGAACTTGATTCTGGTTTTAGCACACAAAGCACTCGCAAAGTCATCATTTGTGTACATTACAATCGGTTTTAATCTTATTCAACTAGCAATTGAGTTTCATGGCTTAGCAAAACTAGATAAACTTATTCAATAAAATTTAAGATTTTTCAATTTCTATTCAATTGTTACGGAACCAATTTTTTCCGTTACAACACACACACATACACACACACACACACACACACATACACACACACACATACACACACACACATACATACACACACCTACCCCCCCCCCCCCACACACACAGACACACACACACACACATACACACACCTATCCCCCCCCCACACACACACACTCACACACATACACACTCACACACACATACCTACACACACACACACACACACACACACACACACACCACACCACACACTCCGTGAAGTAGTGCCTAGAGGCGGTCCCGCGGGGAATTAAGGCTTTTGGAAAGAGGAGAAGGGGGGTTTTTTTAGTCGGTAGGCGTCTCGACTCCATACTGAGATGAATCCGACACTACCCATAACATCGGGTGTCTTTTGAAGAACTTTCCCCCACCTCCTAAAAAAAAAAAAAAAAAAAACCACACCTCACACACACACACACATACACACATATACACACGAACACACGCACACACACACACACACACACACACACACACACACATGTATAAATCTGTTAGATTGACTACGCAATATTTTTCTCTGATATTAAGTGTATAAGAAGCATTTTAGTATAAGATGTGGACGTCAGAACAAGACTGTACCAGGTTGTAACTGTATAATGTTCGCCGTAAATATCTCCGTTATATCACTCTTTCAGTTTGTGTATATGAGAATCTATATTTAGCGTACATATAATGCAGTCCTGATATTGTGGGAAATTTCAGTTAATTTTAAATCTCTTTTTGGAATTTCGTAAGTGACATAATGAGAATTGAGTTATTGAACTATTTGTTTCATTTTTTGTTTTGAACACAAGAATTCATGAATCCTACACCTTTCCGTTTTATGAAATCATTAAAATTGAATTTTTGATAATAATGCTTTGATGAATTTCTAATAGGCGTATTAATCATTAATTATGGTTTGTTTCAAGTTTTCGCAAAAATTATTTCATGTGTTCTTTCGAAATTACAGCCATGTACAATCAATTTATAAATGTTTACGAGTGTATCTTGACGTTAGTATTCCAACTATTCAGGCTTATTCGATTATTGTTTAAACTAATTTATAATTCGTCATTTATTTATATGTCTCAAAATTGAACATATTTAGATCGAGCATGTATTACTCTCGAGAATGAATATTACCCTCATCGTCGTTGCCGAAGTCAGTCTGTCTTTGTCCCTGGTACTGAGATTGCATTTGTTTCCTGTATATAATCTCCGAAACCGTTTTTTCTGTTCGGCTTTAGATCTGATTATTTTAGTATACTGCATTTTTATTGGCCCGCATATCTGTCTGAGAGTTCTTTATTACCATGTTGTTATTGGTGATTCTGACAGACTCGTGAAATTTGCCTGGTTTCAGTATCTAGAAACTACACTCTTATATATCCGATATCGTTTGTTCCTTTTTATATTATTCTTTTTGCTCTTGATGCCCAATCTATTTGTTACTTGGGTGAAAAAAACACGCAGATTTTTCCCCCCATGTCCCCTTATCATTTGCATTAGCAATGTGTTTTCTTTTGTAGGGTTTTACAACTATTCTTTGTGATATGGGATATTTCATTACTTGTTTTGCGGCCATATTCGTAGCAAATTAGGTGTATATTATTTTGTTACAAAAAATAGTTTTTATTTGGTTTCTCTCGACATTCATTCTTTACCTTAACTTTTCATATGGTACTATAGCATTATCTTGTTATCTAATTAAAGTGAGCATTTCGTCTTCAACATTTTCATGTCCTCTTCACAATATTTTTTTTTTTTACTGTAATGTTATGTTTGTATACATGTTCTATAGTATTTTCTCTTTTAATTTATTTTGTTACTTATAATCAGGGAAAAAATTTTAAACGAAATGTTATCCTCTGTGCAGCCATATATGATCATCTGAAAAAACGTTTTTGTATTGATTTTAACTACCTGTTTGAGCCTGAGGGGGTTTACAAGTATAAAACCTTTATTAAACGACTAACATTTAGTTTTGTGTCTACTGAAACCAAAACTTTATCGCCCTGTTCATAATTACAGAACAACCATTATAAAGTGATAAGATAAAGACAAAAGCTAAAAGTTTTCTCAATTATAAAAGTTTCAGAGATACTATTGAAAACTAATAAACTAATAAAAATACATATAAAAAGTAGAGATAAATTTTACTTTTTTTATTTCGCTTTTGCTGTATATTCGTTAATAACTTTGTAATAGTCCTTCCATAAAAATTAATCTTATTTATATATTTTTTCCTAAAACGTACGCAATACAATTAAGTTCTGCAATTTATTTTCCTTCTTTTTCCACTCGAGCTCTTTGTAAAACTTTAGACTTGTGTTAACAAGAGATAAACACTAAATGAAAAGATTTACTGATATCAGAGGATTACGACTGTCCCAACACAAGGAACAAACTACAGTACTTTGAGCGCAACAACGCTATCTTGGGTTCGCGAAAGCTGTCTACTTTATACCTGTCTTTTGTGGTTTTATTTTCTTTGATATATTTAACAACTAAAATATGTTATTATAATATATGGAAAATAAGGTGGAAAAATAATATTTGGAAGATATATTACTTGTGACTTTTATAATGAAAACAATTTGATCAGAACCTTGTACTCTAACGATATGCACCAGCTTTGTTTAAAAGTAAATTTAAAAAATTTTTTTCGTATATTGAATATTTCCACAAATTCAGTGAACATGAAGGACGATCTTATCATTTGTATTTTATAACGGTCTTCCTTTTTTTCAGTTATTATTATATCGTACTATACAGCTTTGTCATTTAATCATTTAGCCTTGTTTCTTCATCTATTCTTTTCTTAACTCAGTTCTTGCTTGTTTTCTATTTTATGCATATCTTTGAAATACGGAACGGCTACTTGTAACGGTTGTAAACGCCATAAGTTTGCCTTTAATCCTCGTAAATTCGAGGAAAACACGTGTAAGAGCAGACAATATTTTCCTGCTTAAAGAGCTTTCTGACATTTAAATGTCGCGTCGAAACAGTTCCGTGCAACTGCTGGAGTTTTGCAGTCTTACTGACATATATAATCCCTTAACGGGAACAGCAAGCCATTTGTTTCATATGTTAACCTTTCTTGGAACAAACATAAGTTCTCCTTCTTAACTCTTATAATACGTTTTATTTCTCGTCGTTGAACTCGGCTTTTTCCCAGTTGAATATGCGTCAGAAAATTCCTAGGTTTCTGAATGAATAGAAAACATTATTACAATTTTAAGAAGAATAATTAGAATAATACTGTAGAGTTTTATTATTATATTTGCATGCCATAGATTCAGTTTTCTTAGAATTTTTTCGTGAACTAGTTTTAAGGAATCAACTATAAAAATTACTTGCTAATTAATAAGTGTGTTGTGGCATTCAATATCTGTTTTATACCAGAAGTAAGAGTTTTCGATTTTTTTTTGTTTTTGTAAATATATGACAAATCGGTGTTAGGCTACCGTTGAAATTGAAAATTTGTGATAAATGCCAATGAAAAAACCTTTCTTTAGATTTGAAAATATTTTTATTGATTGTATAACAAATCAAAAGGAATGTGTGAAACCACATTAAGAGAAACAAAGCACATATATTACATCCCCATAGCTATATTTTATGTTTAGGCTAGGATATGCAGTGAGAATAGAAGCCGATATTAGAGCTTGCACAATATTTATATGTAGATGTAAATAATGAATCAATCTGGAAAGGTTAGGGCGAATCTTGGTATATTTGTTTGTATGGATCCAGTTGTCTTGGACAAACAATATAACCCATTAATGATCGACAAACCCTATTTTTCGTTTGTATTGCAAATTCCGATTTGATACAATTATTAAATCAATGTAAAAATATCATACGTTTGCATACGACAATGCACCAAAAAATTTCATCACAAATATAAATATATACAAAAAATATAAAAATTTCCTGCACGAATATTTAACTTAGTAAATGTATATAATAAAACTAAGAAAATGAGACGCTAGCGCTTGTTTAAAATCCGTCACATCCCGTTTTATTGTCTTCATCACAATTCCGACCCATTCGTTTTATGTCTATTTAAATTTACATCCCTTCAATCTTTACAGTTTATGTGTTTATTGCACGAAGTTTGTTTACTCAGTAAGTAAAGTCTGAAGTAGTTGTAGGAGTTACAAAGATATCTTAACATTTGCTAGCTTTAATGCGGCAACTTACCTTACACGTAAACGTTTTTGTTACTAAACCATCATCACAGATAATTTAAAAGTTTTAATATAACTAGATCGTTGTTCTTTATACTTTATGTGCTAATTATTTTTACATTGAATAGGCTATAAACTCAGGAAAGGAGAATGAGTTCAGAATTGTATTATTATGTTTTTATAGAGCAAAACAAACTCATTCGTAGTCACATTTTACCTCGAAGAATGTAAATGTGAAAAAGAAGAGAGCTGTAGTAATGGGAAGAAACAGATGGAATAAAATATGGAAATAAGGTTTGAGTAATATGTTGTAAGTATAGTAAATGCAAATGTTAGAAGATATGTAAGTAAATGATATGTAAAAATAGTGATGGGGCGATTAAACAGGTACAAACGAAATAACGTAAGCAGGCTGCTTGTAGCACAGTTGTGACACTTACCATTAAATGAAAATAAAGAAAGCCTTTAATGGAATTTTGGCTTCTCATGGTATAATAAAAGATGGATTTTGTTAGAAATAAAAATAACGTTGAATTTTATTGTGTGCAAGTTTATAAAGAAATGTTGTTACGTGCGTGCTTTTAGTGCGTGTTTAAAGGGAGAGCATCGACCGGAGGACTCATTTAAAAGAATTGCGGGGGACGAAATTTTGGATGAAAAGTAAAGGAGCAATAATTGAGATTTTTGTAGATAGTAGGGCTCAGAGTGAATGATAGCATCTGAGATTAGTAGAAAAGGTTTCATCTACCTATTAGAGGTTACAATGAGTTACGAATAATAATACAGAATAAAAAGTTGATCATAAAAAGTCAGTTGAAGAACTTTTATTTATTAAAAAGTTGATCAATAATATGAAGAGCTAGTGTAGTTTTTTACAATGAATATAAGTCGTTGTTAATTTTGCCTTTGAGGGATACTGCCGAGAGCTGTCGGAAGAAAGCAATATACTAGCAGCCAGAAACTACTTGTTCCCATAGTAACGGTCACCATTAATCCCTTCTTACCATTTAATTACAATATTAATTATTTTAAATTTATATTACCTGCACTACAAGCAAGCTTTCTTAGCTGAGTCTTTGTCCCTATGGTTTCATAGGCTTGCTCTTTTATTCGGAGCATTTACTTTATAAAGATGTGTGCCAATTTTTTTGAGCCAACGATTTATAAAGGTCCACTATGGAAACAGAAGTTCTCAGTTCCGCCAACAGAGAAGGGGACTCGGTCAGAAGCGGTCAGCAGTTGTACTCTTTTCAGCCTTTACATGAATGATTTAATCTGCAACATTAAGGTAAATAACCCAGGAGTCGAAGTACTCTGTTACGCAGATGATGTGATAATATGGGCGACCGGCAGCAACATCAACTCCTTGGAAACCAAAATAAACGAGACATTAGGTGGAGTCAAAAGATGGTGCTCCGAAAACGATATGATTATTAACGAAAACAAGACCACGGCTCAGTTATTCACGCTATCAACTAAAACTTACGATCAACACGTAGTAATAGGGACTACTGACCTGCCATTAACGCGATCAACCAGGTACTTAGGTATCGCTCTGGACAGCAAACTCCAGTGGTCGGGACATATAGAGGGTGCTGTAACAAAAGCTGCAAAAACGCTGAATATGATGAAGAGACTGACTGGAACGAAGTGGGGTGCTACTCAGGATGTTCTGATTACTACATACAAGTCTTACATCCGCCCAATCCTTGAATACGGCTCAGAAGCTTACAACACGGCTTCTGATAATGCAAAGAAAGACCTGAATACAGTCCAAAACAATGCATTGAGACTGATATGTGGTGCTGCGAAGTGTACCCCAATTGCAGCGTTAGAGATTCAAACAGATATTGAGCCCCTTAACGCTCGCAGGGACAAGGCTGCTATCAAATTCTTTGAAAGAGCCTTAAGAACCAACGATGACTTCTAGAAGAAATATAGATGCGCAAGCCAAAGGCTTAAAACCCAAGTCACACCACTGGCAAAAGCCGCAGAAATAAGAAGAAGACATGGATTGGAAGAATCAGAGCGACAACCTTTCAAGAAAACGAAATATATAAAGGAAAGGACCGAAATACCATCGTGCACATCAATACCTGGTGTAAGCCTGAGAAAAGCCGACATCCAAATCTGCGAACTCAAAGTACTAACAGGAGCTATGATCAACGAGAGATATCCGGCCGACGAATGGCTGCGTGTGTACACAGATGGATCGGCAATGCATGACGCATGCGGAGCCGGATATTTCTCCTTAATTGGGCAAAAATCAATAGCAGTGGGGAAAAACGGAACCTACTTCGAAGGAGAAGTGACCGCCATCGGCGAAGCGGCCAGAGAGATTCTTCTGTTGGCCAACACCAAGAAGGTAGTTTTCCTCTCGGACTCAACATCCGCAATTCAGGCGATCGACTCCCCAAAGCCACAAGAAGGGAAGGAAATAAACAACTGCCAGAAAACACTCCGCATGTTGCAGAAAACAACACAGATCGCAATACAATAGGTGCCGGGGCACTGTGACATCAGAGGAAACGAAAAAGCAGATAGTTTGGCCAAGCATGGCTGCTCCATGGCGCAGCCGATCCTCCCCCTCTCATACCGCAGTGTCTGTCGGAATATAAACAGCACTATCAGCGACTCCGTGAAACGGGACAGGAAACAAGCTGCTACAGGAAAGCAATGGGAAAAGATCATCCAATCAATCATACCACTGGATCTTCCGAGAGGCGTAGCCGTGGCTTTGTTTAGGATGGCCACTGGACATGGCTACCTACAGAGACACCTGCATCGCATGAAAGTGGTAGACACACCAATCTGCCCACTCTGCTCCGACAACGAAGGGAGCATCTTACCACTTGTGACGGCCTGAAAGATATCTTTCACGAGGAGTCCAGGGAGGGACTCGCTACATTGTACTGGGAGGCACGGCGTCGGATGGCTGAGAGGCCATGGACGGGCGTTGGCTGAAGTAAGAAATAAGTAATAAAGTTGTGCGTTTACCTTTCCTTTGCCTAGGGAAACAGCAAACATATTGTTACTCATGTTATTGTACAAACGGTACAACTTTAACAAACATCAGAAATCGTTAATATTAGGGTAGACACCGTTTAGAGGCTATAAGTCGCAAGTAATAACACTTCACACTATTGGCGGGATAATGCAATAAAATGTTGCATTTTTTGTTTTAAGGGCTTGAATCAAAGAATAAAACAGCTGTTTACTTAAGGGTTGTTGAATTTTGCCCCTTTAAAATAACTCTCTAAGTGAATTGCCTCTTTCAAAATAAATTAGTAACTGTAAATCAAATAGTCCTTTCAAAGAGAATCAATGTATCTATAAGTATAAAGTACAAAAAAAACTAATAAAATAATTAAACAGGGAAACTTACCAATTGTGACTCAAACCTTTAAAAAAAATATTCAACTCTAGCTCGTGTTATTTAAGATGACTCTGAATGGTTGATGACGTCACAGTATTTCGTCGTCCTTTATGACTTTCAGAGGCTTTACTAGCGACTCACTTCTGGGGTGCTGCATACAGCTTATTTTATACTAAGTAACATTTCTATTCCGTGAAGATTATCTTACTAAACAATTGCTTGTTATTGTTCTATACGGTATCGTGAAAACTAGACAATTATGTCAAATGTCTTACCAAAACCTTCCTTTGTTATAGATTCTTATGTACTCCAATTGAGCTCCATCATTCTCTTACTAGCCATTTTGTCATTAGCTTCCTTATAAATTATTATACATTTACCGCTAAGAAACATCTGCATCAATAATTTTGTAACACCACTTATAAATCATTAGTTGTTTTTTGTACATACTTACTTTATTAATATTCATAACAATAAAATAGCGAAATTGGTTATATTTTAATTAATTATTACATTTAATAATTTACTTATTTTAAATTTATCTTGCGTAAAACCTCTGGCATCCACAGTTAACTTATTACAGCTGTAGAATTCAGGAGACCTCAACAGTTGACACGGAACAGATGAGTATTTTCCATGGGAACTCACATCCGGAGTTTATCCTCTTAAGCTCGTAGCTCTACGGAACTAATCCTTTAAAATCTACTTCGAAACGCGTTAGCTAATTATCTTTAAAGGAATCACCTAATACGCACAATCTAATTTATATCACCCAGTATTACCTATCACCTAAGCATGTCTTTTCAATGCGTTATAGCTTTCTGCTCTCTGTTATTTTTCAGATCTAAAAAAAATCTACCAATTTCACTTATAATAAGTCATTATCATTGTAAATTTTGCCATTTATGGTTTACGTTGAATATTGTTAAAAAACACACAGGAAACGTTTTCCAAAATGTTTTCCGTGAATATTCATTTGCCTAGAAAGTAGTTTAAATATTTACATCCCCAGATAAAATTCTCCTTCTTTTATTACTTGGTTAGCAATATTTTACTATCTAGAGTTAAAATATTGACAATTGAATGTAAAATTAACTTTCATTCATCAGTCCTTTAGTTTTTTTTACTAAATAAAACTAAACGTTTCATGTTTACAGATTTACGTTGTTCGTATCGTTATATAGGCTTATATAAATGTTATGTTGGTTTGTGTGCGCATCAAAAACTCAATATGTTCTGCGATGATTTAGCTTACGTTTTGAGACGACATAAAACCCGCTTCAGAAATTGTTTTTAATGTATGTATGTTACGTTTATGTATGTTTTCCCACTGATCCCCAGCCATTTGTCCAATCAAGCACTCCAAAAATAACGCGTGAACATAAGTTCATTTATAATCGCGTAATGCAATGGTAAACGATGAAGTTGGTAGAACTTCTTTTACGCCAGGAGAAAACAGTTCTTATCAGATTGATTCTGGCAATGGTTCAATGAAAAAATGACATAGTTTTAGCTCTGTATTGCCTTACCCTCTGAGCTATTGTAAAATTAAATTTCTATGAAAAGCATACTTCATTTTTTTCCTCAATTTGTCTTCCACGCAACCACAATGTGTCAGAAAATCGTGGCAGGGTACAGCTAGTAATTTATATAATTGTTTACCTATAATATTAAGAAAGCTGTTTTTTTTCTAAATTCGTAAATGATTATTAGTCCTCTAACTCTTTCCCTCTCTATCTTTCTGTCGGCCTGTCTGTCTAAAAACCTTTGCACTCAATTACATTTCTAGATAAAATTGTATTGCATTCACCCTTCGTCTAATTACCTTCAGGCAAATGTTTATTATATTCTGGAATATTTGCTTACGCATCGACAAATCATTTTGTCTTACATTGCTAAGAACTTTAATTCTCTCACGTTATTACCATATTTAGGTCTAATTCATATTTCTTCCTATACATTTAAATGTATTCGTGTGACGTGAACATATCTGTATCTGCATTTGGCCCCTGAGATAAAGATTAGGGTCCCTGACAATAATAGAGATGCAATCCTGTACTCCTGGCATTAATAAAGATGCAATCCTGTACTTTTGGCATTAATAGAGATGTAATCCCGTTCGCCGTGCATTAATAGAGATGCAATCATGTACTCCTGGCATTAATAGAGATGCAATCCTGTTCTCCTGGCATTAACAGAGATATAATCCTGTACTCCTGACATTAATGGAGATGAAATCCTGTACTCCTGATATTAACAGAGATGCAATTCTGTACTCTTGGGATTAATAGAGATGCAATCCTATACTTCTGGCATCAACAGAGATGCAATCCTGTACTCCTGACATTAATAGACATGCAATCCTGCCATGATCACCACGAACCTCCACAGTAGTCATATTTACATTGCTATTTAATTTACCGGTAAAACGTGTTTTTTATATATTGCTGTGAATATATTTAAATCAAACCAACTAACATATATGGATTTTTTAATTTTCTATTTGAAAAATTAAGAAGTTTATTCCAATAAAATGTAATATCTTATGTTATAATCACAACTCCAAAAACTATTTTCAACCCGTAAATGAAGAGAGGGTAAACTCTTACCCTTCCCAAAATATTATAAAAATCCATGACATGAAAAAATGTCATTAATAACAAATAAAAGGTTAATTGGATTCTTAACAAATTAGAAACTTTTGTAAAATAATAATAATCCATTAATAATATTGTTTAATTAATATTTCCATTGCTAATATTATTAATAAATATTAACAAGAATTAATTATTTAATAACGGGTTTATGATTATTTAATAATAATAAATAATAACTATGAAACTAATAATAATAATAATAGTAATAAGTATTATTATTATTTGTTATAATCATATAATCATTAATAATTGTTATTAATAATTATAATAATAATAAATAATAACTAATAATGTAGTTTATAATTATTTAAAATTATTATTCAATAATAATAATAATATTAATAAAGTTATAATTATTTATTAATATGTACTATTTAATTTATTAATAAGTATTATTGATAAATAGACTATTAATAGTACGTCATTAGTAACAAAGTTCAAGTAACCACCATTTTAAGGCCACAAGTAACAGGGCATACATTTTATACACGAAAGCCTTAAACTGTCTGCATAACTTTAAGTATTTGTGATTACTTGTATAATAGATTAGATTTTTTACTCTATATTCATAGATATAAGCACGGACGAGTAGTGTGAGGTATAAAAAGTGTTATGAAATAGTTTATGAATAGTTTTAGAAAATTTTTACTTTGAATTTCTCTGAAGAAAGCAATAGCCTAATATTTAGTTACATTTTTTACTTATGCTGCCGGAAGGTATTTCTTAAAAGTGTAAAACCATTTCTAGTGTAACCTTGAATGGTTTTAAAAATAATTTGTCACAGTAACTAATATATGAAATATTTTTAATCCGCGTTTAAAATTTCACTGAAATAATGTGGGTTTATCAGGAGTGTTTAATATTGATGTCGTCGCCGCCACTGCTTCCCAGTAAATGCGTTCACACACGCCCCTGCGTGCTATGGAAGACGATTGCTATTTCAGTCTCTTTGCTGAATAATTTACAACCGCCCGTTTGCATTGTCAATCAGCTGTTGTTTATTTATTTACGTTTGTGCTATACATATACACAATTACTTGGGTTAAACTGACCTCGGGTCAACGTCGAGTCAAACCAAATGTGAAATGCCATAACCAGTGTAAGCTATTAGCTTCGAGTTCAGGTGAAATTGTATACATAATTACAAGATTTCCAAACATGATCGATATTGGAAAAAGTATTTATACAAGTGATGAACAAAATCTTCAGAAACAAGGAGAAATCAATATAGCTAAAACTTTTAGTTTTGATAACAAAAACAAGGAGGGAAGATGGAAAATAACACAAATTTTACAATAAAAAATTACTTTATGACAATACGTTTCGGGAACCGAGCTTCCTTCATCAGTGAAGAGTGAACACTGATATTGGTAAAAACCCTTCTGTTTGCACCAACATCTTATTAAAACCACGGTTTTTTATAAGTCAGAGCACCGAGTTTTACTGCATTACATTATAGCTACAAAGTATTCGGTGAGGATGGGTTGGTTATAAATTAAAAAAATATATATTTTTGAAAGATAACTCAACTTGTTGACAAGTGAAATGTCCTTCATTTTGGAATAGACTCTACGTGTTTCAGTCGCCTTACACAAAGAGAAGGCCGTGTTGAACTCTTCAACAGTTTATTTTGAGCATCAGCAAAAGGTATTATTATTATTTATTTTAATAATAATATCCTAACTGGGTCCTTTGTAACTATATTCTAATGTATTAACCTATAACATAGTTCACTGGTTAAAAAAAGCCATTTAACAAATGTTTTTTTATGTTGAGAAGTTATTTTTGTCTATTTACAAAAATGTTGAAATTTTTGGATCGTGTGCATTAAGGCCTTCTGCTTGTCCAGGTAGATGGTCTTCCCAACATTGATAATTTTCTCTTCTCACAAACTTTCACGAACACACTGTATAGCGCTGTGGTAACATGTTTCCTTCTAACTTTATTACAGATTTACAAAGTGTTCAACTTTAAATACCCATTCTGGGCAACGTTTTGTGGAATGATGTTACACTTTATCTTTCTAGACATATTCGAAATGAAATCTCCTGTTGCTACAAAGAATCTAACATTTACTTTTGTAGAACATCACAACCCCTTATTACTTTGCCCCTGATGGGTGAAGCGAAGGAAATACATTAGTAACAACAGCCGGCGAATCACTCGTTGCCCCACTTACAGCCATTGCTCTACTCCTTCGTTGCCATAGTAATATAACAATAGTGTCAGCGTTATTGTGGCAACGAGATCATTATGACTCGGTAATGATCACATACGTTAATCCGACGGCGTTAGTCCATTAGATGGCTAAATTACTTGAATAGAAAATTCACGATTCTGACGCCTTGTAGGTAATAAGTAATATTGCAATGATTTTATCGAAGTGCAAAGAAGTATCATTATATTATAATCTTCTTATTATTCGATATTTAAATCATATGAAGGCAAAATGGCCGGGTGATATTTTTCAAGACTACAAAATTATATAT
This sequence comes from Prosapia bicincta, assembly GCA_036971475.1. NCBI lineage: Eukaryota > Metazoa > Arthropoda > Insecta > Hemiptera > Cercopidae > Prosapia > Prosapia bicincta. The sequence goes on from JBAIZL010000005.1 coordinate 49,935,329, forward strand.
ATATATATATATATATATATATATATATATATATATATATATATATTCATAAATCACATAATTTGAATAAAATCCTTTTCTATCACTATTTTATTTTCTGATTTATTAAAACTTGGTTTTGCTACAAAACCTGTGAGTTCGAACTATATAGACACGCATATGCGAATTAATAACCCACTACTGTAAATGAATATGAATTAGACAGACACGTTATAGTTAAATTGATATATATATATATATATATATATATATATATATATATATATAATATAAAATACGTTTTCTGGTTTCATAATTTAAAACAACATAGGTTATTCAAATACAAGAATATTTAATTATTTATAATGCATTGTTTAATAAAGTATAAATTACAGTTTGTGTTCATTAATTGAATTTTTACGTTTTTCAAATAAATTAATTTCTTTTGTTAAGGCAACATTACAATTATTAATAGAAATCATTATAAAATATATTAGTATAAAATAAGCTGTATTATATTGTAAATATCTGCTTCTAGTTGTATATTATAAAATATTTTTTGTTCCGGTATCAACTTGTATATATGAAAATCTTCAGTATAATTACTTTAGAAATGATAAAAATTATATATCTTGAGTTGTTTAAAATATATGTAATAATACACAAAATTCTACATATTTGATTGATTAATCAGTATGTTAAATATTAAATATGTTATAAAAATAATATGGTATAAAAATTTTTTGAAGTAATAATCAAGTCTCAAATCTTGATATAAATCACTGGATGAATCAAGTCTCAGATCTTTGGATATAAATTAATAAATATTCTTGTATTTAAATAACCTATGTTGTTTTAATATATATATATATATATATATATATATATATATATATATATATATACATAAAATACGTTTTCTTGTTTAATAATTTAAAACAACATAGGCTAATCAAATACAAGAATATTTATTAATTTATATTCAAAGCTTTTCGTTGGTAAACAGTACCAACATCATCAGGAATGAAAATTACAATAATGTCAAATATATATTGTAATTCATTATTGTAATTTTCATTCCTGATGATGTTGGTACTGTTTACCAACGAAAAGCTTTGAATATAAATTAATAAATATTCTTGTATTTGAATAACCTATGTTATTTTAAAATATATAAATACACACACATACACACACACACACACACATATATATATATATATATATATATATATATATATATATAATCTAAAAGTGATTAATAATAATATATATCGTAACATAGAATTTAAATTAGTTGTTTATTAATCAATTTTTAAAAGATTATTAGTTTTCACATTTATTTTTATGGGCTTTATATCAGATGAATATTTTAAAAGATAGCCTATTTATAAATATTAACCTTCCAGTGAAAGGCATAGAATTTTAAACGGGGAGGGCTTTGGCGTAGTTTTGTTATTTACAGAAGTCGGTTAAAATGTAATGTTTTAGTTTTTATGTTTGGCTGACTTTACAAATAAGTACTATAAATTTCAAATGATTAAAACAAATAATATTGTAAAGTTATTAACATTAAAATGACACTTGTGTAAAAACAATGTGACGTGTAACAATGTAACGTGTAAGCAACTTATAGTGACTACTAATTTCATGAAGAAAGAGGGTGCTGCTGGATTTTTCCGCAATATCTTAATTTAACATCTAACCTTAAATCATAAGTAATAAATAGTACATATAAAAATATAAAAGTGAATATAATATTTAGTGAAAAAAGGAACTGAAAATATATTGGCTTACAATTACACTGGTATGCATTTATTTAAACAAAATTTGCTTCGAGAGTGAAAACAACTGATTTTAGTCAATTGAGATATCCTGAATTTAGATCTGTTTTTTAGTTTTTCTCTATCAATTTTATTTTTAATCATAAGAGTAAATTTTCTCAAATTTATACTTTTATGAAAAAATCTGATGGACTTCCTAGTATTGATCTACACTATAAACATATACTTATTTCGGTTCTTTATACACAAACTACGTGTTGATAGGCTTCATAAACTTGCAGCTCTTAGGTAATAAATATTTCCCCACTTTGTCTATAGTATAAATACCCCTTCGGTATGGTGTGGCACGAACCTCACGATCATGTAAGTGACTGTTACTTTTGTTTGACAAATATTCATGGCATAAATACTAAAAACAAACATTCAGTAAAATATCCTAATTTGAAGTCAGCCATTCGACCAATTCCCCATAGTGTTCAAGTGCCAATTCCATCTCCTCCTCAGAATATGGGTAGTAGAGACTCCTCCGAATCTGATTCTGAGCCATTGTCAAATCCTGATCCCACTTTTGATACAGTTGAGTTTTCTCATTTGCCCGAACAGTTCACACAGAGTGAGGTCAACGATTTAGTCAGAGACTTAGACCTGCTTAAAATTACTGCAGAACTTTTAGGATCACGAATAAAAAAAAAGAATTTACTATCCCCCGGCACAACGTTTTCATGGTTCAGGCATAGAGAGAGGGAATTCATACCTTCCTTTGCTAAAACAGATAAACTTGTATACTGCAAAAATATAGAAGGTTTGTTTATGGCAATTGGTGTTTAATATAATCCTGCTGAATAAAATTGATAAAATTGAGTATCGTAAGCATTCCTGGACAGTGTGTGGGGATTTTAAAGTACTGGCGATACTTCTTGGTCAACAATCCGGTTACACTATGTATCCCTGTTTTCTCTGTTAGTGGGGTAGCATAAACACGATCTGAGCACTGGCAAAGAAAAATCTAGCCCCTAAGAAGGAATCTTGCACCAGGAGAAAAAAGTGTACTATCTGAACCCCTAATTTATAGAGAGAAAGTTCTGTTGCTCCCTCTTCATATAAAACTTGGACTTATGAAGCAGTTCGTGGCAAGCTTAAGTAATGAAACCAATATCCATTTGTAACTTCAAACAAAATATCCAAATAAAAGTGATGCGAAACTGAAAGCTGGTATTTTTGCTGGACCACAAATTCGAGAACTCATGAGAGGCCGTGATTTAACTTTCTCGATGAATGAACTAGAGGCTTCTGCATGATTGGCGTTTAAGAGGGTAACCGAAAACTTTCTTGGAAACAATAAATTCGAAAATTATAGGGAAATTGTTGAGGAATGTTTAGGACATTTCAAATCCTTGGGCTGAAAAATAAGTGTGAATGTACATTGTCTATATAGCCATATCGACTATTTCTCCGACAATCTGGGTGCGGTGAGTGAGGAACAGGGTGAAAGATTCCACCAGGACATGAAAACCATGCAAACAAAATACCAGGGGAATTGGAATGAAACTATGATGGCAGATTGCTGCTGGTGCCTAAAGAGAAATTCCCCCGACCGCCCTAGAAGAATGTCAGAACGGTAAAAGGTCTCAAGTGTGATGTAAACACTAGGTAATTTTTTTAAATTGTCACTTATAATTACATTGAACTATAACATCCTTGTTTATTTATAAAATATATTCCGGTAAACAAATAAACATATATAGAGATTTAAATTCATTATAGGTACCCATATGTGAAGTAATTAAGTAAATTATTATTTTTATACATTTTTTAAATTACGTAAAAACCTGACGTAATAGAAAAAAACTAAAAACAGATCTGAATTTAGGGCATCGAAATTGACTATAATCAGTTGTTTTCATTCTTGAAGCAAATTTGATGCATACCAGTGTTATAGAATGAAGGAAATATGTAAAGCAACTGATTTTAGTATATTAGAAAACGTAGATTTATAAAACCTGCGGTTTATATAGACGCATATATAAACCTATAATTTTTGTTGTTGTAAATACAAATCTAAAATTGTTCAGTTTGAAGCTACTCGTCATCACTAACGTCCATGGCTTCTTCAGTTCACACATCGAGAGCCTGATTGATGCTTCTTGCAGATGGAAAACTTACATTTCTCACATTATGTTTAAGATGAACTAATTTTCTTTCGATCATTAGTGAAACATTAGCCTTTGGTTATATCTTCTTCAGATGGTACTCGCTGATGGTCTTCTTTCTTCTCCATGATTTACCGAATTCCTCTTTTTGGGGTTTGAGGGGTATTTTTTACAGTTAAGCAAGATACCATAAGCCTCCATCACAATTGTTTTAATTATTCTTGAATAAATCTTCTATATATGCTATGCATATCGGTGTTCAGCTTTAGTAATACAAAACTGTTAACGCTCCAACATTTAATAAAATATTGGCATCTACCAGAGAAGCGGTGGAATGCCCTTGAGACCGTGTACGATTACTTGTACTTGCCGATGGTATCTTCTCCTACTTTTGTCCGTTTTAGAATAAAACAATGTCCGAAATTCAAAAAAGTATCCGAATTTTCATTGTTGCCCACCAAACCACTATCGTGCATTTATGACAACGGCATTAAGATTTCGCATGGTTTAGTTTTCAGGAATCCATGGTGAGTTCAGATTTAAAAACAAAAGAATTAGTTCCAACTACTATCTTCTTTTCATGACGAAAAGGTGGTGGGGTTTTGTAAATGTTGTCCTATGTGATCGACAAGTGTTGACCTATACGTATATTGCAAATCCAGGCATATAGTAATAGAGCAAAACCAGTTGTCTACGGTTACACTGCGCAATTGTTCCCGCGATTGGTTGAACTTGTCTTTCCACAACTCCTTTGCCTGAATTATCCACTTTAATGGTTTCTCAGGAAGCTTCCCTGTAAACATTTTCATATTTACCTTGTAGAATGATTCTGCACAAACCATATGAAATACCTCCACTCCATACTTTGGAGGATTTGTCTTTATATATTGCCTAAAGTTAGAGCACCCTCTGAGAGATTCCGAGATTTCGTCTACTGTAAAAAATTCACTAATCACACCCTTTTGTTTGCACTTTTTTTAACACATATTTAATATGTGTTAAGTTGTCAAGTAGTTCCCTCTTATTTCCGTTTTTATATGGTCAAACCTCAATGCACGAAGTGAACAATTAAACCTCTTTATGAGCATAAAAGCTCAACAACCGAGCCCTCTGTTGACCACATATCTCCTGGGTTCAGGGGAGATGGTCTGAGAACACCTATCTTGTACAATATGCGATCCAAACCTATATTTTTTAGGCATTCGTCAAAAGAAATTCCCTTTCTCGGTTATAGATCTCTTATTATCTCAATCCATATGTTTGTACGAATAGACGAAAGATCCGTACAGTGAAATATGCGTACACCAGGAAACTTGCGAAAGATGCGTACAGGATCAGGTTTTGACGGATGGTGAGGATAAAACATTTTGACAGGCTAAAAATGAGTACAAATGCTAGGCATACACGGATCTTTTAAAATCATTGAGCTACTTAAAAGTGTTTACCTATGAGCTATACATAGATGGCACTTCTCAAGGCTGGAGATCCTTTAAAAATTGCATCTATTAAACCTGATCTCCATCACACTATTTCCAGGCTTTGGACTGGCAAAATGATAGATATGCTGCGCTATCATTTTGGCGTGTTCAAAATCAGCTTGTAGTTATTTGTTTTGTTTTTTTATATTTTATATATTTCATTTTTTAAATTTTTACAGAAGTTTTCAATATAAATCTAAATGATTACATGACAATATTATTTGATCGTACCATATGATTTCTTTTTTTTAAGCTAATCCAGTTTTTGGATGTAGGAAAGATATCTTAAACAATACATGACGTCTCCAGTATCGATGTATTTTTGTACTGAATTTTACATTCTTTCATCCAACTGAATATACCTTGTTTTCTTCTCTTTCTTTCCAGGTTTAACTCTAGTCTCATATGCACATGAGTGGTAGTTTCTCCCTCTCTTTTCAAGCAATAGATGACGTCTTTTACTCTTAGCTTAGGATTCAGACTTATGGAGTTGATCTTGTAATGCCAAACTTCTACAGCGTTTGTTGTTCTATGTTTTATTTGATGGCATGACCACAAGGACTCTGAGATTTCGGGTTTCTCCAACCATTGATCGACGAAATAATCAAAAAACTTTCCAAGTTTATCACTTTTAGGGGCTGGTGAATTATTCAAAACAAACCTTTCTCCGACGTCTTCTGGCTTCAAAAAAGCTAGGGAGCACACATCTTGATGAACAGTCGAACTTCATCGTTTGTTCTATACTCATCAGTCAAGCCAAACTTTTGAACCTTCCGCCACAAGCATTTCTTAAAGTGGAAGTAAAAGCTATTGATTTCTGCTTTAGGGAAAACATCTTGGATTGCTGATATTGCGGCAGCTTCAAAGTCGATATTTATTTGCCTAGATTTCCATCCAGAGACTGAATCACCGATGATGTTTAACATACGGACGTATATCTCCCTTTTCTAACCTTGTCACCCATCGACCACAGACTTCCAAGAGCTGTAGGTGTTGCCAAGTTCAGAATGCAGACCGACCACGACTACCTGGCTGCCCACCTACATCGCATCGGTGCGCTCCCAACACCAGAATGTCCTCTCTGTGAACGCGATACGATGGATGCGGATCATCTGAAGAAATGAAATGCACTTGACGGCTCCGGAGATGATGATGACCACTTGTCGGTCTTACTGGTCAGCGCGTCCCTAAATGGCTCAACAGCCTTGGGGGGGGGCGGTAGTAAGTAATATTTTCCTTTTCTTATCTAGAAGAAGAGCAAATATCAGTGGATGAATGTTTAGTTCTTCTCTCGAACTTTCAAAGTCTGCATGTATGGTATAAATATGCGCAAATTGTTTGCTACAGCTCTTGAACGTACCATCCATAAAACTGTTGTCTAGTTTTTCAAGACCTCTCGGCTTTTGTTACCAATGAAGATTATTATAATTGAGCCTGTAGAGTCATCCCTCAAAGGAAAACTACTTTCATCGAACATTTTCGAACATCTCTCGTCAAGAATTATACTCTCACGTGATTTAGGCTCCTCTTGGTTTCCTCGAGCCTCACTTCTATTGATTTACAGTGTTCTTTTAATAAACGAAGTTGATGGAATTTCTGTGACAAGGTCATATCCTCTGTTAGGAAGATCGCCTATTTCCTGGTGTAAATCTTGGATATTGGTGTAGACTCTTTACTTCCTCTCTTTTTTGCCTTGCAAATTTGTTTCTTGACACCTAATACTGCTTCGTCAGGTGGTCCACCCTTATGATCCGTCATTTCCACCAAATTTCATCAATACTTTTCAATCGACCTGTACATATCTTTGATTTTTGCTTCTGACATAACCACGACACTGTGCCTTTTGCGTTTTCATTATACTTTCTGTATGCATAGCCGAGATAATGCACAATCTGTTTCCCCTTAGTAGGAGAAGTCACCTCCATATTCTCCAAACACTATAAAAACATTGAAGTGAAAGTAAAACTGAACTCAACGCCACAACTGCTAAAAGCCAAGTGACCACTGGAGTTTGGCTTCGGCACTTTTTGTTTACATTTTTGGGAATAACGCCTTCTGTAAATAGTTTAGGGTAGATAACTTGGGGAAATCCAAAATCTTGAAGCTATAATAGTCTGTATGCGGTAACCTCTCTCCTGACCCTCCACCTACCTGTACCTGGCCCGGCCCATTCACAGGTACACTCTGACGCTTGCAGCTGTTTCATTAATGAGTGACCTTCTACCATATAATAACAGCAAATTTGATAAAAAAACAAAGCTTTAAACGGACTCTTCTGTATTATTTTTTCATATCTCTACATTTTTTGTTTTTTATCAAATTTTCTCTTCTTTAGTATCGTTGATCTTATTTTTTTTATGTACTTCTCAAATTTTCGATAACATTTTGGAAATCATGATTGGGTAAAACAGTTAGTTTATCTAACGGGGAAGGTAGAGGTTTCGTTCTATGTCTTTAACTGTTCAAGCCTACGTTCTAAAACTGAACTCTGGTTTGTACGCATTTTTCGCGTATCTAATTCATGACCTACCCTCGTTAATTCGTATTGTTTCTTCGTGTACGCATATTTCACTGCATGCATTATCCGTTGTACGCCTTTTTCGTGCCACCGTTTGTACATTTTACGATTTCAATAAATCACTCTCTTAAAAATATAAATTCAAAACATTATTTAGGTGTTTTTGCGTCTCTTGATGTTAGAGTGAGCTTGGGCTACTATCATGAGGAATATGTTTCTCTTTTTTTCCTCCTTTGCTTAAACGGCTCAATATACCAAAGAAATTGCGGTCTTATTAAAAAAAAACTGTTTCGTTTTCATTGTGAAACTACACTGGAACGTCTGACGGATTCTTAGAGGATCTTGTCTATAACAACAAAATCTGACGAAATGTTAACAAATTGATCATCTTTGTGATTTCCGTTATTTTCAGTATCACCTGATATGTCACTATTTTTAATTTCGTTTCCTTGTTCGTCAAGTTCATCATCTGACAGAGACACGTTTCCACCAGAATCATGAAGGAGACAAACAAAATATTCGATTGGTTTTATTTGTTGCAGTTCTTCTTTCTCCAACATTTCACATAGTCTCTCCTTTTTGAAAATTAATCCCATTGAACAACGGCAAAGTGTAAAACTTAAACACTAAAAAGCATAAAACACTGATAAATATGCGTCCACGAATACCTTTGTAGTTTTGAGAGAAGCAAAGGAACTTTACTCCTTATAAATAACTAACGCTAGAGGGCGCTTATCCGCAATCTGACCGCCTCTGACACGAAGGCTTCACGCGAAAAATTAACTATAGATTGAAAACAATAATCTTAAAAAAAATAGATTGGTCCAATTCTTAGAATGAAGGGTTTGGAGTACTGAGCCGGAAAGATAATGGAAACAACTGGAAAGTTTTCTTCACAAATAATGTTGAACATAACTTCGCATACACCCTATCGAAGGTCAATTGATATATAATTATATCTTTATGAAATAACCTAATATAAACTGTATGAAATTTGAAAGTAAATAGCAAGAGGATAAATTAATATACAGAAAATAATAAATTATGCTGAAAACATAATGCAATAGCCCCAATTTAATTTCTTCCCCATCGGAAGTATTTAGTTTTTGGGTTCAAACATATTTATAAAATAACATCTCATAACATAGGATTTATGTAAACCTTCATTCCTGAAATAAATCTTGGTTATGAATCAATTTGTGCTTTGAGAAAATGAATTCTATAAGACAAAATATAAAATTTTTTTATCTACAGCAAAATGAAAACAATACTCTATATTAGGTGGTTTAATTCAATTTTATGGGATACCGTCGTCTGTACACTGGATTATTGCCTGTACTGACCTATATACCGGAAGTGTAATCTGCGGAGAATCATTTTACAGCTTCCGCTAACTAAAGAAAATATCACCTAGCTTTCTGATTGGCTTATTTTTATCTATTGTGTTATGTAAAGCTCCGGATATGGGGGTATTATTTCTGTGAAATTGTTGTTCTATTCGATTTGATTCAGAAATTGATAAAAGGTAATCAAACGGCGCTACGTTAACAACGTTTTCAAAATAAAACGTTTCACACTAAATAGTTATACACAGGTCTTTGTTATCAGTTGCAGAATGGAAATGAGGTTTCTAAGGTGTCAGAGGTGTGCATCGCTATCTGAAAATTTATTGCTTTTTCTTTATACTTGTATCATTTTGTTGATAGGAAACACACAAAACATGTAACAAGAACACATGATCTTTATCTGCGTGCATCTGTGAACAGTTTAGCTTATATTTACCTTATTTTCTGAGGATGGAATACGTATGCCGAAAAGCGTACAAAAATTGGAACTCTCTAAATCAGAATACAATTTTTTTAAACGTATAACTTCTAAGACTTTCAAAAACGGTTGCGGTATAATTCCTCCACGTATTAGTTCCAATGATTCATAATTTTACCTTTTTTGAACAAAAGGTAAATAAGAAAACAAAATGTGACTGCAAACATCTTTCTCATCTTGTTTGACCAAAATTTTCTTTCTAGGTCACTAGGTGTAAAGGTATTACCCTTTCTATCGTTATATTCCAATATATTTTAGTCATTTTTCTTTCTTTAATGTCTAGTTAGCATTATGGTTTTAAGTTGTTTTACAACTTTTTACATTTTTTTACTATACTAATATTTTTCAACAATTAGTTCTCTGGTTAGTTGTGGTTCATAAAAAAAAAGGAGCATCGGATATTCCCTTATGATGGGAAGGGAAATAATAATAATATATTCTGGGCTTTAAAATATTACAAGTATCATTTCTCAATACGTTATTATTAGCTTTTTGTATTACTATTTTCAAGCAGTGAATTTTTTTCAATATGCATAGGTAATGTTTTCGATTAGGATATTTATTTATTTATGAGTGTAGCATCAAACTTATTTCGGTTATGGTTAATTTGACTAGAACGTGGGTATTATGTTAGTAGATTGCTACAGTGGAGGTATTGAGAGCATAGATTCTTCAAGGTGCCTGGTCAATAGATTTACACTTCCATCTTAAACACAGTTATTATACCTTAAGTAATCCTTGTTTCTGCATGCAGATCACTAATTTGCTCCATGTGTTACAATAAAGGGCCACTCTCGTAGGTTAATGGAATAAACACTCGTAAAATAGGCAACGAGTTGTATTTTATCCTTGATATGTTTCAGACCAAACGGTTTCGTAGTGCGTTTAAACGCAATAAGTCATTTGTTGATGTACCCTAACCCTTACGTTTGGAGGTAGGTTGGGATGTGTCCCGACCCTTACACGTGTAAACAGGTGTGCGAAACCGCCTTTACTTGGTTTAATTAACCCACACGCAGAGTATGCTAACGAAATTCCTCGTTACAAGGCGGAGTTGTTTTTCTAAATAAATTAACAATTTTAAAAATATTCCTACGGTTTAAACGTCTTTGTGTATATAGATTTAAAAGAAAGTCATATTATTTAAAGAAAAAAAAACATGATAATTGGAACTATATAATATAGGAAAGGCATATATATATATAATATGGAACTAATATAGGAGCTATCGATAGAGATAAATACAATTGTTTTATTAGTTTGTTTAATGATATGCTAAATTAATAAATATTTCGAACAATTAGATTTTATTTTTATTTTAATACTAATAAATCATTATTCGATTTCTGTAAATTACCCTATTATATTTCTACTTTGTGCTAGTTTCTTTCTGTGAAAGTTCTCTGCTGAGTGAGTACTAAATACCTCTAGGTCGCTGTCTGTCTCTGATTAGGTGGTATATTTGTTTTTTTCAACACGTGTATGCTGATTAGGTCGAATGATACCCTCTGCGTGACCACCTTCTATTCTTCTTTTACAAACCGTCACTAATATTTCTCAAACACTCGTTTTGCTGAGTCTTACAAAGTTCCCGTTTGTCTCCTTCAAAGGAATCTGCAACTTACAATGTTACACATATTTAATTATTATTTTGTCTATTTTATTGCAATGAAACCATTTCGCCCTAGGTCCAGCGTAACCACGAAATGCTTGCTTACTGTATATGTTCTTTATATAGTAGCCGGTCAGATCGTAACGATCCATCATGCTTGAGCCTATTTATTGTTTATATTACCCAATTGCTTAAGCTCTTAAATCAAGCACTTTCTCGACGTTCACTTGGAGCAGAGGCGCAGAGAGGGGTTATTACGTTAATTAAGATTAACCCCCCCCCATAAGCCTTCTTTTAAATAATTTATCGGCTAAAAAGATATTTTAAATTCAACTAGATTTTTATAATATATTAGCTTTAAACCATTTTCAGGGATTTTAAATGTTATAACTTCACATTCTATATAAAACCGTAAGCTGAAGACCATTCATAAGTTTAAGTATGTAATACCTGAAAAATACTTAAATGCGTGTAACGTTTTTTTTAGTGATGACAGCGATTCGAGTATTAAAACTTCCAAAGATCACCTTAACTGACTAACTATGGGTTTCGTAAGAGACTGGCGTTTTTAGGGAACTTATGAAGAAGTCTCGTTTATTCAATAGAGAATTTTATTTTATAAACATTGAAATTTAAAGTTTTTTCTAAAAAATTTGTTATAACTTACTTTTAACCATTGTTTTTAACAATCACTACCTATAGATAGATATTTAGGGTATATATGAACTTTAATTTAATATTCATTAAGTATTCTTTAAATTTGGAGTGTTTTTAAATCAGGAACAAATTTAATGCACTGCGTTAAATGACGTCATTTATAAAAATAAATACATATAGTAATAAATTAGCTCTCAGTCCCCCGGTACACACTCCCTTCTCCAGGATATTTGTATTTGAGTTATTCTCATTAAGCAGTATCATATTTACAATAATTTGGTTTATCAAGAGGCATATTTAAACCATTAGCTGATTGTTTCTTCAGCACGTAAACCTGTTCCATGTATATAAAATCAGTCACACATGGTCCGATGAAGCAGGAGATTATGGTATTACAACCGTGATTTTGCTCCTAACCAGGCTCTATGTCTAAAGTGTACTCACACATTTTACGTATAGTCTGCCTAACTTTTAATAACCTTTTTCGATTTTTACATTGCTAGGTAGGTCAAAAGGCTAGATGAATTGAATTCTAATATTTTCATAGTATAAATCTCCTCGGGTATATCTCTTACGCAAACAGGCTCAAACACACGCCCACACACAAAATTCAAAATATTAGGCATAATTCGGTTTAAAATATATTTAACTTTTCAGCTTTGTTAATTAACATTTTTAGAAACCATAAAGTTCGCGAGAAAATAATGATATCTTTTTATTATGCAAATGCGAAGCCTTTGACATGAAAGGTAAATTTATATTAATGGTTTTTTATTATTTAATGTATTCCTTTTTAAAGACTCTTTGAGATGTTAGGTTTTGTTAAGAAATTAATGGATGGCTGATAGTGTATAAAGGGAATTTATTCAGAGATATGATGAGCGACTGGGCTATGTACTCGCATTCCTTGGAAACACTGGAACGCTCTACGTTTACCCGTGAAATTCCTCTATATATTTATGTATTCATCTATTTACACCTAATTAATTACCAATTATAAACCCTAAGAAATAGTTACAATATAATATGACAGTAGAGTTACAGAACCCTTATATACATTTTGATAAAAACAAACTATTTGATCTTTCTGATTGTTGAGTATTATCTGTACGAGTTTTAGGAATGTTTAGGTTTTCTAAATAGAGATCATTGTTATATTTGTGGATTGTTTATATAAAATAAAAAGCAAACCGTTTACAGATTTAATTTATGTCTTTATTACTTGCGCACGGCTCTTCGCAACGAAGCCATTAATTATTTACAAAGTGTTTCATTAAAAGACCGTCTTAGAAGCAAAGAGGTTTGCTGTATTTTTAATCTGTTTTGCTTCTGTAAATACGAAATCCGTTTCTACAATTTTCCTTATAAGTCAAACACTTTTTGGTCGAGATTGGAAACTAATTAAACGTTGTATTGAAAATTCGGGTTCAGTTTGTTTAAATAAATGATGCTGTGGTATTTTAAAGTTTTAAACTAACTGAATAGTATTTAAGTATATCGCTAAACGTTACGCAAAGATTCACATTTCAATAAATGTATGAGGGAATTATTTGGCTGAGACATTTGGATTTATCAGAAATGCTTCTAGGCTCTGACGGTAAGGTCCCTGGTGGCCGTTGAAACTTCATATAACATTCAACGTTACACGAGTCGGCTGTAACGCTGAACGGGAGTACGTACGCCTGTTACCCTGCAACATTCATGATATCATCTATTCCCAGTTTCGTCACACAGTAAAGAATGGTAATTTTTGCAACAAAGGCTGTTTTCTCGTTTAGGTTATCTAATCTGTTTCATTCATAAGGTTTTAATTCCTTGTCTTTTATCTTCCCATTATAAGTTCGGTTTTAATTTTGTTTAAGACAAAGCTCTGCGATCATGTTATTCAAAATGCCTTTATATCAGCTGAAGTCATGCGTTTTGTAAGTTTTGAATCATCCAAATACCTCACGATTTTGCTCCCTTCTGACTTTCTCATAATGTTTTCACTTAATCATCTTATTTCAACGTGAACTACTTAAAAGCCGTCTTTTCTTCCAATATTAAACGCCCAACGTTTATTCTTTTAAAATAATTATTCTAAGTGAATAATAATTATCTCAAGACTTTTTAATATAACCTTCATTAATTAATATTTATTACTAATTAGCATTTTTTGATCCCATTTAAAAGCAACAATCTCATAATAGTTTCATTCACCTATTTTTCTTTAAAAACAAGTAAACATTTGCCTCATTTGAATATTAAAGTAAAACAGAACATTTTAAACTGTATTTGAAACATGAATATAAAACATTTTAAATATTAAAGTTTTCAATGTTTTCAAACTGTAGAGCCCAATTTGCGTTCCATAACTGGAGGTTCTCCGAAATGAATAAACACAAATAAAACAAACGCAAATTTCCGGAAGCGAATTGTAACTAAAATAAGATTTGTTAAACAAAAAACTAGCTACTTTGTGCAACATTGGGTTAAAATTTACAGTTTAAAGTTTTATTTCAAAGAATAAGAGCTTATAAATTGTTTAAAAAAGCGGAAAATTTACTTGAATATATTTTACAGGAAATAGGTGGGATAAAACTACGAGACGCAAGCAACAGATTCTGGAACACTTCCCAAGGTTAACTTTTTAGTCTCCCTTTTCTGAAATGTGTTAATAAAAACCAAATTAACTAAAACACTTGTACATGTGTTACACTTGCCTATAGAAACACTTCCTTTTATGATCGTTGAGGATGAACGTTTCTGGAGATGTGTCCCATTGTAAACTAAGACCCTAGCTTACCTCTTAGTTGTTATAGGTTAAGGTAGAGTGGAATAATAGGGTAGAGATGTAGGAGTATTTTAGAGAGTATTAGGGGTTATGATTGCAAAAGTTGTATATGAGGTAGATTGAGCGTTGAGTATGTATGTAGGGTGTAGTTTGAAATGTTTGCATGTCTCACATTGTTCGGTTCTGTATCACTGTTTTTTTTTTGTTTTGATTGTGAAGAATTTGTAGGTTTGCGTAGTTATGGTTTGTGAATGAGATGTTTCGCCTTTGTAAAAACTGGGCTACGAACTGCAAGTTAGTTGGTAAACACCAGCGAGTTGTATATGTCATTGATTACACAGGCCTACAAAAAAAATTATTTTTTGGTGCTTAGGATTTTAGAACTGATTCTAGTAATATTTGGGGCGCTGAATCCAAATATGAAATCAGTTTTTCTCTGCCAGCTCTACTTTTTCAGATAATCGTTTTTGTAATGTGCAGTTTAACGCAAAATGTGCAGTTTTAACTGTATTTTGTGCAGTTCTAAAGCTATACATTTA
Source organism: Prosapia bicincta (assembly GCA_036971475.1). Classification (NCBI taxonomy): domain Eukaryota; kingdom Metazoa; phylum Arthropoda; class Insecta; order Hemiptera; family Cercopidae; genus Prosapia; species Prosapia bicincta. The sequence goes on from JBAIZL010000005.1 coordinate 49,950,643, forward strand.
TTGCTTACATACAAGCTTATCTTGGATACTTCGGTGTTAGGCTTGGTGATCAGGATAAAACGTGGGCACCTCATCAGGTCTGTAAAACTTGTACAGAACATGTATAACAGTGGACAACCGGGAAAAGAAAAACTCTGAAATTCGGCGTACCGATGGTTTGGAGAGAACCCCAAAATCACTTCGATGACTGCTATTTCTGCCTAGTAAATATTACTAGAATCAATCAAAACAACCGCAACAAGTGGACTTATCCTGATTTAGCTTCTGCAAGACGTCCAGTTCCTCATTCAGAAGAAGTACCGATCCCAACATTTAACGAGGTACCAGAGCTATGTGAGGACGAGTATTTTCCCTCTAATAACTCTTCTGATTCTTTTGAAGGTGGCAGTGATTATGAGGAGATGTCGTCAATCCCTCAACGTTTCAAACAGGACGAGTTAAATGACCTCATCAGAGATCTCAACCTGTCAAAAGAAGCATCTGATTTATTGGCTTCCAGGTTGAACGACAAAAATTTATTGGAAGAAGAAACAAAAATTTCTTTTTAATGCACAAGAGAAAAGGATCTGCTACCCTTCTTCTCTGAAGATGACAATCTGGTATTTTGTCACGAAATTAGGGGCTATTGGAAAAAACGGCTCTTCCTCAATATTTTCGAGATATTTATTGACAGCTCAAAGCGAAGTTTGAAATGCGTCCTTCTGCACAATGGCAAAAATATGGCTCAATACCGATTGTTCACTCAACAAAAATGAAAGAATATAACACCATAGATTTGGTCTTGGAGAAGATAAAGTATCATGAACATCAGTGGGTGATTTGTGTGGACTTAAAAGTGGTAAATTTTCTCCTTGGACAGCAAAGTGGCTACACCAAATATCCTTGCTTTTTGTGCCTCTGGGATAGCAGAGACAAAACACACCACTGGGTTAGAAAAGAGTAGCCCAAGACAGAAAACATGTACGTTGGGGAAAAGAATATAATTAACGACCCCTTAGTTGGGAGAGAGAAAATCATCTTTCCTCCATTACATATCAAGTTGGGCCTTATGAAGCAGTTTGTAAAGGCTCTTGATAAGAACGGATCATGCTTTTCATATGTAGAAATGAAAATGCATCAGTTGAGTACGGAAAAAATTAAAGCAGGAATATTTGATGGACCACAAACTAGACAACTCATTAAGGATCCTGACTTCGTAAATTCAATGAACAAGACTGAGCGAAAAGCATGGATTTCATTTGTTGCAGTTGTGAAAAATTTTCTGGGCAAGCACAAAGCTGAAAACTATGTTGAAATGGTAAATGAGATGCCAAACAGTTTCAAATCACTTGGCTGTAACATGAACATTAAGGTGCACTATTTACACAGCCACTTAGATAGTTTTCCTGAACATTTAGGCGACACCAGTGAGGAACAAGGTGAAAGATTTCACCAGGATATTAAAACTATGGAGGATCGCTACAAAGGAAGATGGGATACACACATGATGGCAGATTACTGCTGGAGTTTAAAAAGGGGCTGTTCTAATTTACATTCAAGAAAGTCACGAAAAAAAAGCTTCCGTAGTGTTCCGTGACTATACCTGGTTTGATTGTTCTATGTAGACGATGATGTTTTTTTCTGTTTTTGTATATAATAATATTTGTATAATGATAAAAATAAAAATATAATTATAATATAGTAATAAAAATTTCGTTTTGAGTGTTTAATTTGATCCACTGATTTAACTTAAAATAGTGTAGCGTATATTTCACTAAAATGTTATATCTTAAAAATTTGAGCTCCTAGGCAAAAACTAATGCCATATTTGAATTCAGGGCATCAAATTCATATAAAATCAGCTCTTAATACTCCGGCACCAAAACAGCTGTTGGCCAGTGTTATATTTATATTGTTGAAGATAATTGTTTGTCACTTACAGTTTGAGTAGACAATGGTACAAATATTCCAAAACGGCCGTCCTCAACAAATGTAAAAGTAAGTGCTACTATAAGCGAGTGTAACATGTGTACAAGTGATTTTAGCAAAAAACTAGTAGCTCAAGTGAAAATTAATTTTAAAAAAATTGTAATTCCGACACAGACGCAACAGGTTAATCTATGTTAAAGTTGTCAGTGTACTGTTTAGTGACTGAACGTTTTGTGTTGTAAATAAATCCTATATTTTGAAAAAAAAACATTTAACTCATAAAGGAGCCTAAGGTATTCATTTCTTAAACATATAGTTAGAGCGCAGTTACCCATAAAGAAGCCTAAGGTATTCACCTCTTAAACATATAGTTAGAGCGCAGTTCCCCATAAAGGAGCCTAAGGTATTCATTTCTTAAACATATAGTTGGAGCGCAGTTCACCATAAAGGAGCCTAAGGTATTCATTTCTTAAACATATAGTTGGAGCGCAGTTCCCCATAAAAGAGCCTAAGGTATTCATTTCTTAAACATATAGTTGGAGCGCAGTTCCCCATAAAGGAGCCTAAGGTATTCATTTCTTAAACATATAGTTGGAGCGCAGTTCCCCATAAAGGAGCCTAAGGTATTCATCTCTTAAACATATAGTTAGAGCGCAGTTCCCCATAAAGGAGCCTAAGGTATTCATTTCGTAAACATATAGTTGGAGCGCAGTTCCACATTCGATATCTTACACTTATGTTTGTAGTTCATGTATGAGTTGCTTAGGAGCCGAAGATAGTTATTCAGAAGAAAAACCGAAGACGTTCAGGATTTTTACGGAGTGCAACACATCATGTTTGGGCGAAAGCATCTCTTCATTAACACTGTCGAAGAAATTTGTAAGGAATATCTTTAACAACAAGGGAAAATGTTTAAAAAAATAAATCCTATTTGCCAAACTATCGCTTGCATTTTGACCCCAGCTGATAAAATTAGTAAATTATTTTTTTCCTCAATTGAAAATAGTTCGAGTTAAAACAAATTTCAACTATAGTAAAATAGTTGTAGAAGGTAGTATTTGTTGATATCATCAAGCCTTTAGGATTGCAAGAAATAACAAGGTCTTCAAAAATAGTTTTAAAATTTCCTTTTCAAAAACTAAAATTAAAAAAAAGATATATTGAATCTACAAGACTTTATGTAAGTTTGTTACAACTTTTTCCTCTGTTAGAGCGCTTTCCTCATGGACGTGAGTCATAGATGGAGCACAGATACTTTGTTTTTTTAGTTCCACTCATATAGATTAAATAAGAATCCAAAGAAACCTTTTGAGTTTCAGGAATTGTCTCTTTTTTACTTTTAGTATTTAAAAATGTTTTATCCGCCAGATCTCTAGACTGCTGCATATTCTTCTGGTCTTTATTTCTCACAAATTATTTGTCTATTTGTCTTGGGTATTTTTTCTCTTTAGAGATGTAATTAATCGGTCTTGTATTTGAAATATAGACATTATTATAATTACCATAAATCTTTAACAGGTTGTCCTTCTGTCGTAAGTTTGACATTTAGTTTAATTTTACATTGCAGTTCTGTTCGTCTCTTAATTCAGCCCAATCTGTGGTTTTGTTAACTAAGTATGGTCGATTATCTTTCTTGATAATTTTATCACTCAATGTTAATTCACTGTGTGTAATCTGAACTCAAATTCAGATCCAGCATTTTAAAACGTCGTACATACTTTCCCGGTTATAAAGAAATACAGATGGTTTCTTCTGTATTGGAAATCAGAAATAGGAAATCAGAAATTATAAATACTATTCCCGGTATATCTTTCACATCTTTTGGGTGTTTTTCTGTGGAGTGAACCTCAGAAAATAACGTTTTAGTTGCTTGTCATTAGGTGTCTTACCATTAGGTGTTGGACAATCTTGCTCTGACGTTCTCGTTTTCAGCACTGCAATCAATACCGAGTTTAAATCTTTCTCCAGTTCTTTAAAGCAATTTCTTGTAATCCGGTGATTGAAGATTGTGACTGGGAAGACAATACATACTACTCCTACCATTAGATTCTCCTTAGTTGACTCTATACACATAAGGCGTAACATTCGTCGTAATAACATGGAGTAACTATGGTGCAATTTTTTATTATAAATAAATTAACCTCTTAAACCACAAAAATCGTTAATTTATCTCCTGATGTACATTTCGATTGTAAAGCAATCATCTTCAGAGGATATACTACAAGACTAATTCTTCCTAGTGTTTTATTGAATCCTTTAATACTACTGTAATTCTACCTTTGGCGGTTTATATGGATTGTAGTGTTATAGGTTTTTACCTAGTGAGGCTAGTTATACTTCTTTGAAAAATGTGTTTCCGATATCAAACACTTTTATTTTATGTTCGATTAGAAATAATTACATTTTATCCTTTTTGTTTGAATAGAATCGGTATTGTAAGTGTATATCCTTGAGCCTTTTTCGCCCAACATTAATTATAACGTTTTGGAAAATATCCCGTATGTGTAGCTTCCAGATCAGCAAGTGTAGTTACATTGAGTAGTCATGTCCATTATGTATTGCAGTATTATGTTTTGCACATAATGTTTCGCAGACGAAGGTATGCACATTGGATATTTTAAAGACCTTATATACGCATTAATACATAATAACAGTTTCAGGCTATACGCATTAATACATAATAACAGTTTCAGGCTATACGCATTAATACATAATAACAGTTTCAGGATATACGCATTAATACATAATAACAGTTTCAGGCTATACGCATTAATACATAATAACAGTTTCAGGCTATACGCATTAATACATAATAACAGTTTCAGGCTATACGCATTAATACATAATAACAGTTTCAGGCTGTACGCATTAATACATAATAACAGTTTCAGGCTATACGCATTAATACATAATAACAGTTTCAGGCCATACGCATTAATACATAATAACAGTTTCAGGCTATACGCTTTAATACATAACAACAGTTTCAGGCTATTATCAACTTTTTTTATGGAACAAACATTATCTTTATGTTTTTTTAGTTTATTTATAAAAGTTTGAAATATTTACTAAATCTGTTACAATTTAAAGTAGTTTTTTTGGTCTACAAAATTCGAAACGAAACTTTATCATTCTCCTGGGAGTTGTTTAACCTCCGAACTCCCTCCCTCTGCTCCCCTGTACACTTGTGTTATAACTGCGTTTCGAAAACAAACCTAACAGTGTCATAAATATTTAAGAAATCTCTCTAACTCGCAATAGGACTGAAACAACCAGTTGTACCGTGTATAGTTTGAAAACATTCATTTAACTGTTCAAAAACATGTAAACAAAAAATTAAATCTAACTATACAAGAGACATTGGGCTTTTAAATGAATAATCACAGACACGTCTCCAGTTCGAGTAGGTGTCCTTTTATAAGCAAAAGAAAACATCGAAACTCATTATGACTTGAGTATATAACTTATGATATCAGTCTAGAATGTTGTAAAAGTAGGGTTAAAATAGATACAAAACAGTGAAGATATATAGCATAGTAACCTACTTACCAATTCTAGGAATATCGGTATAACGGGGTCACGTTGTTAGTGAAGTTTCATAAATTCTGAAATAAATTCACAAAATTAATCACATGCAAATTTTTAAAGAAATCTGTGATCTGCCAATTAGAACAATTATATTATTAAAAGTTGATACAAGAAAAATCGACAATAGTTCAAACTTTTTTATAGTTTAAGAATATATACAAAAATTTGTTTTTGAACATTCTGTAATTTTCTTTGTTTTAATGACATTTTTATTTTAAAAAAATACTAATTAATTTACCAGCCAATATTTAATTTACCCGCCAGGTCGAGTTGTTCAGTTCCGACCAGGTTTAGAGTTGATCAGTATCTAAGAATCCACACCCGCGTAGCTGACACACCCGCGTAGCTGACACATCCGCGTAGGTGACACATCCGCGTAGCTGACACAATCCGCGTAGCTGACTCATCCGCGTAGCTGACACATCCGCGTAACTGACATATTCGCGTAGCTGACACATCCGCGTAGCTTACACACCCACGTAGCTGACACATCCGCGTAGCTGACACTATGGGGATGGTTGTACTCCATTTTTTTAAAGTCTATTTTTTGAATACTTCTATGTCATCATGATTCGTTTTCATCCTGACTTTAACAAAATGTTAATCTCTGGTTAATAAAACGTTTGGCAGAGTCAACTTTTTCTACCGACTTTTTACTTTTGGTTAAACTGTTTCCTGCCTTTTGACTGAGTCGCAAAATCTGCCTTAAACTGCAAAATTGATTAGAACTTTTGAAGTTACATATTACTAAGTCCTTTATTTATTTATTTTGCAAAATTGATTAGAACTTTTGAAGTTACATATTACTAAGTCCTTTATTTATTTATTTTGTTAAACTAAACCTTACAATAATCTAGATGGAGCCTTTTTGTGGTTTCCAACAGTGTGGGATCTATTTAATTATTTATAATTCCTTCCAAACCAAATTTTAAAACTTACGTTTTTGTTAATTTTAGTTACGGATTCCAGACATCCAGCTACGTCTATTTGCAGTGAGAGTAAAGCGCTTTGCAGCATCTATATTTGTTGTTTTATTACAATTCTCCATTAATTTAGGATGAAACGTCTTTTAATATCAACAGCAAAGCCTTCATTTCTACATACGTATGTACGGGCAACAAATACGTTCTGCATGGAGCACAAAACATTTATCAGTGTCAAAACAGACAAACGGCCGGGCCTTTCGTTGCAAAGGTCATACCTGACAACAGCATGACGGATGGCGGATCTAAGCTATAACGAATTCGTAATGTTCAGATATTGTTACATAAATACTGTGATGCTCGTTTGTTCTTATCAAGAGATATTACAACACAAACATAAAGCAAAACAAAGTATTTAATCTCTTGTATTCAGCGATCCGTTGACTGATGGCTTTAAAGTACACTACAAGAACTGGGCGCATATGTAACGTAGACAAAATATGTTATGATTTATTTACACCACGAAATAATATTTTTTTAAAAATATGTATTGCCAAATAGATCTAAAATATCACCTTCAAAATACTGTTTACTACAAACCTGAGCAATAACAAATTATAAACATTTCATTGTGATTGGGATAACGGTAAAACATGAAACATAATTAAATTAAAATCAACTATTCTGTAGGTCTCGAACTTCAGATCCAGGATGTAACGATGTAGTCATTGAGAGTGAGTACATTAGCGTAACACGTTATACAAAAACAATGTTTTACTTAATACAAGGTACTGTATTTGCAAAGAGCAGCTCAGCTGTCAGTGACAGCGATGCCGCCGACATGACTGCGGAGCGGTTTAAAACACAGCACTCAAACTGACGGTTGTTGTTGAGCTTAATTCGTCTCAAAGGTTCCCGTCCTGATTGGAGTGGCACTGTCAATTTTGTATTTTATAAGCTTGTCTGATTTTGTAAAAAAATTTTTAGGAATAACAAAACCTGTGTTTTTTTTAAAAAACCGTTTTAAACAAATTATATATATATATAGTATATAATATGATATATTTATCTATATGTTTATATGATTTAAAGTTTGTATGTGATATTTATTTCTTTGTTTAATATAGCAAAAAAAAGAATTATTCCTCTACAATATGTTTACCAAATTATATCTATTTAGATCCTTTTGGAATAACACGAAATTAGGTATTAGGAAATTAGGAAAGTACCGTTGGTAGAAATATATGCTTCAAAAAAATAGTTACAAATAAATAAACAGAAATGGCATATTAAAATAGTTTATTTGTATTCAAAGCGAAAGAATTAATTCTTTCCTGTTAGTTACGATAGTAGCATAATTTACGAGTACCACTATTTAAACATCTATTATATTTAACTTAGTTGATATAGTGTGTATTCGGTATATAAACGCATGCGTTATAGTGAGAAAAGTGAATTTTGACTTTTGCTCATATATAATAAGCATAATGATTCATCATAGGCTTGCTCCATGAAATATAGTCTATGGCTTTTTAATCTAGCTTAGGCCCTTTTTTTGCCATTCTCGCTTGACCTGCTCTATTTTGTCCAATTTACTGATCGGTAAAAACGTTAAAATATCTTTTATCGTCTACAGAAATATTAAAATAGGATAAATTAAAAAACATGTCTGTTTAAAAGTGAAAGACGTCTGTCAGGAGTTGACTTATTTTGATGCCAATTTCATTAATATATGAAATAAAATGAACAAGCTATTTAAAGAGCACGATATTTGAAAGTAAATATATGAAAATCTATGGTTTCCTATTATGGGAATGTTATTATAGGGAATGTTCCCTATAAATTAATGTTATTTCCTCACTGTACATTCACCATTAGGTTGTATGGAATGCGTTCAGAATACAAGTTATATATAAAAAGAATTTTTTAAAGTCTATTCCTACTGAGGTCAACAAAGAAAATCTTTATTTGAGTTACTTTTATTTTATAATTAAAATTCATATATGGTCTATATATATATATATATATATATATATATATATATATATATATATATATATATATATATATATATATATATGTATATATATATATATATATATATATATATATATATGTATATATATATATATATATATATATATATATATATATATGTATATATATATATATATATATATATATATATATATATATATATATATATATAATACGTTTTCTTGTTTAATAATTTAAAACAATATAGGTTATTCAAATACAAGAATTTATACAAGGATATTTATTAATTGATATCCAAAGCTTTTCTTTGGTAAACAGTACCAACATCATCAGGAATGAAAATTAATTTTCAAAAGCTTTGGATATAAATAAATAAATATTCTTGTATTTGAATAACCTATGTTGTTTTAACATATATATATATATATATATATATATATATATATATATATATATATATATATATGACAGAATCGAATCACAATATTGAGTAACAAAATATAAAGGGAATTTCCATTCAATCCTCTCAATACAGTATATTTTGTCGGACTATGATTTTTGTTTGAAAATATTTATTTGCTTTTTTTTCTATCTAATTAAGGAAGCTGAATGTGGTCTATAACACTTTATTCTATCCACCTCATCTAATGTTTCACTATTGCAAATAATCTTTTTCATATAATTTCGTCTAAGACATCTTTCGGCGACTTTTAGCTCTGGGAAAGTGCTTTTAGCACAGTGATAAAAGTGCTAGTAACCAAACCCGTAGATTCAAAGTTCGAATCCGATCGGGTATTAAGTTTTTAATTTAAATTAATGAATAAATCTTTATTTGAAAAACTGTATTAACATCAATTCTCATCCACTATAGGTTTTAAAACAATTAAATGAATGAAAACTTATTTTATTGACGATTGGAACTTTGCACAATATATTTTATATATATATATATATATATATATATATATATATATATATATATATATATATGTTATAGAAAGAGAAGGAAGCCAATAGAAGAAATAAAAAAAAAAAAATGATATAAAGAATTGTGACATAACGTCCCTGTCTCAAATGTGGGGTGTTTACAGTCCATCAAATGAGATGACCAACTCTAAACCCGTGACTCCTGTCCATGTGTTATCGACATGCCCAAAACGGGTCTCCTGATACCACGGCATGGAGCAGCAATCATTAAGAGTCTGTAAGGGGCCTACTGATGTCCCTAGAAAGAATTGACATGCCGACCAGGCAAAAACTTTCGCCCGCTTTTCCAGAGCTAATCGGGCCAAAGTATTGGCCGAACGGTCAAGTTCTTCGTAACTTCACTGCTCCATCTGATTATTGCGTTCCAGGGCGTACAATCAGACCTCTATTATCCTGTCTCAGTTGGCCCAGCCAAAGGGATGGACCCTCGCACTAGGGAGTTGGTCATAGATCCATCCTCTTGGATCTTGAGAGTTATGCCACTATAAAACCAGAAACACCTTGCTGTTATAGAAACACCGAAAACTAATAGTGTGGTAGCTATTGTGTAGTTGAGTGGTATTGTGCCGGGCCGCTGAGAGGTTAGCTAGTGACGATTTTCTCCTCCCGAATACAATCGCATTTTCATTCCTTCATATATAGTCGCAAAATCAAATTTAGTAGCTGCAAAACAGAATAAGTGGAATATATTTGAGTACAATTATCTGCCTTTCCTAACATTGTAATGTTTTTCTTTGTTCAAACGTTTCGGAATTACTCGAAACTAGTACTATTTAACTTTTGAAAATTAAGAAATTTCGAAACTCCACAACAAAGGAAAAGGAATCAATTTTTTAATGTTAGGAAACGGAAAAATTGTATTTGTATATATAAGAACCCTACAGGTAACAGAAGGGAAGATGAGTTTATTAGAGCGTACTACTTAGGTTTTGATAATGGAGTCAATCCGAAATGTGTAAACAAAGGAAAATATTGTATTGTTAAGAAAGGTAGAGAGCTGTACTACAAAATATAAAAATTACACTCGAATATATATATAAATATTCCCAACAGAACTGAAAATGAGTTTATTAACAATTCAGGATAAACTTAATTTATCTACAATTTAAGTAGCAGTAATGAAAAGCTAATTCATGTAATACTGAAATCGAGAATTTTAAGGTTTTACGATCAGATGACATTTACAATCGTCATTCTAGGGATTTTAATTTTAAAATTTAAATTTTTAATTGTAAAGTCTTTTGCTTTCTCTAATGTTGTTAATAATCGTACACTTTAAGAATCTCAGTTTTATTACGTTTAGGAGAAACACAAAATAGTTTCCACAATACAGGTGTTGCTGCCAGGTGTCTGAAATTCTATGGCGTCACTGGTCTTGGTGTTTCGGAACTGCTACATGTAACAACATATGTAAAAATTGGAGTTTGACAAACAATATTGTGTGATTATTGCAACAGAAAATATACGATCTCAATGAAAGAGATAAGAAACAGCTTCAAGAACTAATAAGTAATGGATATGGTTGGTTATATTCTAGTGTTTAATTATTCTATGCGAACAGAAGGGTTTTCGAAATTTTGTAGAAATCTAGCTAGGAAAATAAAGAAAAAGATTATCTACTATTAGTATTGTGATACACAAATCAGATCACTTGAATCCAGCGGGGAACAGATATGATATTAATTTTGTATTTCGTTAGTAGGTGAACATATATGTTTTGTGAACTTTAGTAGGTACATTTAATGTCTTTCTATGAATTAAAAATACGATATATTTATTTCATAATGGTACAAGATAAAAGGGACAGTATTTTTAAAGTTTAACCAGCCGATGAATGTAACTTAGTATATAAACAAAGCTGTATTAGTTTTTCTCTTGGGACGTATCTTATACGTACACAGTTCACCGGGCTTTCCGCTTATTGCTTCGGCACTGGTTGAAACACCGCCTCTTTACACACTGAACTGTAAACATGCTTTGATAAAGTGTAAAAGTGATGACGTAAAGAGTGATGTTAGCACCCCTTATATATCCACATATAACGACGCTTTGCACAGTTAATTGCTTTGATTTTGGTTTAATCCATGTTGCAATTAACTTTAAATTTTATTTTATATTTTCTACCTTATGTTTATGTTGGCGGCTTGGAATATATTTTTTCTAGCTAAACTAATTTTCTTTTCAAATAAAACATATTTAGCTCTCTCTTTCCCTTCGCAAATTATTAATTAAAAGTTCGTTAATTTTCACATATTTAAATCCGACATTACTTATACAACTCATTAATTACATTTACACATTAAAAAAAAAATATTTCCAAATTTAACATAATAAAATATTTTATCTCCTTATTTCAAATTGAATTGGTAAATTCACATTTTATTATAAATAATTTTAAAGTTTATATGATTCAATAAATCTGGTCTTCTTGAATATGATTGGTTTATGGCCAAAACCCCTTAGTAAATTTAATATTTATTATTCATTATTTCAACAATTTTGTTATACTAATTAATTTTATTACTTTTAAGATTTATTTAATTTTTCAACATAGAATGAAGTCATTGTTTATGTTTAATTTGTAATTGGAATTTAATAAAATTAACTGAATAAATTTGACGTCAATTCGTATATAAAAGAGAAAATGACTTGCCAAGGATTTTCCTGCCAGTCCTGGAGTCTTCTCGTCTGGATTTCCTGGTCCCTGGACATCGGAAGTTGCCAATCCTGGTCAGTCGATGGAAGTCTTTCTCCATTCCCGCGTCCTGGAGGCTGAGTCTGGAGCCCTCGTCCATGGATGGAAGTAGACGGCAGGAACGTGGCTATTTTGGTCCCATCTGGCCGGGTGATGATTCTAGGCGCGATCCAACATAGCGTCTAAAAATTTTTTTCAGACTGCCTTACAGGTCCCTAAGTTCCTGTATTTATTGCGGCTGTGTCACCCTTCCCCTCCCCTCTCAGCTCGTCGCTATCTTCGAGCTTGTTTCTTGTACGGTCGGGTTGGACAACGTATTAGTTTTAACCTGCATAATTTTGTTATCTGTTTTAGAACACTGAAAAATGTCTATTATTTTTAAAAATTAAAATTGTTATTTGAAAAATAAGAAATTATTAATTTCTAAATTGAAACGTTAATTCAGACCGTTTCAGTCTGTGAAATGTCACTTATGGTGTAGTATTGTCATATTTCTTAACACCATGGTCTTTTTCATAACTTGAGATTTAGTTACCAACTTAAATGGCAGTTTTACGCCACTCCGTTTGTAAGTTATGCTTTATCGGCACTTGACACTACTTTCTCCCGCACTTGAAACTTGTATAATTTTTAGAGCAATTTATTAAATCATTTAATAATTACGATTTTATAAAATTTGTTAATAAATTTTATTTAACATTATTTTGCTTTTAATGGTTTTTGAACGTTTCTCAAGCTCTGATGGCTCTTTAATTTTATTTTTTAATTTCAATAAATAACAAAAATAATTTAATTTTGTATGTAAGAAAAAACAAATAATGTTTTCCTAGTTTCTATGTTTCGTTAACAAAATCGGCCATTTGGATCAGAATTGTTTACTCAACCAGATAGGGAAATTGGCTAGCCAGCTACTGTTCATAACAGCTGTTTCAATTTTAAAACTTTTAAAATAATATTTAAAAAACATTTGGCCTATGTGCAAAATCTTCAACTTTGAGACTGTTTTGGCAGTCTCGATGTGTGTGTGTGTGTGTGTGTGTGTGTGTGTGTGTGTGTTATAATGTTGTATATATCTAATAAGCTATTATAGTTATATATACATGTATATAATTTATAAGACCTGAAGCTTTTCTATAGACCGGCAAACCGGTGTAACTAGTAGTCGTCTCCGTATTTCTTTACTACCCTACTTGGGAGATTACTACATCTTCTTCCAGGAGAGTTTATGTCTCTACTTTAGTACTACCTATATTCAGAATCCTTTTCTATCCTTCGTAGGCGATTAAAGTCAATCACATAAAGGCTGATTGCCTTAAAACTAAAAAAAATGTATAAATAATTCTATAAGTTGAATATATGTTATGGAAAAATCGACTGAACTGGCAGATGTAAGTAATATATACATCTTTATGTAAATATGTCTTAAGAATATTATTTCGTCGATATAAGTTCTACGTTTTCGCTTAATGCGAAATATATATATATGCGGATATTTTGTAAAAATTCAAGTTCTGCCTCAATACGACATCTGAATGTTTTATCTAATGATCTTTTGTGATTTTTTCCAACTGTTTATAATTTAGAATAATTTTATAAATTCTAATTTTCTAATGTAAAAGACATTCTGAAAACAATGCAAAAACGAGGTCGTCAAATTTACACAACTTGTCACAAAACTAGAACCACCAGTAGGCCTACTCATCATACTCACAATGATCAGACGGAAGTTATCCAACACATTTGATACAAGGATTTTGAGAAGCAAAACTTTGAAAAAAATCAAACAACTGTTATAAAAAACAATAAACATGTTCTCCAATAATACAAACGAAATAGGTCTTTTATTACGATTTTGTATAATGACAAACATTTTTAAAAAACTCAGTATCATAACATTTCACTCAGTTTTGTTATTACTGTTGTTCAAGATACATTATTATATCTCTGGCAAATCTACTGTAAATACATTGTTTTAATACTTAAAATTTTTTTTTTATTATAAATTTTTTAGGTTAAGAATCTTCAATAATTTAGTCGTTATCGATTAATGTATTCGTTATGTTTTGTTGTAAACGTTGATCTATTTAATGAATTAAATACAATTTTACTTCTAAAAACAATAGAGAGTACTGAAGGGTGATTATAATTATTAAAACATAATAAACCTTAGCTAAATAAATGTACATGACCTTCATATACATTTCGCCCTAACAATAATCATCATCAAAAGGTTGTAAATAATACGAAATAAATTGATTTCATACAACCGGGAAGCAATGATATATAAAGCATCGAAGCATAGAATTGTAGTTATAATTAATAGACATATATAATCCATTTCTACAAAGATTTAGACAATCGTTTTGTACATTTCGCTAACACAGTTAGCACCATTATAAGGTTACAAACAATGCTTTCTGATGTTACATTATTACATTTATAGTAAAGGTCCATTATTATTTATAAGTAAACATTTTACCCATTAAGTAGCATGTAGTAGACTTTTTAATATTTCTAGCATTCTCCACGTCGTTTAGGTTATGAATAATCATCGGGTATTTTCATAGTATCGATGAAACAAACAACTCTGGAATTTTCATACAAGAAAATCCTAGTAAATAAACAACCTGCTCCATTGTTATCTCTAAAGCCAACAGGAGCCTACATTGTTTAGAACCGTTCAACGAAATCCTTACGTTTAAAACATTGTTTCCCTTTTAGTCAGGTGGTGGACAAAAAGTCGGCTCAAAGCAATTGACAGTATTCTTGGGGGTTGTAAAGGGATGAAGGGTCGCTATATAAATCTACTCCCGCCTGTTATCTTGCTATCGTAAAGCTGAGCGAAGCGCCTAGTAAGGGGAAATGCAATTAGTGCTTGTTATTGTTTTGGGTTTTTTATGCATTGTGTTTTTTATGAAAGGGGATTTGGAAAATCACTGCGTTTGCTTTATCATAGTTGGCTTTAGTTGCATTCGGGTCAGAGCTGTTATATACAAATAGCGGTCTCCTGATTACAGATACCTTAAATAAATAGAGACAAAATTACAGCCTTTTTTGTTTTAAAATCAAATATTGTATTCATAGAATAAATACTATACGTGTCTACTTATATGTCGTATGGCCGAAGATTTTAAAACAAGCTACAAATAAAGAAAAATATTACTTATGTTACTATTCAAACCAGCTAAAAATTTATAAAACATAATAAAATCATAAAAAAATGTGATGAAAATTTTTATAAAAAACAGAATTAATTTTTAAAAAAAGAACTCAAATAAACAATTTTTACTAAGTAAAAAGTAAAAACCAACTTTTCCAATAAAGAAAACATAATTTATAATAAGTCTATAACACACAATTTTGAATTCGCCGACAAATTTCATACTTGGACTCATATTTAACATACTCAACCTGAAAAGTAAAGGGATTTTACATGATGTTGGAGCTCTTTGGGATATAGAGTAACAAATTATGGTACATAGGCTATTCAATCTTTTTTTCCATAGACTTGATTAAAAGATATAAGAATTTTTAAGGAGGTTTTTTAAAACGATTTCATTTCTTCATTTTTATAGGTATGATTTTTCATTTCTATTTACATTTTAATCGAAATTCATTTCATACCGTTGATTATGTAGGCAAAGTTTCCAATATGTAACCATACAAATTTCCGACTTTTACATCCCTTTAATCATATTGCTTATTCGTTGTTCAAATAATTAACACGCTCCCAAAGAATACGAGTAACATATTAGTTTGTCAATCGAATGCATTGAGTAATTTATGTTTATAATTTTCCTGATGAATTTTCCTAAACCTAATTATTATTTCTTATCTTGCAATTATTATTTTTTATTTCCTTTAAAACCTGTTAATAAACATGTAATGCAATATTGCAGGCAAATGTATTTAATATTTATTAGGAAAAACATTATGTACACAAAATATTAATAAAAAAAATAAAGGGCAAGTTGATAGTAAAGTTATATTTAATTAATTTATCTCCCGATATTTAGTTAAGTAATAAAGTTTTCACCTGTGGATTATTGAATATCTTGATTTTAGTAAACTAACTGAATCCTGTTTTCAATTTATTTATTTTGGTTTATCTCATGTGAGTTTTTCCAAGTCGTATATCAATATGGTTAGACATACCCAATTTTCATGAGGGAAATTCATTCATTAGTATCTGATTATGTTTTGTTCTAAGCAGCTTTACCAATCAAGGAATAAAAAAAAAAATGTATTCGTTTTATACTCATTTCTTTCTATGTTATTTTTATGTGTGGTAGAATACTATATAAAATAACTGCAGTGATTCTTTATTTTGCTTATTAATTATCTTATAATTCATATTCCTTATTTAAAAAAATCAAAATTTATTTTTTAAAATTTAAATAGCGTATTATTGTTTTCAAATCAGAGGGGTTTTGGTGTAACTATAATGGTATCACCGGAAAGGTTTCCTCTTTAATCTGCATGTAAAATCACTTTGATCGGTTTAATACCTCCAAAGTTATCGCTGAACAAATAGAAAAAAAACATGCAGATCGAACTCAGTTTACTCCATTTTTTGATGTCGGTCAGTAAAAACAAGCCTACTAATTACAAACATTTCTAAAAAAAGTATACTAAATGTTTTTTTTTTTTTTAAATATTGAAAACAACAAAAATTGTTTAAAATAATTTTAAAAAATTAAGCAAGAAGTTAGGAGTTGTAGAAGTTGCAAAACACATGAATTTTGATCATTGGAATAATTATAAAGGTTTATAAGGATACTTAGCGTAAAATAACTGGTAACGTAATAAATGTTTGGCTAAAGAGGGACAAGAAAATGGATCAGTAAATATAACAAAAAGTTACACGAAATATAATACACAGGACTTTGCTTAAAATGAACCAGAAAAACCAATCGATAGGAAATGAGAAAAGAACAATACATGAGATTTATTTTATTTTTTATTTTCAATTTAAATTTATTATTTAAAACCTAAAATTAATATATATATATATATATATATATATATATATATATATATATATATATATACATACATAATATAAATGTTTTCTTGTATAGTAATTAAGAACAAAATTATTTGAAAATAAATAATATATATGCTTGTATTTGAATAACCTAAGTTGTTTTTGCAGTCAATGCTGAGTCAATGCGATCAGACTCGCTCTTCTGCTGTTGTTGGGTTCACCTCGTCAATGCTGGATGACATTCTAGCGAAACGTCGGAACTGCGAATTTATGGACTGCAGAATGAACGGATGTACTCCAGATAGTAACAATTCATCATATATATATATATATATATATATATATATATATATATATTTCAAAATTTTATGTTTAAATATTTTGTATATAAATAGTAAAAATCTTTTGCTAAAGAATCTAATTATATACGAAAACGTGCTGGGAAATGATATAAACGCTATCTATAATTGGGAGGAAAATAGCTGGTTTAAGAAAACATTTTAGGTTGCAAACGTCAGTTTATCCTAAAATCTTGCTTACGGAAATTTGAACTTAACGCTCACCAAGTTTTTTTTCGCAATAGAAGTGTGAATATTGTCATCAATTTCAACAATTTTTACTTGTCTGCGAACTGGTAATTCACATATGAATATGCTTTTATTTCACGATATTGCCAATGTGAAATATAAACGAGAAGGATATAAGAAAGTATTAGAGGAGTAACGTGAGGCGTATTTATAGAGGATTAATCCGCTCTAGGTAGAGTATTACTTTCAGCTGAGTAGTTGTGACGTAGATGTTGACAGTGTTGTTAGTTTTGCCAGACATTCAAACATGATTAATACAAACGAATTTATTATAAAACAGGCAAAGCGGATTTAATTTTAAATAGAAGTACAGGAATCTTTGATCTCGCCGAAATGGGGTAACGTTACTGTATTTTACAACTAAAATATAATCCGTTCGCCTTTGAATTGGAACTCGCGTTTATCGCAATTAATATAAACTCTGTAAACAAGTTAATTGTGTGCTTTTTATATTTACAAACTCTGGATGGTTCATATGCAAAAGCATTTCATATTTATATTAAATTTTCAAATGATATTCAAATTAAATTTAGCTTTTTATTTCGCAGTTGTAAACCAACATTCCTCTTTGGTGCTAAAAAAGGCAAAACTTGAGAAATGTACATTGCATCTGTGTTCACGCACGCACACACACACACACACACACACACACACACACACACACACACACACACACACACACACACACACACACACACACACACATACATACACATACACACACACTCACACACACTCACTCACACACACACACACACACACACACACACACACACACACACACACACACACACACACACACACACACACACACACACACACACACACACACACACTCACTCACTCACTCACACACACACACACACACACACACACACACACACACAAACACACACACACACACATACACACACACACACACACACACACACACACACACACATACACACACACACACACACACACACACACACACACACACACACACACACACACACACACACACAGTGACTTGTTGTTATTAGGACAACAATATACTGTAATTAAATGTGTTCTCTCAAAATGTCTTTAAACATCTACAAATTCTACAAGTAAATGCAAATTATTAAATTTTTTTTTTTTTGAAATATTAGTGGGTATGTCCACACAAATTGTCTGGGAGAACCATGTTTATTACAAGGGTTCTGTTATTATCTGACAAGGGTTCAATAAATTATTTCCAATGTCAGGCTAATTACCTATTTAGTAATACACACACCGGCTATTATTATTTACTCACTCAACACTTATAATAATTTTCAAAGGTCTATTTTAATTAGGTAAATACTGAGGTAAAAGTCAAAGTAGTGGACTCAAAATCTCACAAAAATTAGTCTTTAATAAACACACAAAACAAACTAGTGTCAGCGACGAAGTCGCCTTCCTCAGTGCTTGGCTACTACTAGCTAAATAGTAGAGCCTACTACTAAATAAGTAGTAGCTAAACTATTAGTAGCCAAGCACTGAGGAAGGCGACTTCGTCGCTGAAACTAGTTTTTTGTGTGTGTTTATTAAAGACTAATTTTTGTGAGATTTTGAGTCCAATACTTCGACTTTTACCTTTGTAAATAGTTCTCACTAGCTTAGCTCTAAGTAACTAAGTAAATACTGAGTTTACTAATGATCTATTTAGATTATACACACTTTAAAACTGTCATTCTCTCACTAAAGCTTATACTCTCTTCACTATCTTACAAATACTGACCTTTCCTTTCCCAAGTTTCTTAAGCTTCCAGTAATTTCTCTTAGTTTCTAACCATTTTCCTTCTAGTAATATTTAAGCTGTACGAAACAGGCGTCCTCACAAGTGTGATGGACCTGCCTAGCCGTGCCCAATACTCGCGATAAGCCTTGCTCTTTAGAAAATTGTGATTTACTATATTTTTACACTAGAAGTAATAATACTCTCTTCAGTTCGAGCGTCTAAAGTTCACTCTTGGGTTTTCCTTTTATAGATGAACTTGTTTGAAGCAAAAACCGCAATTGCCGGGAAAAAGGGATATATTGTACTGCATTACGTACAACAAATCAGCTTAGTAACTAATACGTACAACAAATACGCTATAATCAGCATAGCACTTGAACACATATTTTGTACATCTTCTGTGCAGATATTTGTGGAAAATACGAAAGTAAAGGAGGGTCATATGAAATTCATTACAATTTGCCCCTAAGAAACTATAGGAAATTGTTCATTGTTTTCCAGTTACAAAACCACATGTAAATCAACTAACGTAATCCTTATATTAAATTACTACATGTAAAAAATAAATATAAAACTATTTATGTGAACATCTGAAGAAAAATTAAAATTAAATAGGTCAGCCTATTATTGGTAGTGTTTTCCAGTTAACAGTGAAATACTGAGTTCAATAATATGAACGACTGTAACCCTATTTTTAATTTTGCTCCATCTCTTACTTTAGATATGCCCGTACTTATAATAATGATAATAGCTTAGTTGTGACGCGATTTCAAGTCCAATTGTATGTAAACCTATTTTTTATTATTTTAGGTCAGTGCTCTCTAAGTTAACAAGACGGACATGAATACATGTCCGGAAGAGTCAGAGTTTATCGACCATTCCTATAATAAATTCTTTAGAATTTATTAAATTAAGTCGAGTACTTGCCTATAATATTTATTTAAATAAATACTGTAATCTTTTTGCAAGATAATAAACTTTGTATATAATTTAATTTTTAAGAGCCTCATATTGTATCCTCACATTGTATCTACGATTATTTGAATGTTCTACACATTAAGAACAAAAATTCTTTAAGTAAAGTTGTAATATGAAAGATTTTACCAATATGTAAATACAACCATTTTAATTAATACAATTCGTCTGTATGTGTGTGTTTTGTGCATGCGTGTGTTTGTGTTTGTGTGTGTGTGTGTTTGTGTGTGTGTGTTTGTGTATGTATGTGTGTGTGTTTGTGTGTGTGTGTTTGTGTGTGTGTGTGTGTGTGTGTATGAGTCTGTGTGTTTGCGCGCTTGTTTAGATTAATGTATTTATGTGAAAATACATATACTTTACAATTAATCTTATTATCAAACCAGTATGTTTATGTATATAACACTGATTTTAAATAAAATTACTGCATGTCTACTCTACTGCAAAATTACTGTATACGCAATTACTGAAGCTAAAGTTTACAATTTTACACTTTGCAAGCAACCCCTTTAAAAGCTAAAGATATGTTCACATTTACTGGAGGTTTGCATTTCCTCTGCAGAGAGAAGCGTTTCTATAAAGAGAGTAAGACATTATAAGACTTTCTAAAAAAGCGAAATTGCTTCTGTGTTTTGTTTGAAGAAAGTACTCTCTATCGGTAAACAAAAGAAATTGAAAACGATCGAAGTTTTTTTTGTTTCATATTTATGTATTTACTTTGTCAAATACAGAACACTCACTTCAACGAGTTATAAAATTTTGATGCCACTTGTTCACACTTACAAACACACACACACACACACACACACACACACACATATTTTCTGAATATCGTGTAAGGTAAGTTAAAATTCTTTTTACCTATCAATTTTTGATAATTATATTGTTAATTATTTAAAAGCAGTTGATATTTAATGAACTGTGACAAGAAACATTAGAGGTTCTAGTGAACAAACAATAAGCTATATTAGAGTATGGAATATCAGCTGATCGTTTTGACAATAATTATAACCTTTCAAGATCGGCTGATTTTAAACCCGCAAATTAGTCGAAAATAAACACTAGGGCTGCTGTATTCAAAGAGAACTAAATTACAGGTAGGGAAACGTGAGCTGATCGGTTTCACGCATTGTAATCGAAAGTAAACGGTCACTTCCTTTGGTCTCAGCTGGTTAAGAACGTAACTACTTTCGGTGCAGTGAGGTGTAAAATAAATTAATGATGTTGGGAGGGTATGAAGAGGATATAGATGATGATGTGCAAACGGTAAGTTGTGAAATGCTCTTCGGATAAGTACATGCAATTATTTGGATACTGTACTTATATGTATCAAAAGTGATGCATGGAAACGGTTTAGGGCATGATTTTGCCTGACATGCTACTACAACATACTAGTATAGTAAGGTACAAGCTTCTAAAACGTGTGTACTCCTTCGATATGTAATCGGTATAAACACCCAAGGGCTCATCAGATGGGCAATAAGCAATCCAATGACCTATAGGCATGCAATCCATTAGATAGCCGTTAGACAGCACTCTGGCTCGTGTTTTCTGTCTGTCGTTAGGTGTCGAAGTCCCTTCTCTTATTTCAACCTCATTACAGATATCAAAAAATAAAATAACATTCATGAAAAGGTTTTGTGGTTACTAGACTGTCAAACTTTTCATATGGTAATCCAAACTCTTGTCGTTTTACCAGAGAATCTCCTCATAATTTAAATTCCAGTAGAGCAGAACAGTTTCCAGTTGCTTTGAACTGAACTTAAAGTATTATGGTTATTTTAAAGTAATATGATCATTTTTTGTCTATTGCAATTAGAGTCATTTTTAGTAATGGATTTTTTGTAGATGAAAGAATTTACTACTTAAGAAAATGTGTTGGAGATTACTTTTATTTTACCAAAGGAATAATTAATATAAATTTCGAATTAGGAACTGTAATGAAATATAAAAAATATGTGTATGTTGGAATGTAGAAAAAAAGCTAAGAAGACAATTGTTGTACAAATCCTCTACCGATTTAAAATCGTCTATTGTTAATAATAAGGAAACAAAAAAGCATCCCCGGAGCGATATTGCCTTATTCAATAGAGGAATACATCGGCTTAACGTATTCAGATGCAAATGCCAACGATTGTCAAAGTTTAATCTATACTTGAGGACCTCGTTGCGGGGTTTATTGCCTCGACTCGCTCGCTACCAGGAAGCAATCCATATTCTCATCTCATCACGAAGCTTACGTCGCGGGATTCAGATTTTTTGCTCTCAAAGTGCACATGGTCCATTAAACTACAATAATTCATTTATTTTGTGGATATAATATATGAATAGGTTTTAGTCTCAGTTATTATTCATATGTTTAGTATATGGAAAATCTAGCAAAGATGTTGTATATCAATTGTAATGTTTTGTGTTTTATATAGTCTTCATTTAAGTATGGATTTGGGATGTATAGGATAGTTAATGTTAGCACTAAGGTAGATATAAGAATTTTCCTGGTAGTAGTTGAATAAAGGTATGCGTGTTTAATGTTTACAAAGTAGAGGTACTGTTAACTAGAGAGGGGAGCATAGAAAGAACTTCTAAGTGAGTTAACAGAGCCTTAGAAGAACCACGTGTAATGGCTTTGAACTAAATGCTACTAGCATTGAACTAAATATTTTAACTAATTCACGTAGGCTACAGAGCTTGATAAAAAATTTTAATCTGCCACAACCCCACATACGATACTACAATGAACCAGTTATCCAGATATCCATTTAAAATTATTTATCGATTTTAAGTCGAGTAAAAACTCCACCTCTCTATAACGACAGTAGGCAAGGCTGTCATTAAACTGCACCAACAGTTTAAGAAATATATAAGAAATACACACTGATTTACAATTTTTCCACAATATATATTTTTTAATCATATTTTCGGCAACCATATTTCTTTTATTAGAATGAATAATTATCTCTGATGAAGTCAACATGGATGCCGAAAAAATGTTTAGATTAAAGAATATGTACTGGCAAAAATTGTTAACGGCAAGCTGAGCTCTACTCAATAATAGTTGAACTAATTAAAAATTATATTAAAATTCCTATATGTAAAACATGGCGGACAGAATCGTTAAACAAACTACCTTAACCTGAACCATATTTCTTAAAACTCTCCCTTTTTAAGGAGGATATATATATATATATATATATATATATATATATATATATATATATATATTTCAAAATATTCTGTTAAAGAACATATTTTATTATGTATTTTTAATTTTGCATATTTAGTAAGCTTATAATATTTAACTTGCGAGTAGAGTTTAATATAGTAATGAATGTAATATAATTATTAAAACACTATCACACTTTGAAATAATAGGCCATGTACGTGAGACTACAGACATAGGTACCCAAATACGGACTATTCTTGATTGATTCAGTTTGTTACAATTAGCATTACCTATTTGTTACGACAGCTAATTTGTGCATTTTATCCGGCTCGTGACCAAAGTGTTTTCTCAGGAATAAAACATTCCTTATGTCGTTGCTTGCTGAATTGAAATCTCTCTCGTAGCCGCTTACGCTGACTTGTCTAGTCTCTTGCCTCCGATTGTTCGTAGTGATAAAATATTCAGTGATACTGTGTACTGAACACAAAATCTCTTCAAGTAAAGCTTATATAAAGTAGATATATACCGTTTTCCTGAACATCAGTTTTAGAATTTTCAATGGAATTTGAAACGTAGGTTTTTGTAGGTATAATTACTGTGTAAGTATTTAAATGTGCTCTTTTACGTCTGCGATTACTAAATCCTGTATGCTTGTCTAAGTGCACATAAATCAAATAAAACATATTCTCAAACTATGTACTACTTCACAAGCAAACACATTGCGGTGTCAAACTTATCGGCTCTATTGAAAAAATTATAATAATACTTTTAAAAAAAGTTAAACTATTCAATAGTGCAATTACAAAGTCGACGATAGCTTTGTGTTTAGGAGCCTTTGGTTTAGGAATCTCTCTAAGGTTCTAAGTAGGGAATTAGTCTGTCCTACAAATGGTGATAAATAAGGAATAAGTTGAACATTTCCTAAGCTTGTATTTTACTTCTCCCAATATAGCAGATTAGATTCCCACATTTGTCTAAACACAATTAACCTCATGAATGTTAATCAAACGATGACAAATATTCATTTATATGTTAGATTTAGGACTTGAATCTCAAAAAACTTTATAAAATTCACTAATGAACGTGGTTCTTGATCTGCGTTGTGTTTAACTCTTGACTGTAGAAAAGAATTCTACTAAACTATTACATTTAGTTATTTAAAAGGACATCAACAAACAAGATGGATGAGCTAGGAAATATCTCTGGAAACATAAGGGTGGATCGAACGAGACATTAAATGTAAGGGAAACATGAATCTACAGTAGCAACTTGGAACAAATGAGGTGTAAATTTTTATTTTAAATAAATAAATCCTCTTAATTACAAAAACGTTTTTTATAAATCTTTTTGCACAGTTTTATTTCATATCATTCATGTTTAGAGGAAATAATTACAAGAATAGCGGCTTATTACACTTTTAATATTACTTGTGACCAGACTTTTTGTTAACTACAGATTGTTAAATGGTTAATTTACAGTTGGAGGAAACATTTCCGTCTTACGACTTCTGGAGGCTGAAGAAGTCGTAAGACGAAAACGTTTCCTCCAAGTCTAAGTTAACAATTTAACAACTTTAGTTAACAAATGTCTGATCGTAAGTAATATCAAAAGGGTAATAAGTAATTAACAATCAGTTCGTCATGAACAGCAACAAGATACCGATATTTAATGAAGAATAGTGGAATAGAGATCCTCTAAAGATGATTGCTTGTAATCGAAATGTACGTTAATTGAATTGAGTGAGAAGTTTAAGTTGAGAGGTTTTATTTTTATAAATCTACAGGATAATACAAACGTAAATTGAACAAAACAGTTGGTATAATATAGGCATATACAATAAAATCATTGGGAACAACTAAAGCTACTGAGATGGATTTGTTAAGCAGCGCCTCTAGGAAGCCAAATGTGGCAAGAGGTAGGATTGATGAAATGGAAAAATAACATCGAAATACAGGAGAATGGACTATATATCGAAAAACAGTTGGTATGTTCAATTTAGTTGACGAAAGCGGATAGTCCGTATTTCCACCTCTCTCCGAATTTTCTATACAGCTGATTTTCTCTTTATGAAAATATTTTTTATGTAATTAGTCTTATTTTGATTTGAGAAAATTTAAATCAAGTTATCACACAGTTCAAAAAAAATAAACTTTTATGTTAAAAGTAAAAAAATAGAAATGAAAATGATTTCAAAGTACAAAAAAACTTTAAAAAATATAACAATATGTGAATATTTATGTTTCAAAATTATTTATAATCAGGAAAAAATAATGACTAGAAGACAACATAACAAAACAACAGTAAAAATGAAGCGTAATGAAGAAGACTGACTAAGAAATCTTAATAATATAGATATTGCATGAATAGGTATTTTGAGGTTAGTATCGTCGTAGGACGTTGTAGGCAGAATATATATAAGCAATAATTTTGTAGTTTTTCTTACAATTTATATCTTATGAGCTGTCCTATGAACTGCATAATATTGAATATAAACAAAGTTATATCTCAGACTAAGTAGCAACTTAAAATTCCCTTACTTTCCTCTTGGAAGGTTATCTTTGACTATGCATTCTAACGGTGTAGTTTATTGTTAGTAGGTTTTAGGTTATTGTTTGTTGATTCAAACTGAATTGTTATTTTATCATAGTGAAATAACCAGCTGTATGTGCATAAGCGTATCTTTTAAAGATACAAAGCTTAATACAGTCAGGTTTTATATTTATAACAAAGTATTAGTATTTTTCTACATATTATTAACAAGGTCTCACGGACATTACCTCACTCTGCCTTTCCTCGAGGACCTCCGGCTAACTCCTCTACTCTCCTCACCTCGATTACCTCTCCCTATCTGCAATAAAGTAATGATTTATTCCTTAATTTCAGACAAATGGTTGAATGGAAAGTCAAATTAGAATATTTATAAGTCAATTTAGGTAACTTAAGAGAGGTTCATTTACCCTAGGCTATTCATTTTTTATTTAATTTGGAATAGAAATTAAATTTTTTGAAATAAAGATTTACTAAAAAGGAATATAGACTGTTTATATAACCTAATACTGCAAAAAGGTGAAGTATCTTTAACTATTGGTTGGTTCTTAGGCATTGTCTATTTCCTTCTTGAAGTTCCTACTTATTCTCACTGCTTGGCTTCTGTGAAGTTCTCTAAGTCCGGAGTTTAGGCATTTTTCTGGTCAAGATGATGTTATTAGCATATTAGGGCATCTGCTGAAATATCTTTACACTCCCATCACATCGAAGCACTATTTACTGTTGTTTTACAACATATTTGTACTTTAACGTCTCTTGAGGTTACAACACGACTGCTCGCTATGGTGACTGGGATTCCTCTGTTTAGCGTTACCTGGAAGAAGGACGCTTCCTCTAACAGACCCAATCTCTGTACGTCACACTTCCATCTTGGATTTTCCAAGAACTCTGTTACCATGGTTACTGTCTGTTGATTTATAATCTCCAAACCATTCTACTTATATTTGCTAAACTTATGTCTTCTCGATTTTTATGAAATCTTTTCTTTAAAATTTAACTTTTAACTTTTGCTTTAATAATTTATTTGTCTATATTTCTTCCAATTTATATAATTTTCCGTTGTTTTCACATATAAAATTACGACGGCAGCACTGTTTATTCAGCACTATTTCTAGTAACAACTATTCTTTATTACATTTGGTTAACATTTACGTAATATTAGGAATTTTGGTCTGGTTCCATAAAGTAATATATTACCGTCCTATTGGCATCGGTCATTTAGGCTAGCGACTTTTAGGTTTTAGTTTTGTTTATTACATCTTACGAATTACAATTTGTTCTATCTATGTCTAAATTATTCTGTCTACTCTTCTTTAGTCTATTACTTACTATTCTGTATTTTATTTAGTCCAAATTTAATTCACATCAAGCACTTAGGCCTGGCTCCACAAATTACACTTTTACTGTTCAATTTACACCGGACGATTAGGTTTTGGTCTATATAAAGTTATGTTTGTTTATAATATATTTTATCACTCGCAGTTTATCTAATTTAGTGCTAAGTAAATCTGTTTACATTTCTGTTTCCTATATTTACTATTTTTCATATCATTCATTTAAAATAGTTTTAACATAAGGCACTTTGGCCTGGTTACGTATTCTATATTATTACCGTTTTTCTTGCATCGGTCATTTTGGCCGTTGCAACTGTCTAGGAGGAACGGAGTAGGATTTTCTGCCATACACGTACTACAGGAAAGGCAATAGAGCTGGCCTATATAATATCTCTCAAAAGTAATAAGCTTCAAACCTTCTTCATTGGTGTTATGATCCTAATCCCAATTTTCACAGGCTCAATAGACCTGAGAGGTTAAAAAAAAATGCACAGAAATTAGTTTTATTTTTAATGTAAAAAATATGATTGAAGAATTGTAAAATTTGGACTAAAAAGAATTTCCACAGAGGCAATTTGTAACCCATAAAGAAATGGTGTTAAGGTAGAGTACGAGTCCTGCTCCCCTAGTCATATACGCGAAGGATAAGCCAAAGGCTCGGGAGTTTGCTTTAGTATTATTTGCGATCTACTAGGCTCTATTTTAAACAAAACATACGATACGGAATGCCTGCCAATGTAAGACATTCTACTTAGTCCTAAATAGGTGTTGAAGAGAGTTCAATATCGACGTTTCTGTTGTGAGCGCTGAAACTCACTCCAATGGCGTTCCGACACCATCCCAGGAGTTATAAAACAAAACCATTCCTGAAGTTATAACACTTACTTATAAAGTAATTCCATACTCTTCCACATACTGGCACAACCGGTACCTGATTCATGCCCTTTGGCACTTGCTGCCACTCAAAAATCTTGGTTTTACGAGTTTATGTTTGGTTTTGCGAGGTAGAGGCCACGTATACTGGTTGAATGATCCCCGTAATTTACATAATGAATAGGATTTTTTAAGCGGGAGAATGAAATAAGCTAGGAAGCCTCCGCTCTCAATCTTCTTGTTTTCACCACCTATCTTCTTTAATGTTTTCGGTTATGCTCTGGCAAAGTCATGCAGTTAGAAAACCACATCGAAGAATCGGTCCAAATTGTATAACCTAACCTGCAGTAAAATCTAATGAATGCTTATGGGTTCAGTTTTATTAAAAAACATCAAACCCTTAAAGTAACAACGCCCTTCATTTGGCCTCATCGTAGTAAAAACATTTAATACATTTATAGCGAGAGAGACATAAGGTTAATATTGAATTACAGCATATGATTATTATTGGTCGTTAGAAAGGTTTTTTATGGCTTATTAAGCAAGGTGTCAATTGAACATCCATATAACCGTCATAAAATCTATACGACTAAGCGGGGCTGTCAGGGCACTTCTTATGGTATGGCTAAATTTTATGTCCATTTTGACGACGAAGTTAATCTTGCATGTTTACAACGCATGCAGGGACGACATTATTGGAGGAAAATTTATTTAAAAAGGCAGCATAAAAATCAGCAGTAAAAAACGTGACTGTTACGTGGTTAAAAACCAGCTGATATTGAATCACAAAACTTTTAGAAACAGTGTTTTCATAATTTTAATGACAATTGACTTTACGGTGGCTCAGTTGTGTGTATGTATGTGTGTGTGTTTGTGTGTGTGTGTGTGTGTGTGTGTGTGTGTGTGTGTGTTTGTGTGCGTGAAGGATTGCCCCAAATACTCAACTTACACAGTACGAGTTTAGTTACAGGTTACAATGCAACAACAAATAAAACTTGCCTTGTTAACGCAACACGTTTCCCCATTTCAGTTAGTATCGCTCTCATTATGAACTCACTGAATGCACAGTAACGCCCTTTTGTCCATACAACATGTTTACACTAGTAGATTAATCGAAACCGACAGACCGTCGATCGAAATTAAATTTCGCTTGATATTTGACTTGGTCAACATCTGATGTTTGAAGTTGGCCAATGGGAGCTGCGAGTTATGTTCGTAAAGTTTTCAACTTTGGAGGGAATTTTGCTGTGTTAAAGTATTTATTTAAAAATTATTTTAAATAGTATGTTATCTTCTAAATAATTAGAGGTATAAATTTATAGTAGTGTTAATAATGTTATAAAGAATATTGGTTTTAATCCATTAAACATTCATTGTTTGTCAATTCCCTCCGGACAGGCTATCGTTTTTTGTAGAAATTAGGGGATTGAAGAGGATGATATACAGACAGGATTAAAATAGGGTTACAAAAGTATCATAGTCTACGAAAAAAATTTGCCATAGGGAGATGGTGAAATCTAATGATTCATTGCATTAAATACGGATTACAAACTTTAGATGAAACGATTTTTATTGTTGAAAAAGGGTTCTCAGACGGAGCTGTTTGGTTAGAAAGGTTTTACAAAACTTCCGCCTCAATCCTCCTTGGCGCAGATTTCTGTGATAGGTGTTTTTCAGCGTTTCACAGTTCTACACAATTAGTATAGCTGCATTTTAATTAAATTCGAATTTAAGGGGCAATTCTTTCAAAGCAAAAAAAGTCTTATCTTTTTTGCCTTAATTAACACAGGGAATTTTTTCCCGATAACAAACAATATCCCTTTAAACTTTAATGAATCGAAGCACTTAGGTTTCAATAATTGAAATACAGAGTTCGCTCTTTGTACACGTTTGATGTGCATTCGTTATCGAAGGATTAATTCCTTCGCTTTATACAAACGCTTCAACGGAATCGGGAAAAATTCAAAGCGTTTTAAGTATACTTTAAGGAGAGTTTTACGTTCGCGGGCTACAGTACGGAGTTGGTAGTCAGTATACTATACGAAGCGTTTTACTTTCGCTGAGTGTAGGAAGGATTAAGTAGTAGGCCTAAAGTAGAGTTAAATGTAAACGTCATGAAGGGATTTTAATTTAACTTCTAAACGCTGTAACGTATATGAGAAGTAATTTTTTTCCTGGCTAACGAGTGAAGCATATATATTTTTATACCAAAACTTTCAGCTTCGTTAGGTAATGTGAACAATTAACGGACATCAAACTTAAATAAATAGTTTATATCTCTGAATTGTTTCAATTACAAAGTCTTCATCTTTTAGTGAGAACAGCTGATCTAAACATTTACTACATCTGAACATCTAATTATAATTCAGATGTTGTAACAGTAATTCTTGTTCAAGATGATGACATTGTCATTTTAACCACTCTGAAATAATTTTAAATATGATTTAGTGCTCGTTGCTATTCAATTGTCTTATTAATTTCGTCCAAAAATCTCATCGCACTGTTTTGATAATGAGAACCGTCCCGAAAAGAGGACCCTGAAAGTGAGAACTTTCCGTTTATACAAAAAGAAAATGCTACTAAAATAACATGTGTACATATTGTATTAACATATGCAAAATTGTAAGAACTAGTAGCTTAAGGTGAAGATGAAAGAAAATAATTTTCTAATTTTTAGATTACGTACGTATAAGACTGAAAATGCCATAAATAAAATTGTATGAATATTGGGGTAGTATAATTTGAGAAGACGTGGCCATCTAAATTTAAGAAGATAAGGGCAACTTTAAGAAGATTTGATCAAATCAATTTAAGGAGATAAAAGGAACACAGTTTAAGAACATCTGGGCGACTTAATTTAAAATAATTGGGACAACACAATTTAAGAAGATTAGAACGACTTATGTCTAAACATGAATTTTCGGTTCACGCAACGAACTTCGTGTATTCTAGTTCGCCAAATAATACCGATAGTAATGATTTCTCCAAAACAAATTTTGTGTAGGATGTGTCGATGATTGAAAAACCTGCGTTAACATGAAAGACCGATACAAACTACGTGTAAGAATCCTCTGAAGGTCAACGATATCTTTCATCCGCCTACTTTCTTCGTTCAAAACGATAGGACTCTTTTCCTAAATACATAAAAATCATGAGACATTTGCATTTGTGTGTTCCACTAAGCAGTTCTCCTGAAAATTAAGGGCGAATACTACATAACGATGAAACGACAATTGCAAATACAAGTGTTAATTCGTGAATGGACCTTCAACATCAAAGACATAAATTTTACTATTTAAAGGTTTATAGTATTTACAGAAAAACTGATTTAAAGATATAAATAACGTAGTCTAATATTCTTGACAACTTCCTGTTGTGTTTACATAAACTCGTAACAAATTAAACGGGCAATTTCACGGTTCTTGCTCAAACCCACCTTTATTCTGTGATCCCACCTTTATTCTGTAATAACCTCAGCAGATTATTAAATGAAAATGTTGTGATATTAAAGTACCAAACTTGACCGTTATTACTATGCCCATTGTAAACCTCTTTAGATAAACAAAGTAGATTAATAATTAACTTGAAATATTACAAAATCAAATATTCATATTTCGTAAACTTGTGGAATATTTTAGTATTCATTTCCCCTAAAAATAGAGTAACTCACAGCCCACTAATAATTATTTTATTAAAATAACAATAATATACTCGTACGAATAAACGTGAAAACGTTAGTAATTGACTCTCACAAATATATGTTTCAATTTACAAGTGAATAAAGTTGGAAAAAATAAACACTGTAATATATTTAATACAATTAAAAAAATGCGTAATCATTAATTTTGTAATATATACAGAAATTAACCGTCATGGAATGACTGCAGCATCAAAACGTCATGTTGTGCAGCATCAAAACTATTTTTTACAGAAAATTCGCATGAAATAATGGTTTAATAAAGGACGTAAGTACTAGAAAATGTACTTCAAAGTACATTTAAAGCAGATAATTATTAGAAAATATTCATGAGAAGATGGTTTATTAATGGAGATGATTACTAAAAAATATTGCTTGAAAGTACGGCTTATGGAAGGAGATAATTATTAGAAAATGTACATGAAAAAATGGTTTAGTGACATAA
This sequence comes from Prosapia bicincta, assembly GCA_036971475.1. NCBI lineage: Eukaryota > Metazoa > Arthropoda > Insecta > Hemiptera > Cercopidae > Prosapia > Prosapia bicincta. The sequence continues at coordinate 49,983,091 of JBAIZL010000005.1, forward strand.
ATGCTAACAAACGTAGTTGAAAGGGTGATTCATTACATAAAATTAATATGGCATAGTAAATGACCATATGTTCAGGTTTTGCTTAAGAATAAATTTAGTATATTCTTTGTTTGAAAAATATTGATTAATTATCAAAATGTCCTTAACATTATCAGAAGTTTGTCAGTTACTTAGGTAATACTAATATTCGATAGTGCTTCTAATAGTATCGCTATAATAACTGTTACAAAAATATTGGACATAACATTACCAAAATATCTATACAAAAATTAATCTATTGTTGTTCCATATATACTAGTACATTCGCTTGGGATGTTTTAGTTTGCAATTGAAATTTCTTTTGAAATAACATACTTAACGGTTTTGATTGCTACATTTTTATTGAAGCCCTCTTCTAAAACCATAGGCAGAACATGTCTATGTTCTTATAAAATCATTGATTCTCTACTACAGTATGAAAACAGTATATAGTAAAAAATAACATGAATGATTTATTTTTGACTAGGTGAAATATACAAAACAACCATAATATGTTCGCATCCATCTTCTATTTTATTATGAGAAGTACACAGATCGCTATTGCATGTTTTATTAGCTTACCGGTAGATTTTTGAACTGTTAAATCTATGTTTAAGGTACAACATTTAAAATACTTTTGTTTAAACAACAAAACTCCATCTCCTCTAACATCACGTTAGCTATGCAACTGAAGTTAGATAAGTCAACTAGTTCATCATTAGAAATAAACTTTTCAGATAATTGTAAAAAAGTGGCTTTCTTGACAAATAGAATCTTGTAAATCGGAACCATATTTTCTGAGATTTAGCAGTAGAAATATATATTGGTATTGCTTTGATCGGACAGATTAAATAATTGATCAGTCTCTGCAATGTATTTTGCAGAAATATCTATCGTTAATATCTATTTTACAAAACAGATCTGTTTAAAGATAATATTTTAAACTATTCAGCTGACTAAGTCAAAGCTGATGTATCTTAAATGCTAAAGCTTCATTACTGCTAAAAATTTTGTTTAAACAGACCTTTAATACATTTTACTAGTAATATATCTACAAACGGTAATTAAATAAAATACGTTTTCATTTCTTACAAATTCAAAATTATAACTAAATTATAATTTCTAAAAATGATTTATTAAATAATTAATAACAATAATAATGTACTATAATTAATTATCCACTAATATCAACTTTAAAAATGAAAAGCATTAAAACATTATGTCTCAAGAGTTATTATATATATATATATATATATATATATATATATATATATATATATATATAGGCTAAATATCTTATTCTTCCCTTGAAATAGTCTGTTATTTTGAAATTTTACTTCCAAGAGCCTGTTTACTTTTATGAGTTATTGTCCTGTTATTCCATTTTCAATTAAATGAAAAACGTCAGGTAACGTTCTCCAACAAGTGAATAACACTGCCTATTACATAGCTTCGGTAACACCATGAAAGAGAAGGAGAGAGAGAGGAATTGGGAAGGTGGAGAAGATAGTCGAACCGAGGCGGAGCGGCGGCGGAGATGGTCGAAGAGTTACGAAGCGTCGAATTAGTTGTAAGGCAGAATTTTATTTTTATTTTAACATACTAGAAATGGCTTGTAAGATTTAAAAGCTTGGTTTATACCTGTACAGTGCCAATCACGTAACAGTGATCTTGGTCCTCATTTCTCTTGTGCTACCACTTCTTATAACATGTTACATATTCAGAATGCTCTTTACATCAACAGCTATTGCATCCGATATGCATGCGTAATATCTACACATATTTCAAGATTGTGTGTTATCATTCCAGAGCTAATTATCTAATATCGACCGTCTCATGCAATTCAGTGATTTGACAGATCTTATCATGTTTGTAGGAAATTATTTATATTAACCCTCTAGCCCCCGTCTCGCCAACTGTGACCTCTCAAGGTCAAATGCACGGTAACGTAGTCAGCACTATAGATACAAAAAAAAAAATCAATTGTTTGTAGAGAGTCAGTGCTACTTGAAAGCTATTGATTTTACATAAAATAATAATTTTAAACGTATTTGACTTAATTTACTACAAACCATTAGTAAAACGTTATTTTGTCCATTTTTAGTTTTGAACTGAGGTCAAAAAACTGTTTAAAAGCTTGGCGTTAATAGTTGTTTCTAACAGTATGTAACTATTGTATGAAGTCATATACTAATCACTTAATTTAAGCTTAAGTATAAAAGTAGTCCCGTGACGTAACATATGGGATATTTTTCCCCTGTATGATTTTACTACTGTGTACAAAACATAAAGTACATAATGATTTCAGTAACAGAAATACAAGAGTTCTGTACATTTATCAATAAATTACTAATAACAGATCAAAGCCTTTTGCCTTTTGATATTTTTGCATTTCAATCATGAACATTGTTTTAACACTCAAAACACATCTGATTTACAATTTAACACACAATTTACAATTTGCAACTGAAATTACACTTTTGATATTATTGAAATGTCGCTCTATCAATTATGATACTATGTTTGTTGTACTAGTCAGTATACGTTGACATTTTTGCAATAGTTAACATTTTAAATAGCCTTTACGTCCGCTTATATGTTCACTACTTTTTAATTATTCCTCATTAGTTATAGAAATAGCTAGTTTTAATATATTTCTCTCAATTTATTCAGATTTATTGTTTCTGGAAGTAATTTTTATAGCCTATTCCAAACATGATTATATGTATTAAAGTACTTTGTATATATATACGTTATGTGAACGATTTATGTGAACCTTTCATAATAAAATGCGTGCTAGGAAATTTCCTGCTTACGCAGCTTTTGTATTATATAGGTGGTGAGAACAGATCCCCGGCACTGTGTAACTCGCCTCTGTATCGAACAGACGTCTTCCACTCCAATTGAGTGCATATCAATTGAATTGTTTTATTAAGTAATTTATGTAACAGTTTTCTAAATTCAATAAAGGTTTATAAAAGTAAAAATAACTTTTAAAAACCTTTCCAGCTTAATATAACACGTAACTGGCGCAGTCGGAAGGACATCTCGGGAGAGTTAATGAACATAATTTTTAACGATTTTAATCGTTAACCGAGATACTGCAAAAACTTGATTCATTACAGAGCGTATATCTGTAACGGTATCAATAAAACTTTAGAAGAGTGAATATCTACAAAAACCTAATAGTTTGCATATCTATTAAGAGCACGAGTGAATATCGTAAAAATGAAAAGTGAAAATTTGTTCAATGAGCAAAGTATTTTGGATCAACTTGTAAGTAGATCTAAAGAAGTACAATTAAGAAAAGTAGAGTAATTACTTTTTATATTATTTTATATCATTGATTTTAATTTTTATTATTTTAAAAAAAATAATATTTTAAAATGGCAACGCCAACATTAAAGAAGGAATATCTACACATGATTCCTGAGTATAATGGAGAGCCCACTATGCTCCATAGATTTATATCAGTATGTGATAAAATAGTCAGTAAGTTTTATGTAACTGAAAATCCAGAATACTTTCAGAACGAATACCTATTTTCTTCTACTAGCTAAGTTAAAACACCAAGCATTAGAAATGTTAGTAAATTCAAATTCTTATAATTGGTATGGCATTAAAAACGTATTGTTAACCAGCTATTCAGACAAAAGAGATTGCTTTACTTTAAATTTAGAAATGACCGAATTAAAACAAGAAAATAATGAATTACCCTTTAAATTTTACGAAAGAATTCAAAAATTATTAAATTTACAAATCTTATTTTTTATTAATAAAGAGCCTCAAAGACAATTGGCCAAAGATGTTCTAATAGAATATGTGCAGAAATTAGGGTTAAGAGTTCTCCTTAGGGGTTTACATCAACCCGTAGGATCGCTAATGCGCACGAAAAATCCAGATTCTCTTAGCGAAGCACTTAACATGCTTACGAATGATTTTCAATTTTAAAATAACAAATTATTCCAAAATAATAAACAGAACCTCACACGTAGGGCCCAACAATACCCGCCTACTCGCAAACCCATACCTATCAAACAAACCTTCCAAAATTATAGGCCCAACTACCAAAATAATCGTAACCAATTTACTAAACCTAACTCATACGTACAACAAAATCAACAACAGAGATAATCCAATAATTACACACCACTAAAAGTTCATCAAAAATTTGAACCAGAACCAATGAGCATTTCCACACGTCAAACAGGGAACACAATTAGACAAAATAGACTTTATCAGATGACAGGGAAACCAATAGAAGAAGAGAATTACGATCAAACTATGAACCTATTGACTGAACAGATGACTGACTCTTATCTGACCAAACAAACGGATTATGAACCGCAAGAGGACCCTGACAGCTACATTGACTTTGATAATTCAACGCAACAGGAAAACGCATGTGGATTCACTCAAGAGGACGACCATACCCAAAATAATTTTTTAGGACTAACAACAATAAAAAGACATTTTCCATAATGCATATCGGACGACGCAAACGAACTACCGTACATCCACGATTCCAAGACTAACCTAAAGATGCTGATTGACACTGGAAGCACGAGATCATTTATAAAAAAATCAATAGCTTTCCAATTTTTCAAAAACACCCTAAAACAAGAACCATTTAAAGTGAGTACAGCTCATGGAGTATCAAAAGAAAAACACAGTTGTACACTACCACTTTTGGGAAAAGAAACAACCAAATTCTATTTGTTTGATTTCCATAAAGATTTCGACTTACTCCTTGGATTAGATAACATAAAAGAATTATGCAGATTTATTTCATATTGAGGGAAACGATTTAACTTTTACCTACCAAATAAAACATCTTATTAGGACTACTGATGAAATTCCCGTATACTCTAGAAATTATAGATATCCAGAGATTTACAAGAAGGAAATTAATAAACAAACTGAGGACATGCTTAAACAAGGAATCATTAGACCTTCGAAATCTCCTTGGAACTCTCCTGTCTGGATTGTACCCAAAAAACAAGACGCTTCTAGCAAAAGAAAATTTCCATTGCTAATAGATTTTAGAGGATTAAACAAAAAAACAATTGACGATAAATTTCCCTTACCAAACATTACAGACATATTAGATAAATTAGGACGATCCCAGTGTTTTACAACTTTAGATCTAACCTCAGGATTTCACCAAGTAGAGATGGATAAAAATAGCATAGAAAAAACAGAGTTTTCAACCGAAACAGGACACCATAAATTTTTAAGAATGTCCTTTGGCCTAAAGAATAGCCCCTGTACATTTCAAAGAATTATGAACAATATTCTGAGAGGAATCCAAAATGAAACATGCCTAGTTTATTTAGATGACATTATAATTTATTCCACTAGGCTTCAGGAGCATAAACAAAGACTTAAAGAAGTTTTCGACAGATTACGCAAAGCCAACTTTAAAGTACAGCTAGATAAAACAGAATTTTGAGAAAAGAAGTAGCATATTTAGGACATGTTGTGACACCGAATGGAGTAAAACCCAATCCCGAAAAGATATTAGCAATAAAGGACTACCTAATACCAAAGACTACCAAACGAATTAAAGGATTTTTAGGACTATTAGGCTATTACCGAAAATTTATTATAAAATTCGCCAAAATAACTGAACCGTTTACTAACTGTTTAAAGAAAAATGCAAAAATAAATACAGAAGATCCCGACTTTATAGAATGCTTTGAAACATGTAAAAATATATTAACAAATGAGCCACTTCTATAATACCCAGATTTCGAAAAATAATTTATTTTAACGACAGACGCTAGCAACTATGCATTGGGAGCAATTTTAACCCAGGACAAAAATGGAAAAGGCCTTCCTATAGCGTATGTCAGCAGAACTTTAAACGACAGCGAAACTAATTACTCTGCGATTGAAAAAGAGCTATTAGCAATCGTATGGGAAAAAAAACATTTCAGGCCATATTTATTTGGGAGAAAATTTAAAATTTATACAGACCATAAACCTTTACAATGATTATTTTCAGTTAAGGAATCAAATTCCAAGCTTTTAAGATGGAGGTTAAAATTGGAGGGAAAAATATGATTATGAAATAGATACAAAAAAGGCAAACTAAACCAAAATGCAGATGCATTGTCCAGAATACAATTAAACGTCACCGATAAAAGGTCAAAGAACACCCAACACACTGTAGAACCAGATCTTGACTCGCAGCTGACTTGCTACAACGCTATTTCCCAGAACAAGCCGACAACGAATCTATGGTCGTACAACTCGACGCAACAAATAACGCCAACTTAGAGGACAATGACGAAAGTGATAGTGGTCAAACAGTTCACTCCAATTTTGAAGGAAACACCCAAATAAAAATACCAATTTCTGACGAGCCTGTAAACTTTGGAAAAACCAAATATTCTTATCTTTAGTAAAATATGAGCCAAAAAAAGCAAAAGTAATAAAACTAGAACTTCAAAAAGTCGTTTAATAGTCGAAATATCAGAGAATAACTTAAATGAAAACATAGTTAACTTTGTAAAATCCTATTTGATACCTAAAATAAAATATAATCTATATTTTGAAGACGACTTTTATGAGAAATTTGCATCATGCATAGTCAACAATTTCAAGCAAATTGAACTAAATTTAGTAAAGTGTAACAATAAACTGTTAGATCTAACTTCAGAAGAAGACGCTTTGGAGACAATAAGTAATTATCATGTTAGCAAAAATAATCACCGTGGGATACAGGAAACATACGAACAAATCAAGCGTAGATATTATTGGCCTAATTTAAAATCATTCATTCAAAATTTCATAAGCCAATGTGAAATATGCCAAAGAACTAAATACGACAGAATTCCCTTACAGCTAGAAATGAATCTGACAGCCACAGCTGCGAAACCGTTGCAAACAATTCACGTCGACACAATATTTCTGGAGAAAAATTGTTTTATCAGCATAGTTGACGCTTTCTCACGATACGGTCAAGCTTATCGCTTGGGAAGCTCTCAAGCTACCGAGATCGCGGACAAGTTATTAGATTACTTCACACATTTCTGCTTACCAACGGTTATTATCTCAGACAATGGAACGGAGTTTAATAACAGAGTTGTAAAAGAGATATTAGACCTGCATAAAATCAAAATTCATTTTATAAGCACACAAAACCCCCAGTCAAACGGATTATGTGAAAGATTTTATTCTACTTTAGTAAAACACATAAGGCTGTTAAATAAAAAAGTCGAATTCAAAAAGGACAGTATAATTAAAAAAGTTAAATATGCTATAATAGCTTGTAACAATAGCATAAATTCAGTCACGAAATTAACGCCGTGCGAAGTCTTATTTGGACACATAAACTCAAACACACTATTAGATATAGATTTAGAAAAACAGATTGTAAATGACTACGTTTTAAACCATAAGGAAAAAACAAAAATACTCTATAGAAACATTAGAAATAGTAATCAAAACATTAAAGAAAAAGTTTTAGAAAAAAGAAATATAAACAAAGAATCACTTCCAGGAATACCATCTGAAGTTTATGTAAAATCAGTTCAGAAACAAGGCAAGACAAAAAAAATATATAGCAAGGAAGAAATAACTTCAATAAATAAAGAAAGAAAAACTAGAAAAATAAAGCCTAGACATCATAACACAAAAGCAAAAATACATTTGTCAACAATTAAAAAGCCTAAGAAGATAAAAAATGTAATTAATGACCAAAATCCTTCTCGTTCATATTAACACAACCAAATTAAAATCCCTACCATACCTTTATCCACTAATTCTATGCAAGAAACTTGATTAAAACTTTAAACAACATTGTTTCTATTAATTTTATGAGTTACAAACCTTTGTAATTAATTAAATGATATGTAACTAATTATGGTAATAAATATTGTTAATTATTTAAAATATGTTAATCACAGTAAAAATTGAAATTGAAGAAAATTAAAAATTATACTCTTAAGAGATAACAAAAAAGAATTCTTAAAAAGGACTATGATCATTTAACAAATCTATAACAGGCAATTTGAATGCAAGTGATGTTAAAAATTATGAAAAATTATATAAAACTTTTATTGTAATCAATGAAAATTTTGTAGAAATAAAACAAGAAGTCAAGTATTGTCAATTATAATGAAAATGACTTTGTTCGAAAACACGATTAGAGTTAATTATAAATTAGATTCTGATAACAATTGTATATGTTATAAACATGTTGTATCTATCCTATGATAGAAAAGACTCATTATAAATTGTATTATACAATTCCAAATACTTTTTCTCAGTTGACTTATAATGAAAAACAAATTAGACTGTAAAATGTTCATCATCAAAAACAATAACGCCTACAAACTACTAGTATACTGAGTTGGAAATCACAGACAACCCATTTAACTGGATCCCAGAGATCAACCTTCGCCTGGCGACCTTCTACAGTGAAGAGGATTTCAACCGATGCAAAAAATTGCCCTTTACGGAGGCCTATTCAGCAGCTTTATACACCTTGCCATCATCAAAGTGATAAAGAGGACTTCAACCGATGCCGAATCTTCACCAACCTCAAAGTTTTTCTTTAGGGATGGAGGAGTTATGTGAACGATTTATGTGAACCTTTCATAATAAAATGCGTGCTAGGAAATTTCCTGCTTACACAGCTTTATTATTATATAGGTGGTGAGAACAGATCTTCGGCAGTGTGTAACTTGCCTCTGTACCGAACAGACGTCTTCCACTCCAATTGAGTTCATATCAATTGAATTGTTTTATTAAGTAATTTATGTAACAGTTTTCTAAATTAATTGTTTATTAAATTCAATAAAGGTTTATAAAAATAAAAATCATTTTAAAAAACCTTTCCAGCTTAATATAACACGTAACTTTTATATATATATATATATATATATTTATTTATTTATTAGTAGGATAATGTACTATAGTTGGAATAAATGTAGCTGGTAAGAAAAAAAGGAAATGTAAAAAAATAAATAGTATTCAAAAGTATAGAAATTTATAAACTAGAAGATTAAGCTGATAGACAGGTAAATTATCTACGTACTTGCTTAAAAAGATTATTTTTCGGCGAAAGCCGTACTTTAGCGACAAAGAAATTAAGACAACTGAAGACTAGAGAAGATAATGCGAGGAAAGGGAGGAACGATCAAGATGTCGGGAAAGAGGAGAGTTAAGTTTTGGCAGTTGAAGGGAAACTATGAAAGCTGGAGAGGTTAAAGTCCAGGGAACAGGAGGAGATCAATCAAGTGTGGGAGCAAGAGGGAGCAGCAGTCAGAGGGCTGAAGAAGGAACGCAACTGTGAGAGCCGGAGATGAGAGGATAAAGAGAACGTATTCTTGGATACAAAGTGGATCACAACGTCAACGCACAGGAACTCAGAGGAATGTCCAGGCTACTCAGTTCAAAATATAAGTATCAGGTAATTAATTAATTATTTAAACGTTTGTAAAATTAAGTTAAAAGCCAACAAGTAAATTCCGAAAAAGGCATATAAATAAATTTATTATTTTACAACCCATAACACAGTTACCTTACACCTAGAGATAAATAAATTTAATGTAAGCTCTGAGTAGGATAATATTAGTATAACACAACTGTTTAATTTTAAACAGTTCATTCTGTTTGTTTTATCGATGAAGCTTCCTGGAAATTTAATAAGTTTTATTATTTAAATGATAAATTAGTAGTAAATCTTTTTAGCAAATTGAAGTTCAATTTAATGAACCATTCAGAGAATTTGTGTTAGTTAAAACCAGAATCTTTATAACTATGTTTCAATAATTTTGTGATTTTTTTTTATTTTGTATGCTCTATTGTGAACATTTATTTGTTATTATTATTACTAATAATTAATTTTCATAATTTGTTGCTTTTTTATTTTGGTATTTTCAACTCTATATATCCTTTTTCTTTAATAATCATTGTTTTAATATTTAATCATACAAATTTAGTAATATTTGATTAAGGGTTTTAAATAACTAATTTTTCAAAAACAGTGGTCTACTATATCAATAATATTTTAACTTCTATTTTGCTTTTATTACTCAGAAATGTTGTATGCATTGTGAGAGACATTTGTAGTTGCCTTTTTGTAATGTGGGTAATGTGATAATTTGGCACTGCAATACTTGTTGTATATTTTACAATTGAATTCTCCTTTGTCTCCAATAATTGTAATATAAAAATACAATTACGCGTTTTACTTGACTTAAATCCATGTATAAATTTAAATTGTATATTTTATTTATAATGTCTAAATATTTTATTACAATAATACCATTATTATAAAAAACATAATTATACTTATGTAAATTGGAACCAATATCCATTTTATAATATTATTATATATAGGGCTACTTGGTTTTACTCGAAAACCATTCTCAATAAAAGTGAAAGTTCTTGAAAATGCCAATATTGTCAATTATCGAAATTTTAACAGTTATTTGTTTAATAAACATATTCCTGTAATATAAAACATTTTACTAATAAATATAACAGGAAGGGAGCTCTTTATACCAATTAATAAAGAAAATGATTTTAATTTTTGGTTAGAATTGTGTATTTTTGAAAGTTGTGACGAATTAGCGAGTTTACTACTATATAAATTATTTCTATGTTACCATTCTGTCATATTATATATATATAGTTTTTAGTTCTTTAATAATATATTGAATGCTATAGCTCGACTGATTTACTGTAGGCCTACTATTGATAAATTTCACATTCTAATATTTCGTCCTAAAAAAGTGATGAGAATAATAAAATGTCAATGTTATTACTCAAACTACAACTAAAGAAAAGCTAAACAAAGAAGTGATTTTTGTTTAATGTTCAATGTTTTTAAAGCGCAAGCACTAAGTAGAACAAAAAATTTCGTACTTTTAAAAAGTTATTCCAATGCCTTGAAACTATCTCAGACCCAACTCCGCTGTGATTTATAAATCACAAGACAAACTTTTCTGTCAAAGAAAGTGTTGCCGGAATAAACTTGATTCACAACTTACCTTAGCGACTGAAGTTTGCGCAAAACGCCGAAGAGAGCGGTTCCGTCAAGAGGAGAAGACGAAACTTTAGACTTTGCGGGAAATGAGATGGCGCACTTGAAACTTATTTACTCCCCACGAACTTGTACTCTGCATTACTCGGCGTGGAGGAACAGATTTCCTTTTTTTATAATATAAATCTTCAAGTAACAATTGTTTTAGTGAAATTTACAATTGCGCCTGTTTAAAAACTAATATTCTCGAAGCAGGTCATCTCTGTAGAAAATACTGTTAATGAAAAAATAGAGCTACGTAGAGCATACGTTCTACTGACAAAAACAGACATATATGGTAAAGATAAAGCTTTATGTTAAATAAGATTTTAATCAGATTTCTGCACATTCGTTCTTTGGGAAAGTTTTAAATGAAACGTTTTGGCCCATATAGGAGTTATTAAGTGTTTTTCATTGGATTTATAATTTATAAATGAAACAGAAATTAATTACCTAAAAATAAATAAAAGGTCAAGATGTTTTGACAATAATAATATTATGAGGTAGAGAGAATGTTTAAAAGAAAAAGAAAGTTCTAGGTTGGATCGAAGGAAAGATTTAAAAATAAATGTCAAGATCAGGAGGCCCATGGGCATGAGAAATAATTATACATCTAACTGCAATATACAAATGGACAATCTTATTCCAAGTTTTCATTCTGTCAGTGTTTAAGGTTTCAGACGGTGTTGTCTCATCTGTGCTTCTTAAATATAATCATTAACCATTTCTCGTTTCTATTAATTTTTCGTTTTAATTTCTGTTTAAAACTAAGCTTTTGTATTGTTTTCTATTTGTTTTTTGCTATTAGTATTCAATTTTCGCAAAACCTAAGCTTAGAAAACGGATTTATATTTAGCTTTAAGTCTGTATTAATATTTTTAATTGATCTTATTTCTATTTTTACACTTGAAATATCTTATACATTTTGATGCACTAAGGCCGAGATAAAATTTCAGTAAATATTTATTAAGAAAACCATTCCTAAAAACAATGTTGACGTTCACAATACTTATTAAACATTTTACTAGCAATACGTTTAAGCATTTGATTAAACAGGTAATGTTTAATATAAACGAAAAGGTCCAAAATGAATCAAGCCCAAACTAAAGAAATTTTGTTCGTTGTTTCGTGAACAGGTATTAATCCACTATCCATATTTTTAAAAGAGTAAATAATTGTTTGCACATTAAAAGTCTATTGAGATTGTATTGTTGAATTAAAGCCTCTCCCAATCTACCTATAAATTTTCTTGATTTTTGTAGTTAGTTTTTTATCTTAACTTGTGATTTCCAGCATAACTTCGTCCTACAGAAATATTTAATAATGTTTGAGTAGCGAGTACGTTGTCCTATAGATTTTTTAATTCATACAACCTGAAACATGCTGTTCTTCTAAGTTAGGCTTAGCGCCTATTTCTTTATTATATTTGTATCTTATAAAAGGCTATTTGTAATTTATGAGTTGAATATTTGACATTTTTACGAGATACCATGTCAGCGAAATCATCTGCATATTGTAGCTAATGTGCTGTTTTACGATTGAGGTATATAAAAAGCAGTTAGAGAATCCGGTCCAATATACGCTGAGCTAACACGGTTTTAACAGGCTGTCTCTTGTATTGATATATACTATTACGATTGGGTTATTTCTAGCCTTTTCACTAGTAAATCTACGACATTCATTAAATTACACTGATCAACAAAGAAAATGTTTCGCGGGTTCAATATTACCTGATATTAATGTAATTCTGTACGCTAAACACGAATATACAAGTATAAATAATTGTTTAACTAAATAAATAAAATCCACTAACCACAATACACAAATCTTTATATTATTACTTTATATACATTTCGTTTAAATGGTAATCATCTTCAAACTTACTTCTGAAGATGATTACCATGCAATCGAAATGTACATAAAGTAATTGTAATAAAGATTTTTGTATTGTGGTTAGTGAGTTTTATTTATTTAGTTAAAAAATTAGGCTACAGTGGTCAACAAATTTATTAAGAATAAATAATGTTGATTGGTTCTAGTATATGAGATACAGCCATAGTGACTGTTCAAGTCACTATTATTTTTAGTTGTTGGGAAATTTAGTGCTTGCAGGTTGGATGCATTGTGTAGAAGGATGTTATACAGATAATTATAAGTGAGATTCGTATCATCAGTCAGTACTAGTGGGTACTTATATTTTAATTTTTTTCAGTCTTGTTTTTGTGAAAACAGATTGCCGAGTAAATGTGTAAATTCAGTGGACCATTTTGGTTACATATATGGTGAAACGACATTTAGTGGCCAGACATGGGTTCTCAGTCCAGTGGTGGAAACTGCTTATCACCCTTATTTTGGTAAAAGGTAGGTAATCAGGGTAAGCAGTGGGTACCTCATGTTTGTTGCGATTCCTGTTTAGTGATTCTGAAAGAATGGTATATAAGAAGAAAACGAGATACGCCATTTCCAGTGTCTATGGTTGGTCTTCCATCGACCATTCGACCTGTTTCAACATTTTACCAGGTCCAGTATTCTCAACAATTGCAGTATTGAGTAAAGTAATTATGAGAGGGAACATGAAGGCTCTGAAGAAGAAAAGGCACTTCCTTTGTTAGAAAGAAGAAGCAGCCTAGTTGCTTGCACTAACATTAATGGGATGCATGAGCTTGCGTTATCACTTAGCTGGATGGAGGGAATTTATAGACTCTTCAAATTTGAGTTTAAAAGCAGTGCTGCTGCCTAATGATAACATTATTCCAGTTGGTCATGCCGTTCACATGAAGAATACCTATGATAATATGAAACCTCTCCTCGAATCCATTAAATATGCTGACCAAATATGTGGAAATCTTAATATTAGTGCTTTACACTTGGAATTGCAATTGGAGTACACCAAAGACTGCTGTTTTTTTAGGCATGTGGAATAGTCGGGATAGGAAGTCTCATTACAAAAAAGTGGCAAAAAATCTCAAGCCTGGTGAGAAAAATGTACAGAATGAGCCTTTGGTAGATCCTGAAATCGTACACATGAAACTTGCATTAATGAAGAACTTTGTAAAAGCAATGGATCAAGAAGATGAAGCTTTTTAGTACTTGAGAGGACAATTCCCGAGACTGAGTGATGCTAAGGTCAAAGAAGGAAATTTCGTTGGACCTCAAATTCGCAAACTTTTTAACGATCTTATCTTTGATCAAACTCTAGGGAAAGAGAAGGCAGTTTGGGATGCATTCAAAAAGTGGTGTAAGGAGAAAGTGGTGCATTTCTTGGTAACAGGAGAAACAGTAACCTCAGTCGATCAAAGAATCTTTGGAATGAATCAATGCTGACCAAATACTGCTAAGACTGTCTGCAAAGTTATTCCTTAGTTGGTGTACAAGCGGCAGGCCAAAAGAACATGCTCTCTAAAGTCCCCAAGTGATCCAGTGGAAGAAACTGTTATTTTATGAATGATTTAAGATTTAAGTAATAGTAAAGACAATATTTAACGTAATAGTGTTCAATAATGATGGCAGCTTTGGTCAGAAATTTGCTTTTATAAATTAGAAGCAGCTTATTAAATATAATGTTTAAGTATTATGTATCTTGAAAGCGGTATCTAATAAAAAGTCTCCATTGCGATGTACATTTTTCTTCATACATAAATAGTAATAAATGGCATAATTAAGTAAGGAAAGATTCCAAAAATGATTTTTGTTGGTCAGTGTCATTATGTTTTTATAAACCTAAACCAATTTATGAAATATATGAGAGAAGATGAAAAATCCCTTACCCTCCACTCTCTACAAACAAAAAATTATATCCGAGTTTAAAATAACTACCGAATAGTTTTGTAGACTAATATGGTAAATATTGCGTGCTTTTACTATACTTGTGTTTTTTTTACTATACATTCTCATTATCGTCCGTAGAGTAAGAACACCAACCTTATTTCCCAGGGAAAATCCGTTTAAGTTAGGTTAGGTTTTGTTTAGTTATTTTACTACTTAATTAAAATGTAAATACTTACATTTGAAAGTTAATTAGGCGTCTGCTTCCGCGGATCATATTATCTCTATTCTTACCTCACATGTGTAGATTTGTTTCATAGTAAAGTATAACATTAGAACCAAATAAATCCTAACTGGACACTCTCTTTCTCTCTCTCTCTCTCTCTCTCTCTCTCTCTCTATATATATATATATATATATATATATATATATATATATATATATATATATATATTATTATTATTATTATTATAGGAATACGTAATACTGAGCGTCCAAAAAAGTAGTCCCAGCTAAAATGTGATGAAAAATTAACAAGTCGACGCTTTCCGCGGAAAATAAAGACGATATTCGTGTTCTACAAACAAAAATGAGCATGTATAAAAAAAAACAACCAAAAATAGTCATTATAGCACGCAATTTTTACCATTATTAGTAGTAATTACATACTATTATTTATGAAATGTATTTCTGCGCAATTACTTATTTAATTTGAAATGTCCATTAAAATGCAACGTTATTTATATTATATGAAGTCTCAAATGAAACACCTTGAACAACACGTAATGTGTCTGGGTTTATTAAGGTATTGATGTTTCCACCTCTCATATTACATTTCCCAGCTACAGTCTGCAGCACAGACGGAACTGTTACAATAGGCAATAGAACTGGAACTGATTAATAATAAATTAGCTCTAAACTGTAGTGTTAAATGTGGGTTAATGAGAAACACTGATAGCATGGGTTATAGAGAGAAGACACTGTACCTTTGGTTAGTTATTAAATTATACTGCGTGGAATGCAGTTGCAATTTGATTTATTGGCAGCCGTCAGTTGTTTAATCAATGACAACGCCCTATCTGAATTAAAACACACTGTGCGCCCGCTCCTCTTATCTGGCCGTGATGCGACACTGATGTAGGTTTGGTTAATTTAGTTTCAGTATTTTGCTTAGACATTCGGCGCCACTTGTTTTATAAAAGCAATTACAAAGGTTGTTCTTACTCGCGAAGCGCTGGGTAATTATTGTTCGTATACCCATGACAATGAATTTCCGGGTAAATAAAAGAGATATTAATTAAAAGTCTTTATTTGTTATTGTAGTAACTAAAAACTACCTTTCTCTTTGGTTAGCAGTCTCTTTCTTTGAATATATTTTAGTGCTCTCTCTACTAATGCAAATATGTGGAAAAGCAATATTCAGCAGTAGTAAATAGTTAAATAATGGAGATGATGAAGTAAGTGTTATTAATAATAATGGCTATAATTACATTAAGTATATCAAGAAAAACTAGCTCTCTGTAACCTATATAGGTGGTTTTATATAACGAAAAAATAATGCTTACAGTTGATAAACATTTACAGTTTTAAAAGTAGAAATGATTTCTTAATCAAAACCAACTATACAAAAATTTAAAACATTAATAATTTTTAACAATAATTATTATTCATCATTTGTGATAAATTTCATAGAATAAGACCAACTACAGTTAATAAAATTTAAATTTATTTCGCCTGGTTTTAAAATTCTGCTCAAAGTTTCTAATAAAAAATTGAAATCTTCTTCAGGAGCTAAAAATATATTTATGCTATTGTATTTCATACATAAACTTACCTATATTAGGAGAAACCCAACAAAATGTACAAAAACGTTCAGAATAAATACAGGTAACCATTCAAAGGCATCCGTTTTGAATGTGTAAGGGTAGGGGCTATGTCAACAAAATCATGAGAAGTCCTATGGTTTCGTTCTTTAGGCTTCAGAGAAGACGACCGTTGCTTTCAATCTTAGTGTTATATGGCTTATTTAAACTTTTAATATTGTAGATTTCAAAATTTAATAACAAGGTAAAAGGTGTAAATAAAATTTAATAAATAGTATGGCCTTTACGCCTTCAATATTTAATTATGTTAAAGGAGTAAAATCGAGTAATGCCAAGGTATATTTTAAATCTAATTTAAAAAAAAAGTTATTTGACATAAGCCATTCAGTAAATATACGAAAGTAGCCAGTATTTATCTTGCCCTAACATTGCCTAATAATTTGTAGATGGAAATAGTTTTTGTTCAAGTAGTATTATCGACACATTTTTAAGTGTAATTTGTTTATATTTTTTCGATTATATCTTTTTTAAATATTTAAATGTGAACTTTAATAAAACCTATCTTTTTTGGAACAATTTAAATAGACAACGAATCTGCCGAAGTCAAATTGTTAGATACACCTAGTAATGTAAACAATTTCTCGGTAAGTCTTTTTAAAGTGTAAATATAATTTAATATAACTTTTTCATTTACACTCCTACGTACATTTCGATTGTAAAGCAATCATTTTCAGGAACGTCGTTACAAAAATAAACATTTCATGATACGTAATATTTTTGCTCTGAAGAGGATTGCTTTGCATTCAAAATGTACATAAGCGTTCAAATAGAAAATTTATTTGTGATTGAGGATTTATTTATTTAGATTATTTGAAGGCCTTTTAAAATTTTATTGTCTTTTATTGGTCGTAAGTCAAATTTATTCATCATACAACATTTATTATCAAATAATTCCAAGATTTAATTATTATATTGATATAAATGTTATGACTAAATTTTATGTACATATTGTAATAACTAATAAATAACTTGATCGATTAATCGTGATAAATTAATAAAACGTAATATAAATACGTATTAAAAAAGTATGCGAAAAATATTATACATTCAATTTGAAACTTATTTTAAAATATTACCTCTAAATGAAGATGACATGATTGTATGTTGGGTGAATCGTGAAAACCAGCTAATATGATTGGGTAATTAGCAGAAACTCTATAATATTACTCATGATGCGAACTCACACTGTTTGCTATATAGAAAATGTTCGAGCTACGGCCATTAAAGTTATCACTGTCAAAATTGAATAATCCAGCAATATAAATTTCTGTAAACATGCTTTAGGTAGATCCAAGTCAAAATTTTTACTTCATACTTCAGAGTTTCAACTTGAACTTTCGAAGATTTACTTAAAAAGAAATAATTATTATTTAAAACGTTACAATACTATACAAAATATCGCTTGCTTATACATTTGGTATCCTGTTACCCAGTATCTGCAAGGATGTCACTCTCGACCACAATGACTAAGATTATGGCTACGTTGTTTGTTTGATGTCTAATTTCTTTTAATAAACAGGTATATAATGAAAATTGACTCTAGTATTTACCTTTGTCAATTGCTAATTTACCTTTGTGAACTAAAGTTTTCAGTAGCTCTATGATATGTCTCAAAGTCAGAATTGTCTGACGTTATGACACTATAGTGTGCATATTAGGTAAAAATTAAAATAAGAGGTGTGCAAATAATGGTGACGTTAAACTGACTATAATGTAAGTTGCATCGGTAACTTGTTGCGGGAACCTCTTCCTGTACGCGCCAGATGTGTCGGTGCTTTAATCGCCACAATTTCAGACGAGTAGAGTCTAATAGTTTACAAACATAAAATAAAAGCTATTGGAGCTCACTATTATCAACAGAGGTATTCAGAATCATAACTGCACATTGTCCAGTGAATATGCTCGTGGTCGTTACCGGAGAAAGAGGTAACTCTAAACGATCGAACTTAAACAGTAATGAGGTGAAGAGCAATAATCGAATCTGTCCTTTGAAAGATAGTCCAGTTTGGTAAAATTAGCTCTCCTTGGAAACATTTAGCGAGGCGTTAATTTTCTATAAATAGCATATGTAAACAATTTGTAAGCTATTTGTGCCAACATTATATTACATAAACCGTCTCTTATTCAGCTCTAGAGCAATCACTGATTATCGGGCTTTCCCTAATAACCGCAATTCTGGACATAGAGTTCAATAATAGTGTCTGCAGAGAGATAGGAGATTCTATGGCCAGCACTGACCTCTTCTGTATGGCTTTCGATAGCTTAAATCGGACCGAATGCTATGATTCTTTTACGTGGAATATATACGTGGAATATTTTTACATCCAAGAAAATCATACGTGAAAAAGTATTTTCCTTGTATAACGTTAATTACGACGTATCCAGTGGATGAAGGGTCAAGGAGTTAGGAACAGCTGGAAATTAAAATTAAAACAAAACAATGTTATTGACTGTGGAAAAATCTTTCTGTACCGGCCTGAGTATTTATGTGGTAGAAATTTAAAATCCTGTTTTCTTAAATCTTGTTTAAGCACATTTTATCAAAAGGAGCTCTCAACACGTCACTCCTAAATTACTGTAGACATTCCTTGCAACCTCTTTCGAAAAATATTCCTAGCTAAATCTCTGGTTATCGTGTTTACGTTTCGGCTGATGGCGGCTTTGTTAAACCGGGGATGATCAGCTAATAAAATTAGTAATTGTGCAACTGCTTTCTAACTTTAACGATGACGTTTTACTTATGGGTGGGAGGAAACTATGAATGCCTTGTTAATTATTATTTTTATATTTACTTATTTTTCGACGTGGAAAGAAAAGCAAGCTGAATTTAAACCAAAATAATAACTATAACAAAACAAAAACCATCGATTATAATAACAACATTGAAGTTTTTAAAACGTAGTAAATTTAAAAAACAGTAAGTTTAAATATACATAATTCAAAATAAAACTACAACAACTTAAAGCAACTGTGGCGTAAATGTTTATATTAATTAAAACAACATCTCACCACAAATTCAACAAATTTTATTTTAACCTTTTAAGGTTAAAATTTGTTGAATTTGTGGTGAGAGGCTGTTTTAATTAATACAAAATAAAACTAATTAAAGAAAGTTATAAATCAATCTGGGGCTAGTAGGGATTGCTTAATCTAGGCTCCTTTCGAAATATTTTTTTTTTCTTAAAGGCAACGTTAAGTGAAAGCTAGATAAAATATTATATTATAAATTATCAGAAATTATCTTATTTTATAAGATACAGTCCATGGAAACTTTATGAAATCGCGATTCCCATACTTCAAAAATCGTTATTTTAAGACAACAAATCTAATTGCGTTTATTAAACACAATGTTTAATATGATTTGCTTCATATTTAAAAACTTGATTTTGATGCTGCACCGTTTCCGGTCGACATTGCTGCGTTCATAAAGAAAATGAACGCTCTTTGACATGAAAGCCAATCTGTTTTCACTTAATAACCTGCAGGCAAATTTTAATATCAGAGTATAAAAGTGTGTTTAAGCAAGAACCGTGAAATTGCTATCTTTAGTGTCAACACTTGACGCCGTCAAAAAGCCACTTTAATTGGTTTTGAGTTTAGATTGGATAAACAATAACAGACCCATTTTTAGAATCTGCTTTAAATATACTAATTTAAATCGATCAGTAAATATACCTCTTGCAGCATATGAAAAATTAATGAATAATATTAGGTATAATTAGTAAGATAAAACATAATAATAATATACAGTATATATAATTTATTATACATAATATATATAATAAAACATAGCTAGGGGCTAACGTGTGTAGCATTATCACTTATTTGAATACTATTTTATATAAGGGTCATAAATAGTTTTTTACCAGTTACACTCCCTAGTGGGAAGACGTTTCACAAAAGGTAGTTGGATTAAGTAAAAGAAGTATTTAAGGGTAAAAGGTAATGATGAGTAAACAAAAGAAATCTGTTGACCAATTGGTAATGGAAATTAGGGGAAATTATGAAATCAAGTTGGAAGGATGCTTCATTGAAGTAGCTTGATATTCAAAATAATATTGTTTGTAAAATTCATTATTAAGGAGAGGTATCGTTAACAAAAAATAGGTCTTCTCAGTGACGATGAGGTTGGAAAAACAAAATATTCTTTGTAGCTGGAGCAAGGACGCACACTTTTTTAAGGCGGTATTAACACCGATTTCTAAAAACGGTTATTCAGGTTTAAAAACAGTAGTTCAAGATAAACATGGAATAAAATAATGAGCAATATTATTCTAAAAAAATTGAATTTATTGCTAGTACACGTAGGCATAGGTACGGTGAGTTAGTGAAAGCGTGTATGCGCTGTTTTCATAAATATACCAATCTTATGGCAAGGCGTTATTTTTTAATAGAGTGTAAGAGGAATAAACCCTGAAGGCGATAGCGTATCCTTTATTGAAACGTTACCTGTGTAAATAATTAGTTATACCTGACTCGCAAGTCGACCACATTGATTTAAACAATAATCTCTGGAAGTGTAAACATGATTTATAATATTAATGTAATTTAAGATATTTAAATATATGATTATACAAATTTGATGCTAAAGCTCCAATGGCTTCGTTCAAGCGTTACAATCCTGTTATTCTTATAAAGTATAGATTTGTTTCCAAATAACTTTGTTAGCGGAATCTAAGCAATCAGGTAAAATTTAAGTAGCACACTAGGGGAGACGAACCTTTCATCACTTCCAAAAGTTTGTACAGTATTTGGTAAATCAGATCGTAATATTTTTGTGATGTCAAAATCACATGAACTCATTATCTCTAGATCCATCCTATGTGAATTAAGGAAGGGTATATAGAGCGAACGACGGTGGTTGCGTGAGGTAGAGCACTTGACTACGCAACTAAAATGCGTTTCTGGGTTCGGAACCCAGTAGCGATAAAGAATATCTGTCCGTTTCTAGCTCGCACGTCTACTCGGCGTGTGAATATCAGTACCTATGGGCAAACGTAGGGTAATAATGGGCGATTGAAGTGTATTGAGGCTACATCAACTTCCTTGAATACCACGTTCCTCAAGAATGGGTGCTCTAAGGTGCTCTACCACGTGTTATAAAAAGGCGTAATTATTTTACAGAGCAAGCAAGATGTAAGAGATTAGTTATGGTTATTGTTTTCTAAAGGTACCTACATCCCTGTAGTAGACCTACTCGGTAGGTTATAAGATTAATATGTAGTAGGTGAGACCGCGCTCAAGGAGAGTATTTTGAAGTGCCAGTGACCATGATCTCATTTTATAATATGAATGAGGATGGTCATGGATTAATTACTTAGTATTATTTCTTCGACATTAGCTTGGAATTTTGAGTGTTTACTCTAGTCCTACTGGTGATTAAGCACGTTTAGGGGCTAAACCCAACCTTTGATAGGTAGTAAGATCTCTTAAAATCTTTAATCAGCTAAAAATACTTCCAATTTCCTATATATTTAACAAATTTCATATCAGTATCAAACAATTATAAGAAATTTCAAATAAGTTGAAAATGGTTTCTATATATAAAGAAATGACAGTAAATTAGGAGGTATAAATAGATAGCAATGAAAATATTTGTTTAATATTTAAATGTTTGTATCATAGTTTGCAGCGCATACTTGAGAAATGAAAATATGCATAACACCTAATTATTCATAGCTATGGACACTCAATCCACCAACCTGACTTAACTACGGCCAGCTCATTATCATCTTCCAATTCTATGATGCTATACCACACCTTGTCCGTAGGAAAGTAATTACCTAATTTTCGGGTTTGCCACCGACAAATTAGATCTCTCTGAAGAAATAACTTCTGAATTTATATTTAAACCAATTAGTCACTATTAAGCCCTTTAGGATTTATCGGGGTCACGGGTTCTTTAAGAGACACTTTTACTAAGGACTATGTTAGGGTTAGACGAGAGTAAACTTTAGTTATGAAAAAGAAAATAACTACTATTTGGAAAATAGCATTTTCTATTTAAAAAAGTTATTATTATTTCTAAGTCTATGGTAAAGTATATGTTTTGAAGTTATGTACAAAAATTAGGGAATTGAGTTTGAATAACATTGTTACTAGTTTTAATCAAATATGTCTCATGTACTTTAATTTTATTTCATTAGTTTTACTCAAATTCATTACCCTAGTTTTTCTTCATTTATTATAATATTTATTTGTTTCCCTAACTCATACCATAACTGCTAATCAACTAAAATTTGTTGAGTGTGAAGTTAAGTATTACCTACTTAAGGTAAAGAGACTAACATTATTTACTTTTACATACTGCCCGCTTTTTCAGGTTATTACATATTTTGCGACGCCGACGGTCATTTGGCAGTTGCAGTGTACATCCATGAATAAGACTAATAAGATTTAATGAACTTTTATGAAACTCTCTTCCAGTCAATATTTCTGTTATTTATAGTTTGCGAAAATAGAAATTTTGAGTTGCTTTTAAGATTTTGATAGTTTTTGCTAGCCTTCGACATGATTTCTGTATAAATAAACTCTAAATTGTACTTAAATGTAATGTTCATTTAGTCCTTATTCAATTTAGAACGATAATAAATTAGTTATCTAATTTCCCTTATATTCTCAACTTGTGCCTAAATTTAAGCCTTATAAGCCTTAAAATGAAAATTAACTTTCCACAATTTGGTCTTTTGGGGTACAAATTAACTCCCTATCCCTCCCAAAATGTTAATACCAACTTCCTGCAGAAGGAATTTCTGGCAACGTTACTGGTTGATCAATATTTTCATATCCGTCAAAACATTATTTTCTTTTACCTTAAAATGTGCAGTCACGTGTACAAGACCTACACCTAATGGCTATTATTCTGAAATGCTGAACGCACCTGTATTTGGTATTAAAGCTTTTTTATGCTTATTCCTAAGGTTAACTTATTTTACTTCTACTATTTGAAAACTCTTTCCTACAGATGCTTTGTTATAAAAAAAAATTATGTAGCAAGAAAGTTTTAAATCTATGGTTGTCTTGTGTAAAATAGTAATTAGCTTGCGGTCGAGTAAAGTAAACATTTTTGCTTTACTTCGGCGGTTTTTAATCTACACGCTAATGCATATCATTTAGAAGTTTGACACAGACAGCAATATACATTGTTTACATTAGAAGAGTTTTTATTTATAAATAAATTAGAGTGCTGTAATGTCTGTATATAACACCTTTAACCTTTAAAAATACATCCAACACAATGACCTAATATGTACCTTTGGAAATGTAAATATTTTTAGTATAGTGTGTGAAATAATGTGTATTTTGGATTTTTTAGTGTGGAGGAAAATCTTGGTGTATTACAATCTTGGTGTAGCAGTATATATACATAACATTACTAGTAGCTCACGCGAAGATGGAATCAACAAATGTTGATAAAAATAACAGCTCTATTAAGCCTCTCCGGCCCCGATTTCCAATTTCTTCTGCTATACGTTAATGTCCCTTCTAGGTTTCTTACAGTCATTGCTTCGCCGAGGCCATCACGCCAAACTCTTCATAGGCGTTCTATGTTTTTTTTTTTCAGACGGAATTCACTCTAATACCTTCCAAAGCAACCTGTTCTCTGTAAACTCTTTAAATGTCCAATCAATGTCAATTGCCTTCTTTCTATCCCCTCCCTTAACAATTTCCAATTCGTTACGTATTTGTTGATTTTTGACTCTTTCAAAATTTGATTTACAACAGCCTCGTGGTAAATTATTTTATTTCCATCATCATTAGTTTGTTATTATTATTTTTTTGGTAACATTTCATACCTTTGAACCACAGAGTGTAACGCTGCGATTAATACTTTTATTAATGCGTTTTTTTCTTTCTTGATTATCTTTTCCCAGAGAAGAGAGTTTAAGGTTCTTGTCACTACTCTGCTTTTGTTTAGAATTTCCCAGATTCCAACCTCAGATCCCATTTCTTATTAATGATCGCCCCTAGATATTTCCACCTTTGTAACCCTTGATTTTGCTGATTTCTAAGCTAAGGTTTGCTAATCTCGTCTTTGCTTACTAGTAGACACTCATATTTTGGAAATTTCATTGTAAACCCTGCTGTCTTATACTCCTGTTTTCTTATCATATAACTAAGATAGTTTTTGTCCCCCGTTATCACGATCTGATCATCATGATATAGATAAATATATACATGCTATATATTATATACTGTACTATATACATACATATAAGTGTACTGGAAAGTTATACAAAATGGGGACGCTATTGTACTTTCGATTATATACAAAAATATATTGGTTATAGAGTATGTTAAAGTAGCTCAAATCCTTGAAAAGTATGTTTTTCACAACTTACATTCTCCATTTAAAATATAATTTATACTAGCATGGTTATTTTGAAAAAATCTAAACCCAGACCAAAGTGACCGATTTGTACAACCATTCTCATAAATGGGGTACACATTCGAAAAAATGCATATTATTATAAACCTTATTTATTTTACTTATATTTATATGAATAATAATTATAATAGTTAAACGCACTATTTTGTCACTTGCTTATAACCTAACATTAAAACTGATGATATTTTAAATATAACTTGATTAAGCCCCTTTGACAGCACAACTACAAAAGTCACACATATAAGTTAAAAAGTTATTACTTTAATTTTGGGAATTTTCGTTAGACGCATTTGACACTTATTAAGCACTGAATTCAATTAAATTCTTTAAACAAAATTTGTATTCAGTAAACTCTTGGACATCTAACAATGTGTTTATATTTAAAAAATTTTTTTTAAACTTTAACTACATTAAATACGTTCTAATAAAACCTCTATTGGCGATTGTACAGTATTCAATGACGAAATCATTGCTGTCGGTCAATGATAGAAATTCCACTTATTTGTTTCTTCCACTTACATTTGTCTAAAGTTTGTATTAATGAACAGATTGTTCGTAATTAATTTCCTACAATATAGTAAGCAAGTGCCTGATATTGCAAAGCTATTGAAGATTTTATTATCTAAATCTATTCACATGTAAAATTCTTATAATACAAAATGACCCTATAGTTGGGATACCCAACTATAATCCCTTAGTTGGGATACCCTATACCTGTCAACACTCCACATTTTCAAAATTTTTATTACATTTATGTAGTATATTTAATTTTTAAAAGTTGCTATTACCAGCGAATTAATACGAATATAGTAACCATTTATATTTAAGCCATCTAGTAATATAGGGCCAGTTTTAACCTGGAATGATTACGCTAACTTGAAAACCTATTTCAATTAAGCCGTATTCTAAATCTAAGTATAAAGCTTTAAAGAAATCTTAATAAGGTAATCAAATTTAGAAGTATATAACGTTACTGAATGAAAAATCTTAAGGTACATCTTTTTAAAAAGATTCGTCATTTTTCGTTACTGTTAACACAATTTCATTTTCCATTTACCAGATCTGTTCCTCGCTAAATATTTCCTCATTTTTTTTGAATTTCGTTTGTATATTCACTTCTTCCTAATTCAATTTTTTAGCGAGCCATTTAAGGTACTTAGTATAATACTGTTCTTTTTATTGTTTAGTGTATTCTTCTCTGAAGTATATTGATAAAATGTTCTCTTTTCATCCTACACTTTTCATGTCAAGGTCATTTCCGATAAGGTCATGCCACTGATTTTCCTATTTAAATCGATCTATTTAATCTTTTTGATTACTGACCTTCGTTTCACATGCCTCATTCTCCTTATAGGGTCCTAGGTATTGTATTAGGCTCAATTATTTGCACCCACGTAGTGACTATTATTAATGATGTATTATCAGAAACCCTTAGATGTATAGCTTATTCTTGTTCCTTTACTAAATTTCCAAGCAGACATTGAATGGAATGGTGTTTATCGTTACACATTCGCTATATGTTCTACTTGACCAAATTTTCGTTCGATTTTATATTTTAAAATTCTTCGTAATTTTATTTGTATGACTTATTAGTCAATCTTAAATAACTGTATGAAACCTATTCTTCAGGTAAATAGATGTTGACTACCTTTGTCACAAAACATTTTTAGAAATAAAAATTCCTTTTATACTAGGCCGATTTTACATTAACTAAACAACAAATTATTATTCAAAATGCTGAACTGTAACCAAAAATTATTTAGCATGTTACAATATGTTAAGTATTGAGCATCTTGCAATTTGATTGGTTTAATTTCGTCATTTCTAACACAGCAATTAATACTTTTAAAGTTAAGCCTAGGTAGCGTGCGTCGTCGACAGAGGTCAGCTTTACCAATAAATCATTTGATTATTCATTGTTTAACTTGCGTGACCTGTAGAGGTAAATATAACGAGCGGGTATGTTTGTGTTATAACTTATTCAATTGTATGCCTATTTAAAAGTGAAAATAAATTTGTGTATATTTCTGTGTGTGTTTCTTATAGACTGTTGAAAAACTTAGGACAATCACAAACCTGTTTGTACTCATATAGTCAGCCGAAACATGCTACTTTGTTTTAAAATAGCTTTTTTTAAATAGAGTATAAAAGGCTTAAATAAACGTTATTAAAAAATAGAACTACTTAAATAGAAATTTGAATAAAACGTTCACAAATTACAGAACTGGAAAGTTGTAAATACATATCCTATGTATGGTCTAAATATGCGTCCTATAAAAACACGGGCATATATTTTGGGCTTGTTCCTCAGGCAAAACATAGGTCTAGAACATATAAATATAGGTCTATAAATGCTTCGTGTACGAGTTACAGCTGGCGAAATATTTCGCTTGGATTTCAGTTTCCCAATTAAAATGAAGGCATACTACAATTTTTAGAGTAGTATTTGAGGTGTAAAATTTATTCAATTTTATGTAAAATGTAGAAAATTGAAAGAAATATGTACCAGACTTGTAGCTACGGTAAATTTAAAATTTTTTACATATCTAACGAAATACGCAAACATTGGTACTTAAAACATGCTATGTTTAGGATTGCAGGACATTAACATTGTTAAATGATTAAGAAACATTTTTAGTTGGCAAACAATCATTTAGAGAATGTAAAATAAATCAATAATAAGCAGACCAAAACCATAAAAACTTAATTTTTTTAATTATTAAATTTAAATTATTTTTTAAATTAAACGCACATTGTTTAATAATAACCAATGAAACAAGCAGTTCTTGTGCTTGGGACATCGGAATATACTGAATATCTTGACGTTCTTTAGAGACATGAAGATTTTGTTGGCGTTCAACAGTAGAAGTGAAGTCAGTTCAGCACAGCCACCCCTAAACTCGGCCGCTACGTAACCTAGGACTATAGGGGTAGTTTTGGATGATGCTCAAGGTCATCCCGGCCTTGACCCTAGACCAAGGGGTGGTTTCGACCACGTTCAGGGGGGTAGGGGGTAGTTTTTCGAAAAAAAAAAAAAATCGGCCGCTACGTAACCTAGGACTATAGGGGTAGTTTCGGATGATGTGGGCGGACGTCGCGACCCTGATCCAAGCCTTAGGGGTGGTATTGAACACGTCCAGAGGGGTGGGGGGTAGTTTTTCGAAAAAAAAATAAATTCCAGCCAACTAACCTAAGCTAGCCAAAATGGATCAAACCTAACCTAACCTACGTGTTGGGGGTGACCTTACCTACGTTCAGGACCATACGCGGGGGATGCTCCGGGGGTGGAGTGGGGGTGGGGGGTAGTTTTCGAAAAAATTTTGGAAAAATGTCTCTTGACCGATAGGGTGAGTTTAGAGTCTATTACGGGCTGCTGAGGGGTAGTTTCACCTAGTGGTAGTTTTTAAATAAAATATGAAATTGCCAAAAATCGATCCGTCGGATCAACAGACAGTACGGGATACGTGTAGAGGCCCTTTTGGACCATTGCGGGGGTGGTTCACCTGGGGGGTAGTTTTTAAATAAAATACGAAAATGCCGAAATTCGATCGGACGGATCAAATGACCGTACGGGATATG
Organism: Prosapia bicincta; assembly: GCA_036971475.1. Lineage (NCBI taxonomy): Eukaryota > Metazoa > Arthropoda > Insecta > Hemiptera > Cercopidae > Prosapia > Prosapia bicincta. The sequence goes on from JBAIZL010000005.1 coordinate 50,011,763, forward strand.
TCTAGAGTCCAATAAGGAACGCTGCGGGGGTGGTTTCACCTGTGGGTTGTCTTCAGAATGCCAAACATAATAGGCGGAATAGCTCCGGTGGAGGGGGTAACTTTTGGAAAGACTTAATGGTTATCTGAAGTAAGGCCTCTTAGGTAGTGTAACCCAGGAATAGCTTGGGTGGTGGGGGTAACTTTGGAAAGATTTTATGGTTATCTGATGACGTATCAGCGCTCGAGCAACTCTATGCAAGTAGTAGGCTCACCCTAACTATAGTGGTCTACCCTTAAATGATATGGGTGATGAGGGGCCCAGGGGTAAACGATTGCCAAACTCAAAATTTGTCTATGCTACTAAATTAATAAACAATGCAGTCAGCCTTTAAGTAAAGCTACATAAGAGCAGGGCTAGGACGGTTGCTATATCAACTACCAAGAGAAATACCTCCACCAAGTCTTAGGTAAAGCTATCTGTGGAGCAAGGCCTCAGGAAAAGCCATCCCTTAGGCCGACCCTTAGGTAAAGCCATCCAGGTGTCGGACCTTCGGTAAAGTCACACCAGGAGTCGTGCTAGAGGTAAAGCCCCCAGGAGCTAGGCCTAGCCAACCCGAAGCCAGCCGGGTGTCAGACCTCCGTTAAAGTAACCGAGGAGTCGGGCCTGAGGTAGAGCCGGCCAGGCCCTAGGTAAAGCTACCATTGAGGCAGACCATCGGTAAAGCTACCATGGAGTCGGGGCCTAGGTAAAGCTACCATGGAGTTAGACCATAGGTAAAGCAAACACGGAGCAAGGACTCAGGTAAAAGCCATCTCGAAGCCAGCCGATAGGTAAAGTAACCCCGGATTCAGGCATCAAGTGGTTATCAAATAATATATGAAATTACCAAAAAATGATCGGTTAGATCAAACGACCAACGACCTACATAGAGGTCAAATAGTCAACAAGTTGAATCGACCAATCACAACGCAGGGGCCCGGTAGGCCTACGTAAACGGTCAATGTAAGACGAGAAGGCCTATATAACGTGTTAAACCAATATATATGACAGCCCACATAATGTGTTAAACAAATATGCAAGCCTACATACACACTATGCTAGGCCGACATACTATGTCGGTAAATCACCGGCCAAAGCCTATATGAACTGAGATAGTTTCACCTCATATATCAGGTAGAACCACTGGCAGGCCACCGTATAATATGGGGAGTACTATAAGGTATAGCTAAACCAATATATACGATAGCCCACATAATGTGTTAAACAAATACGCAAGCTTGCATACATACTATGCTAGGCCTACATACATGAATCCCTAAATGCGCCTACTATGTCGGTAAATCACTGGCCACAGCCTATATGAACAGAGATAGTTTCACCTCATATATCAGGTAGAACCTGGTAATCGTATAATATGGGAAGTACTATAAGGTACATCTACCAATGCATAACCTATCAAGCCCATGACGGTCAACAAATATTACAATATAATTAAAAAAAGTTACGCAACCTATATATACATACAGTGCTAAGCCAACATTCAGGCATATATACTTTGTTAAACCAGCATGCAATATACTCTAAATAGCCATAACGGTGTTAAACCAATATGCAGGTTAACCCATATACATCCTGTATTAGGCCAATATTCCCGTTACCCACAAATGCCTATATAATATGTTAAGCCTGGATGAATGATATCTTATATAGTGTGTTAAACAAAAACGCTTGTAAACCCACATAAATAATATGCTAAGCCTACATACTGTGCTAAACAGATACGCGTGTAAACTCACATAAATACTATGCTAACCAACATGGATGCTATCCTACATAGGCTTATATACTATTTTAGGCCTGGATACGTGATTGCCCCATATAGTGTGTTAAATAAATATGCGTGTAAACCAAATAAATACTCTGGTAAGCCAACATGCATGCTATCATAGATAGGCGTATATACTATGTTAGGCCTACATATCGCGTTAAACAAACATGTGTAAGCCACCATACATACTATGCTAAGCCGACTTACATGAATCCCTAAATGTGCCCGCTATGTCGGTAAACCACTGGCCAAAGCCTATATGATCTGAGCTATTTTCACCTTGTCTATCAGGTAGAACCAGGCAATCGAATAATATGGGAAGTACTATAGGGTACATCTACCAATGCATAACCTATCACGCCCATGACGGTCAACAAATACTACAATATAATTTAAAAAAGTTACGCAACCTATATACATACAGTGCTAAGCCAACATTCAGGCATATATACTATGTTATACCAGCATGCAATATAATCTACATAGCCATATATACGCTGTTAAACCAATATGCAGGTTAACCTATATACATCCCGTTACCCGCATAGGCCTATATAATATGTTAAGCCTGTATAAGTGATTGCCCTTATAGTGTGTTCAATAAATATGCGTGTAAACCAAATAAATACTCTGGTAAGCCAACATGTATGCTATCATAGATAGGCGTATATACTATGTTAGGCCTACATATCGCGTTAAACAAACATGTGTAAGCCACCATACATATTATGCTAAGCCGACAAGGGCCTACAAATTGTAACACATTATATCCACTGCATAGGTTAGCTAAACGGCTATCACACACTATCCTACAGGTACCACATAATACCTGATCAATAACACATAGTATCCAATGCATAACCTGACGAAGGGTTAACATATAGTATCCAGAGGCCCCGCTAACGATTAACACGTTGTATCCATAAGGCCTACTATGTCGGTAAACCACAGGCCCAAGCTTATATGATCAGAGTCCGACACACATTTTCACCCGTCTATCAGGTAGAACCTCAGGCAGGCGGCTGTATAATACGGGAAGTACTATATCGTATAGCTAACAATGCATAACCTATCACGCCCATGACGGTCAGCAAATACTACAATATAATTAAAAAAAGTCGCGCAACCTATATACATACAGTGCTAACCAATATAGGCATATATATACTATGTTAAACCAGCATGCAATATACTCTAAATAGCCATATATACGCCGTTAAACAAATATGCGTGTAAACCTACATAAATACTATGGTAAGCCAACATGCATGCTATCATACTATGTTAAGCCCAAATACATAATAGAATACATAATGTGTTAAACATATATGTGTGTAAGCCAGCATAGATATTATGCTAAGAAGACATGGACCTACAAAGTATAACACATTATATTCGGTGCATAGTTTAGCTAATGGATATCACACGCTAACCTACAAGCTGCCCACAAATTACCACATAATACCTGATACATAGCCCGGATAATCATTAACGCATAGCGGCCGATGCAAGTCTTGACTAGGGCTAACACAACATATTCAAACCATAGCCTGACTACGGCTAACACATAGTATCCGATGAGAAGTATGAATACAAAGTAACACATAATATCCGTTGCATAGCTCGGCTAAAGTTCGTCATATAGCACCCGAAGTATAGCCTGACAAACACATAGCATTTCATGAGCGGCGTGATATAAGGTAACACATAGTATCCGATACACAACCTAGGATCAAATATGACGTCATTCAGGTGGAGAACAAGATGGTGGCAATGTTGATACCGTGATGGCCTGTGTAGGCTAGATCAAATAACCAACGTTTCAACTAAACTACTGTCATACGCGTAGTTTAACCAACCAACATACGTGAAGTTCAAACGAACAGCATTGACACCAAGTCCAAATAGGCTATGGCGGCTATGCCCAGATCAACGTATCAGCTAATCAAAATGAAAAACTTACGCTAATCAACCAACATCTACACCGAGGTCAAATGGGTTATGGTTAGCGAAGGCACTGGCAAAAGCTTTAAGCCTTAGACATAATTATAGCTATCAACGCATACCAAAATAGCTATGCAGAAACCGTCAAGGCCATTACACATATTGTCCAGGTATGTTCTCCATCAAACCGAGACTTTAGACACCATCTCTGTAAAACAGCTAACAAATTATACTCTACCACAATAGGTATGTCAAAACTGTTACCGGCTCATAATCTAAGACAGTGGTTACGTAACTTCTACAACCACAGGTCAGTGATGCCCGTGATGGAGATACGACCAACCTTTGAAAGTTAGGGGTGGTTTTGGATGATGCAGGCGGTCGATGTGACCTTGATCGTAGCCTTGGGGGAGGGTTCAACCACGTCTAGAGGGGTAGTTTCTAGAAAAATTTATTTTCAACCCACTAACCTAAGCTAGCCAGAGTGCCTCTAACCTAACCTACTGTTGGGTGTTCAACCACGTCTAGAGGGGTAGTTTTTAGAAAAAATTATTTTCAACCCACTAACCTAAGCTAGCCAGAGTGCTTCTAACCTAACCTACTGTTAGGTGTGCGATAAAGATGAGGATCATCACGCCATCTGCCATGTACAGAGATATTGTGTTGGTTTAGTTAGTGACCCTCAATTAGTCTGTGTGATAGGCTATTCAATCGTAGCGCTGTTTACTTAGCTAGTGTGACGAGTTATGTGTTGGTAGCTGTAATAAGTAATGTATTGGTAGCCGTCCACACCTTGCTGTTGTCGTAGTTCATGAAGTGGTAGGTTTTCCTTACGGAGCTATTGTCTTAGCACTGATATAGGTCTTACGTAACTATTATCTTGGTCACGGATCGATAACTGTTTTTACGTAGCTATTGTGGTGTTGGTAGCTGTCTTTACGTGGCTAGTGTAATGGTTCATTATTTAATAGCAATCATTACTGAGTTAGGTTATGCATCTTTAGCTGTCTTTACATAGCTATTATGATAAGTTATGTATTGGTTGTTATCTTTTCGTAGCTATTTTAATGGGGTAGGCATTGTTAGCTGCCTTTACGCATTTATTGTCTTTACATAGCTAATATGATAGGGTATGTATTGGATGTTATCTTTTCGTAGCTATTTTAATGGGGTAGGCCTTGTTGGCTGCCTTTACGCAGTTATTGTGTGACAGGTTATGCATAGCTGTTTTTACATAAGTCTTGTGATAGGTTATACAATATTAACCGTCTGTACGTGGCTATTATGGTAGGGTGAGCAGCGGTGGCTCTAACGTAACTATTGTGATATAGTATGGATTGGTAGCTGTCTTTACGAAGATATCTCTTAAGGTCTTAAATTGATAAAGGGCGTTACGTAACCACTGTCTTAGATTATGAGCCGGTAACAGTTTTGACATACCTATTGTGGTAGAGTATAATTTGTTAGCTGTTTTACAGAGATGGTGTCTAAAGTCTCGGTTTGATGGAGAACATACCTGGACAATATGTGTAATGGCCTTGACGGTTTCTGCATAGCTATTTTGGTATGCGTTGATAGCTATAATTATGTCTAAGGCTTAAAGCTTTTGCCAGTGCCTTCGCTAACCATAACCCATTTGACCTCGGTGTAGATGTTGGTTGATTAGCGTAAGTTTTTCATTTTGATTAGCTGATACGTTGATCTGGGCATAGCCGCCATAGCCTATTTGGACTTGGTGTCAATGCTGTTCGTTTGAACTTCACGTATGTTGGTTGGTTAAACTACGCGTATGACAGTAGTTTAGTTGAAACGTTGGTTATTTGATCTAGCCTACACAGGCCATCACGGTATCAACATTGCCACCATCTTGTTCTCCACCTGAATGACGTCATATTTGATCCTAGGTTGTGTATCGGATACTATGTGTTACCTTATATCACGCCGCTCATGAAATGCTATGTGTTTGTCAGGCTATACTTCGGGTGCTATATGACGAACTTTAGCCGAGCTATGCAACGGATATAATGTGTTACTTTGTATTCATACTTCTCATCGGATACTATGTGTTAGCCGTAGTCAGGCTATGGTTTGAATATGTTGTGTTAGCCCTAGTCAAGACTTGTATCGGCCGCTATGCGTTAATGATTATCCGGGCTATGTATCAGGTATTATGTGGTAATTTGTGGGCAGCTTGTAGGTTAGCGTGTGATATCCATTAGCTAAACTATGCACCGAATATAATGTGTTATACTTTGTAGGTCCATGTCTTCTTAGCATAATATCTATGCTGGCTTACACACATATATGTTTAACACATTATGTATTCTATTATGTATTTGGGCTTAACATAGTATGATAGCATGCATGTTGGCTTACCATAGTATTTATGTAGGTTTACACGCATATTTGTTTAACGGCGTATATATGGCTATTTAGAGTATATTGCATGCTGGTTTAACATAGTATATATATGCCTATATTGGTTAGCACTGTATGTATATAGGTTGCGCGACTTTTTTTAATTATATTGTAGTATTTGCTGACCGTCATGGGCGTGATAGGTTATGCATTGTTAGCTATACGATATAGTACTTCCCGTATTATACAGCCGCCTGCCTGAGGTTCTACCTGATAGACGGGTGAAAATGTGTGTCGGACTCTGATCATATAAGCTTGGGCCTGTGGTTTACCGACATAGTAGGCCTTATGGATACAACGTGTTAATCGTTAGCGGGGCCTCTGGATACTATATGTTAACCCTTCGTCAGGTTATGCATTGGATACTATGTGTTATTGATCAGGTATTATGTGGTACCTGTAGGATAGTGTGTGATAGCCGTTTAGCTAACCTATGCAGTGGATATAATGTGTTACAATTTGTAGGCCCTTGTCGGCTTAGCATAATATGTATGGTGGCTTACACATGTTTGTTTAACGCGATATGTAGGCCTAACATAGTATATACGCCTATCTATGATAGCATACATGTTGGCTTACCAGAGTATTTATTTGGTTTACACGCATATTTATTGAACACACTATAAGGGCAATCACTTATACAGGCTTAACATATTATATAGGCCTATGCGGGTAACGGGATGTATATAGGTTAACCTGCATATTGGTTTAACAGCGTATATATGGCTATGTAGATTATATTGCATGCTGGTATAACATAGTATATATGCCTGAATGTTGGCTTAGCACTGTATGTATATAGGTTGCGTAACTTTTTTAAATTATATTGTAGTATTTGTTGACCGTCATGGGCGTGATAGGTTATGCATTGGTAGATGTACCCTATAGTACTTCCCATATTATTCGATTGCCTGGTTCTACCTGATAGACAAGGTGAAAATAGCTCAGATCATATAGGCTTTGGCCAGTGGTTTACCGACATAGCGGGCACATTTAGGGATTCATGTAAGTCGGCTTAGCATAGTATGTATGGTGGCTTACACATGTTTGTTTAACGCGATATGTAGGCCTAACATAGTATATACGCCTATCTATGATAGCATGCATGTTGGCTTACCAGAGTATTTATTTGGTTTACACGCATATTTATTTAACACACTATATGGGGCAATCACGTATCCAGGCCTAAAATAGTATATAAGCCTATGTAGGATAGCATCCATGTTGGTTAGCATAGTATTTATGTGAGTTTACACGCGTATCTGTTTAGCACAGTATGTAGGCTTAGCATATTATTTATGTGGGTTTACAAGCGTTTTTGTTTAACACACTATATAAGATATCATTCATCCAGGCTTAACATATTATATAGGCATTTGTGGGTAACGGGAATATTGGCCTAATACAGGATGTATATGGGTTAACCTGCATATTGGTTTAACACCGTTATGGCTATTTAGAGTATATTGCATGCTGGTTTAACAAAGTATATATGCCTGAATGTTGGCTTAGCACTGTATGTATATATAGGTTGCGTAACTTTTTTTAATTATATTGTAATATTTGTTGACCGTCATGGGCTTGATAGGTTATGCATTGGTAGATGTACCTTATAGTACTTCCCATATTATACGATTGCCAGGTTCTACCTGATATATGAGGTGAAACTATCTCTGTTCATATAGGCTGTGGCCAGTGATTTACCGACATAGTAGGCGCATTTAGGGATTCATGTATGTAGGCCTAGCATAGTATGTATGCAAGCTTGCGTATTTGTTTAACACATTATGTGGGCTATCGTATATATTGGTTTAGCTATACCTTATAGTACTCCCCATATTATACGGTGGCCTGCCAGTGGTTCTACCTGATATATGAGGTGAAACTATCTCAGTTCATATAGGCTTTGGCCGGTGATTTACCGACATAGTATGTCGGCCTAGCATAGTGTGTATGTAGGCTTGCATATTTGTTTAACACATTATGTGGGCTGTCATATATATTGGTTTAACACGTTATATAGGCCTTCTCGTCTTACATTGACCGTTTACGTAGGCCTACCGGGCCCCTGCGTTGTGATTGGTCGATTCAACTTGTTGACTATTTGACCTCTATGTAGGTCGTTGGTCGTTTGATCTAACCGATCATTTTTTGGTAATTTCATATATTATTTGATAACCACTTGATGCCTGAATCCGGGGTTACTTTACCTATCGGCTGGCTTCGAGATGGCTTTTACCTGAGTCCTTGCTCCGTGTTTGCTTTACCTATGGTCTAACTCCATGGTAGCTTTACCTAGGCCCCGACTCCATGGTAGCTTTACCGATGGTCTGCCTCAATGGTAGCTTTACCTAGGGCCTGGCCGGCTCTACCTCAGGCCCGACTCCTCGGTTACTTTAACGGAGGTCTGACACCCGGCTGGCTTCGGGTTGGCTAGGCCTAGCTCCTGGGGGCTTTACCTCTAGCACGACTCCTGGTGTGACTTTACCGAAGGTCCGACACCTGGATGGCTTTACCTAAGGGTCGGCCTAAGGGATGGCTTTTCCTGAGGCCTTGCTCCACAGATAGCTTTACCTAAGACTTGGTGGAGGTATTTCTCTTGGTAGTTGATATAGCAACCGTCCTAGCCCTGCTCTTATGTAGCTTTACTTAAAGGCTGACTGCATTGTTTATTAATTTAGTAGCATAGACAAATTTTGAGTTTGGCAATCGTTTACCCCTGGGCCCCTCATCACCCATATCATTTAAGGGTAGACCACTATAGTTAGGGTGAGCCTACTACTTGCATAGAGTTGCTCGAGCGCTGATACGTCATCAGATAACCATAAAATCTTTCCAAAGTTACCCCCACCACCCAAGCTATTCCTGGGTTACACTACCTAAGAGGCCTTACTTCAGATAACCATTAAGTCTTTCCAAAAGTTACCCCCTCCACCGGAGCTATTCCGCCTATTATGTTTGGCATTCTGAAGACAACCCACAGGTGAAACCACCCCCGCAGCGTTCCTTATTGGACTCTAGACATATCCCGTACGGTCATTTGATCCGTCCGATCGAATTTCGGCATTTTCGTATTTTATTTAAAAACTACCCCCCAGGTGAACCACCCCCGCAATGGTCCAAAAGGGCCTCTACACGTATCCCGTACTGTCTGTTGATCCGACGGATCGATTTTTGGCAAT